>CM056509.1:44676132-45172786 GCA_029783415.1 Anisodus acutangulus | reverse complement strand
TGTCCGATAGACCCTCGGCTATGTATATTATACATTAATATACATAAAATATACATTTGCGGGCTATTACTTTGGTTGACCGCTATTTGTGTCAATTTCTGTAATAAAAAATGGGCCGGTTATTGACTAGCACAAAAGTTATTTGGACTGAAATGGTCTAAAAAGCGGATCAAAAAATATCTCTAATTGCTTTATTTGTTCTTTTATAATTTTTTAATACCTAATAAAATATTTGTTTTTCATAATTATGACTATATATAACATATCAAATAAAAGAAAATACTACAACAAACAACAACAACATACCCAGTGAAATTCCACAACGCGGGGTCTGGGGAAAAAGAATAATGCAAGTGAGTTTTGAACTCACATCATCTCAAGGGAACAAATAACCTCACCATCCTGTCCTGCACCACTGAACCATTTTGCTTGTATTTTGTCTTTTGAAAATATTTTGACAATAATGATTTTATGAGCTAGTTTTGCCACCTCTACTTGCAGGGTTGATTTTGAGTCCATTTTTGGTGGAAAAGATTGTTTCTGGAGGTACCCTTTTGCACGATAAGCACGTATGGATGGTGGGTTCGATTTTCGTTTACTTTTTCAGTGTTTCGGGTGCAATGCATAATATAATTAGGAAAATGCCTATGTTTATGATGGATAGAGAGGATCCATCGAAGTTGGTTTTATTTTACCAAGGATCTGGAATGCAATTGGGAGCTGAAGGGTTCGCCGTCGGGTTTTTGTACACGATTCTTGGATTGTTGTTGGCTTTTATGACTCATTTTCTCGTTCGTTTAAAGAGTAGAACTGTGCAGAGGGTGGTGATGCTTTTTGCTCTGTTCGTTTCGTTCTTGTCCGTGAAGAAAGTGATTCAATTGGATAATTGGAAGACTGGCTATGGTATTCATGCTTACTGGCCTTCGAGTTGGAACTGATAGTAATGATTTGGCTGCTGTCAATTAGGTAAGAGATTTGTATCAGTTATACTATATGTCAGCTATAGCTTAATTTCGAACCTAAGTAGTTGATGGAAAAGTTTTAGCTTCTTTTGAGAGGGATGGAATTTTTGATTTATATGGAAGCATTTATGTTATAACTGAAGCTTTGACAATGGATTATGTACAATTTGCACGAATTCTGTAATCAATCTATCCATTTGGTTTACTACTTTGGCGTGTAATGTGTTTTGAATTCCTTGCTTACTCTCATGCTATGCCATGTCATGGGTGGTACATTTCCGGATGTGTGGTAGGCACATTTCATGAGTTTGAAACCTAGTCTGGTATTTAAGTTGAGAAGGGTAGATGGGCGGTCCGTTATCACTGAGTTTCGTAGCTAGAAACAGCGGTTTCTCTATTATTTAAAAGTGATGATAAATTAGGTGGTTGAGTAGAGAAATAATTAGAACTTGTATGTGAATAAGTTGAAATGCTGGTAATTACCACTTGCTAGAATCATTTTAGTGTCTTCTCTGTGCTATAGTGGCTAAAAGCATGGGACGATAAGGATAGTTATTGTGTCAATCTAGTGTCTTCAATGAGCTTTCATGGCCAAAAAGATGGCATGATGTTGATAGTTATTGTGCAACCATATAGGTGTCAAATTACACCCCCTGGTAATCTTTCATATAGTTATAGAAAAAGGCAGTAATAGTTTGGGAAGTGTGATAGGCGGCTAGGCGCACATCAGGAGCTCGAATCCTTCTGTAGACTGTCTTGTATTTAAGTGGAGAAGAGTAGAGGAGGGAGCCTATATTGATCTAGTTTTGAAGCTGAAACAATGCTTTGTTGGTTATAAGAAAAGATGAAAATCAGCTAGTTCAGTACAGAAATAATTAAGACTTGTATTGTTAGTTGTAATGCTAGTCTAACCACTATTTAACATAATTTTAAGTCTTCAATGACCAGGAGGTCATGGGTTCAAGCTGTGGAAACAATCTCTTGCAGAAATGTGAGGTAAGGCTGCGTACAATAGACCCTTGTGGTCCGGCCCTTCCTCGGACCCAGCGCATAGCGGGAACTTAGTGCACCGGGCTGCCCCTTAAGTCTTCAATGAGATTTCGTGGCCAGAACATGACAAGATGAGGATAGTTATTGTGTCAACCGTAGAGGCGTCCAACATGGCAGTTACATCTCTCTTCTCATCCATAGTCTTAAATTGGCATTTAGTTTATGTTGCTTAAGAGGTTCACCATCATTCTGTTGATGATATAGTTGGACTTGGACCGTGGACGTACGATTCATGACAATAAGAAGCTTTAGAAACAGTGGAAGAGTAGCTATAAAACCTACCAAGTGTCTCTACAGTCCTTTACCTTGCCCAAAATTAATCCAGTTATATAATAGTGGTGGCTATCTGGTGAAATACATCTCTGAACTGCTGGAAGGTACTCATGTCTAATACAGTATCTGAGTTGTATGTAAGCTGCAAAATTAATTATAATATCCCAGCTAAATGATAAGGGAAAAGGAGGTATAATGACGAGGAAAGGAAGGTAATAGCTGGAAAAGAAAAAAGATTTGGCGCACAGACACACACAGAGAAAGGGAGGGAAAGAGGGAGGCAATAGAATTGGTTAGGATAGATTTTGGACTGTAATGGCAGGATCATTATATCATGTAATAGTACCACTTTTTTGAGTGTTTTCTAAGCTGATAAAGGAAATCATTAATGATTTCGGATGATAGAGGTAGATGTGTTGGCTTAGTTGCTAGGATAGATTCATAATATTTCATGATGCTTTCATGAAAACTGAAATTGACACTTGGAAGAACACAAGGTGAACAGGAATCTCGAATCAAACTGCAGCTTGACAGTATTGAAATGTAAGAAAAATTCCATTTCGAAACACAACCACAAGACTTTAAGGAATTTAGAAAGTGAACTGGGATCAAGCTTCTTTAGAAAGGACAAGATGAGCACTTGAAAGATAACCTAGTGATTAAAAGAATTTAGCAAAAGTTGTATAATATTATTATGAGTCTGCTTTTTTACATGCTGTGAAGCTTAGAATTTATATTATCAAACTATAAAGAACAAAATTTAGAGATAGTAATATCTTTTTTTTGGATACGGCGAGCTAGTAAATAATTTCCAGGGAAGTTTTTGTTAGTAACTAGCACGTGAATCGACAGTTTGAAAGAGAAGAATTTGATGTGTGGATAGGAATCATGGATCATTTGAGTCAGTTAAGCATTTCATGAGCTTTCCTAACCATTGTGTTACTGTTGCCGATACACAATGGAAGGGATAGAGAAGAATGGATTTGTATTTTGCACTTTTAACTTTATTCCTACAGTCACCTTAAGGGAGTCAAAGGCTCAAAGCAACGCCTTTACTTACATTGCTGTTATTGCTTTGAGAAATTGTTAGTCTATGCTTCTGATCATACATTTTATAGGGATAACCAGAAAATTGGGTTGAGTACTACTTCGGTGATCTGAGAATCTGACTAAAGGTATGTGCTTGAACCATGTGTTTCTAATTATAATTTTGATAAGTATATTACTCTGTTATTATGCTATTTAGACGTTGATATTAGATTATGATTATAACTGTTTAGACGATGATAGAAGATTAAGATTATGGATGTTTAAATGATTGGTATAGATTATATTATGGTTATCTGCCGGATTGATAGAAGATTATAGACTATAAATTAAAAATGTTATTGAACCAAAGAATACCTAAACGATTAACAAGAATATCTACCCGATTACATGCTAATTATATGATTAACTTTGAAAAAAGTTTGATTAACTCGGAAAAAAGAATAAGATTACCATCTAGATTCCGACCTCTAGGGGGGGTATAGATGAAGAAAAGATCCACCAATTAATATATCATTATTAACCCATTTGGCCACAAGAATTATTCACTCTTTTCCGGATTTTTTTTTCACTTTTTTCAAAAGTCGGTGTTTGGCCAAAACAACCAAAGCCTTGTTTTTCACAACCAAAACCGTGTTGAAAAAGTACATTTCAACAACAAAATGTTATTTGCAAAAACTATTGCCAAACACAACTCCAGTTCCAAAAATTCCCAAAAAAGTGATTTTTTTTTTTGGTTTCTATGGCCAAACGCCTACTAATGTTTCAGTTAGGATGGACTTCATGGGGTTTTGAGCAACCGAACATCTTCTCTGGGATTTTCTTCTGGAGATTTTTTATATAACTGTGGTGTTCGGGCTAGTTTGCGCTTGCCTCGATTAATTACACGGGATACCTTCTACCTTCTACCATAGTTATCGGATAACTCTGTCCACTTTAGTATCTTTGGGAGATATCTTTTGCTATCTGAGTAACATATGCAACTGATGTTCCCTCTATTTCATGGAATTAGTTGTTTTGCATCTATGAAGGGGAACCTTGGAACAACGGTAAACTTGTCTTCGTGTGACCTATAGGTCACGAGTTTGAACGGTGGAATCAACCACAGCTGCATGTGTCAGGGTAGGCTACCTCAGACCCCTTTGGGTGCGGCCTTTTCCCGGACATGCGTGAACGAGGGTTCGTCACCATGTTGGTCTTTTAGTTGTTTTGCATCATGAGGGCAGTGTAATTTTTCCATGCCCTTTTTCGGTTAAAAGGATGTCCCAAAGTGGCTTTTGAGTACTTTTGTTTTTATTTTCCATAGATTTGTCCTATGATGACTGTTCAACTATACGTGTCTGTCTATACAATTCGTCGGGTCGCATTTTTGTTATCCAAAAGTTCAGATCTAGTAAGGGGGAAAATCATACTTGTTATAAACTAGTCAATTAAATTGGTTGAATTGTTGTTTAATGATTCTCGAACATGTATTTGTTTTGAGTGCTTATCTATTTTCTATCGGTATCTACGGATTGATCACAAGTCGAAATATGATTAATATAAATTTTGTAACATTTTCTGATTCCGAAAAGCGAGTTCTCGTGGAGTGAGTCTAGTGCTTCCCTTTAACCTAGAAGCACTCAGTGAGCCTTCAACTTGCCAACTTATATTAATAATTTGAGCATGCAATTCGAGGCCGGGTATAGATGTTGGAAGTGGTTTCAAACTTTTTATGGTCTTATAAGATTCTCTGTCAAGTTTCAAACTGTTCCAGCTTCAGAATGCTGAAAGCGTTTTAAGCACAAAATGACTTAACACATCCAATGCTTATGGCCATGACACAAATCTTTTTGAGCTATGCCAAGATGGAAATGTGAATGTTAAGAATTATGTGTTGCATTACAAAGACTGGACAACATTTGGCTTATAAAAAAAAGGCAATGTTGTAAATGATGTGGCAAAGTGCAGTGATATACAATAAAATGAGATGAGGTCGTCTAAGATAGTTTGATCACCGTCTTTTAGACTCTCTACATCTAAAGCATTTCCACCCGTAAAACTGACGCTCATGTTGCACCCAACGATGTGATTTAATGAAGTATATTGAGATCTAAGAGGTCTCGGGTTCAATTTTCTGCAGAGGTAAAATCACTAAATGATTTCTTTTCATCTATCCAAGTTTTGGTGAAAAAAGTTACCTGGTACCTATATTGGTGAAAGGTAATAAGTATCTCCTCGAATTAGTCGAGGAGTGTATGTAGAGGCAGACCTATTCTCAACATTAAGCGGTCACTACCCCGTAAACTTCAGCAGGAATTTGGTACATGTAGTATTTTGTAAATGATTATATAAGTAACTTGGCACCCTGAACACTAATAGCCTTTAGGGGTGGCACTGGAGCAGCTAGCTCAAATTTCTTTAGTGCCTTCATCGCGTTAAAATCCTGGGTCTACTTCTGGTAGCATGATTATTGTTCGTGATGATCATCAAAGTTTTCGTGATAGATAAATCAAAATAACCAACGGACTCAAAACAGATTCAAGATCAAGGTGCAATGAACAAGTCCTTCAATTTAAATACGAATCAATTAAACTCAAGAACGAGCTACCAAACCCTTAAACAACATTTAAGGAGAGAATCAGATGATACTTTCTCAAAATTTTGATTTTTTTTTAGAGATTGTAATATTCATTGTACTAGAAAATTAAATAAACAATTTGTTACGCTTTCTCGTCTTGATTATTTCCAAGCGTGAATTTTGTTGTTACACTTGCACCAAAGCTCCAGCTGCATCACTGCAATCTTATAGAATAGGACACTTATTGAGATGTCTATATGATATTTTTATAAGTGCTTTTATGAAAATGCTATAAGAAAGAAGACTCGTGGACAGGTAATCTCGACCGGGTCCAAGCTTTGTTTAATGTGTTTTAAGTGTTGCGACACTCCCATTTATGATTTATGTGACATTGTTTGATTGCATTACGAAATTTTAAAAAGAAATAAAGAAATTTGAATTTTATAATCTAAATAAGTCATAAATATTTATGTGATTACAAAAATCATCTTAAGATTAAAATGAGAAATTTAAAATTAAATTATTTTTAAATAAAAATGTACAATTCTTTTTAAAACAAAATTAAAATGAAAACTGTACTTCGTAAATATGGGATATTTGTCCAATTTGCGGATAAAAATGAATGAAACAAAGATCCAAATTATATAATGGGGACATAAATCAAGTGGTTTAACTAAATAAAGGCAAGAGGCTTTTACTCCCTCGGTCCAGTTTTAGTTGTCCACTATATTAAAAATAGTTGTCCAATTTTATTTATCCACTTTAAAAATTAAGATAATTTATCCTTTTTTTCCTATTTTTACCCTTAGTAATTAATAAGTCAAAATTTTCAATTCCTTTTTCCAACACTACTTTTTATGGGGAATATGTGAATTGTTGAAACTCATTACTTAATTAGTTAGTTGCACATTTTTTTGGTAATCTTTAATTGATTTCATTCATTAGCTAATTAACAATAATTGAGAGTAATATGATAAATTTTTATTTTATTGTTTGATTTTTTAATAGGCGTGTAAAGTCAATATATGATAACTGAGTGAATAGTGCTTATGGATAACCACAAAATCAGAAAAAGACAGAGGTTAACACACACCTATATATGCTTATAAGATTGTTCAGTGCTACTGACAAAGCCAACGGCTACTTTTTTCAAACTAATAGTACTAATTAGACCGTTGTGTTTTCCCATGTTTTCTTCTTCTATTCACAAATCCCCATCTCCATCACCATCACCATCGTCATTAATATTCTCATAGTTTCATCCATTGAAGAGGTTGACCATAAAGAAAGAAGAAAATAATGAGGTGCTTTACAGCTTGCTTTCGTACTAATTGCAACCACAAGAGAATCATCATAAAGAAGCCATGTACTACTAACAAGATCAATAGCATTTCCCCTAAAGCTCTACAGGTACGCTATCCCAACTTTATTCTCGTATTCTTAGGAGTCGTTACAGTTATCCCAATTATAATCTAGGAATTATAATTCTCAGTAAAGATGGATTCAGAATTTAAGTTATTTTGGGTTCGACATTTAAGGTCTTAATATTGAACTTATTATATCTTTAAAGTTATGAATTCGATCACATCTAATATTTGTAATTTTCGTAGATTGTTACATATAAATTAATGCTATGCATAAAAAATACTAGGTTAAGATAAATCTGATATTAGTATTCTACATCCGCCTCTGATTCTCGAACTCTATATGGGATATAGCTAATATTAAGACCAATAATCAAATAGCGAATATATACAGTGCCGCCTCTGAATATATTGGAGTTTGATTAACTTCTCCGGCTTCTTTTCTGTGTGCTTTTAAAGGATTTGCTCGAAACCCACGAAAATGGTGAATCTTTTGTAGCCATTGATGATACAAAAGAAGAATCTCAACACGAGGTTGCGATACCGATTAACCTCATTGAAGAATCCAAGTAAGTTCTTTTCTACTATCTTTTTCAATTAAGATACATTTTTGTATATTTTCATTCTCTCAAAAACAGGGATATAAGTAGCAGAAAGAACTTGCTCGAAACCCCTGAAAATGGTGAAGCTCAGCACGAGGAGGTCGCGAACCCCATTAACCTTATCGGAAAATCCAAGTAAGATTTAACGAAATTCTTTTTTTTTTCTGGTTGAATATATTCGATGTTGCCTATCTTCATTCTCTTTGAAAACAGGGATAAGGAGGAAGAAGAGTTGAATAGCAGCAGCAAAAAGAAGGTTGTTACATTTGATCTAAATGTATCAATGTATGACGAGATCTTATTAGCAAATCAAGTTTCTGCAAATTACTCGGAGATCAATTCGCAGAAAGAAAATGGAAAAGAAGAAGCGAACATGCTTTCAGATTTATCGAGCAATTTGCAGAAACAAAATCGAAAAGAAGAAGAAGCGAACGAGCTTTCAAATTCAAGTGTATCAAGCTATATTTCTTATCCTCCAAGCTATAGATATCATTGCTGCATAAACAGTGTTGACGAATTCGAAGATATTGATCTCGAAGATGATGCTAACAACAACAATAATGAAAATGATGATGTTGAAATTGCAGCTGAAAATGGATTAATGATTCAAGAAGAGTCGTCGTATGAGTCTTTATTTTCGCTCTCCATAGACTCGAGGAAAGCAAATCCCACGCAAGAAATGTGTGACAAGGAGGAGGTCAATAGTCCATTTAAACAATCCATCAAATTTAGTGCTAAAGATCCCGTCAGCAAATTATCAGTGTTGAATCCAATTCAATGGAAAGGCGATGACATTACAATGGTGGCCTCACAGTTGAAGAAGAAGCATCAAGAAGAGAAGGAGAATGTCGATATGAATCTTCTTGACTTTAGTATTTCGTATAATCGTGTAGAAAAAGAGCCTAAATTGAAGAGCCAAGAGAGTGAAATTGCGGTTGATACGAGCCTTTCAAGTTGGTTAGTCAAATCTTCTCAAGACGACAACAACAACATAACCAATGTGGTCCCACAAGTGGGATCGGTAGAATCTTCTCAAGACGACACGTCAAATTCCAAAAGTAGCCCTGCTTCTGTTGGTAATTCGCCTTTAGAGAGGACTATAAGATTTGATGATAGACCAATTTTAATAGGGACTGTGGGGAGCTATTTGAGACATACAGGGCAGGCTACTGCAGTGTTTCCAAAATCTGCAGGCATTTCATCTCTTTGAGGCATTTCGCGCACTCCTGGAGGAGGCACAGGGTGTTCTCATTCCCAACAATTTTTTTTGGTTTGCTTTATCTTTCTGGTCTTTTATTTTGTGTAAATTCTAATTTAAGTCGTTATGAGATTTTAGTCGCATTCAATTAATTGGATTGTGCGCTTTTGATCATGTTGCTTGTGAATATTTACAATCTTGTTTTTATAATGATTAACAATTCCATCACTAAATTATTCATGTGTTATGTTAAGTTTATATTATTATTCCACATTTAACTGTAAAATAGTTCTACAAAGAGTGAAAACTGACAAAAAAAATACACATTTTAATTACATGAAGTGACAAGCTACGGCAACCAATATGATAACCAGCCTTGCCCAAGGCCGGATCCAGCTCTCAGGTTCCAGGTTCTCGGAAACTCAACAACTTTTGCTCGTGTTCTGTATATATATTTTAAAAAAATATTAAAATTTTATAAATATGATTGTGAACCTAGTTATTATTGTAAATTTATTCTAGATTACTGTAGCAACCCATAAATTTCAAATCGTGGATTCGCCTTCAGTACTCGCCTCACACACCATACCATCCCACACAATTGATGGGTTCAAAGGTGTTACATCACTCGACAGTCATGGCAGACCCGCATCCACAGAGGATGGCGAAGATACGTTGAGTATGGTTAGAGGCAGGGGCGGTGGTAGGCCTCCAGGTAGAGAGGCAGGTGTCGAGATGTGAATGCTCAGACTATTAGGAAGACTAGGATCGATACCAGCCCATTTGTATCCTTGTTCCCGAATGATGATGGTGATGACAATTACAACTCGGATTCATCTAGTTATAGCTCAGATGATCCCCATATCCCAATTTGGACATAGACGATACAAACCCCACCTACTAGTGGACCGAGATGACGACATTTGTTTGGTGCAACATGCTAATACAACAACAACGGCATACCAAGTGTAATCCCATAAGAGGGGTGTAACACACTAATACATGTGAGTGTTATCGTGGCCTTCAACATGAAGATGTGACGCGAGTCTCATCGACTAGTTAGGGATTTAGAAAATCCTACACCAAGAAGGTTCTCCATGTAGATTCCTCGAAGGGACCGTGACGAAAATGAGATTATTGTTTAGTTAAATACGAAAGGAAATTAATAGGATGCTAATAAGGCATTGCATATACTATGTTCTAAACCTTGCGGAAGAACAAGCAACAACGACGAATCAATCACTGATATTGGAAATTGAAAGGAGATATGTGTTAGAGATTGAAAAATACATTTCTCAAGATGACATGCCCAATAAACACTCTTAAAAGTCTTGAATGATTTGTGTTACTTGAAGCATCATACTAAGTATGTGATCGTATACAATGTCAATGTCTACGAACTAGTCAAATGTATCATGTAAGTTAAATGACTTGAAATGCCGTATTAAATATGTGATTCATACGTATTTGATTTGTTACTATTATATTTAATGTCAACCAAAGAAAAAAGCAAAAAAAAAAAAGTAAACAAATAAGTCTTCTACATTTATAATAACTAGTTTTAGTGTACGTGCTTTGCACGTTTGCATTGCGTCAATTAATATAAAATAAGAAAAATAAAAATTTGTTTTAAAATAGCTATTGACGTTACATTAAATGCAATATTTGTTTAAATAATGAAAATGAATTTATTATATTGTTAGAATGGTTGATTCATTATATCTTTTAAACATGTAATGTGATGAATTTAGTTGAATTAGTTATATAGCACTATTTGTAATTGTATATATTTTAATAAATTAAGTTACAAATATGTTAGGTGGAATACATTGATGTTAATACGCATAATTAAGGAAAGTGACAAAATTTGGATCGAAAGTGTTTAGTAGAAAAACTTTATCATGTGTTTAGGTGTTCAATTGGAACAAACTTTACTATTATATCTCATCTAACATCTCTTTATAAACTTTACAATCATAACGACATTATACAAGAAAATAATTAAGAAACTTTTATTAATTAAAAAGCAAGTAATGGATATAAGAAAATAAGGAAGATTTTATATGATAAGATTTCCGTTTTTTATTTAGTTAAAGAATCTAACAAAGTTAAAGTGTGGAATATTTATAATAGCCTTCTATGGAGAGGATTTATATAAACAAAATTTACTAATTTTAAATTTAAATTCTCAATAGTAGGAGCTTTTTTTAAATAAGGAAATATTTAATAATCAAAACTTTAGTTGACTTCAAGGTCCTAAATATTAGGAATTTAAATTCCTAAATAATAGGAGTTTATTTATATAGTTCAATAAGGAATGATTTAATAACCAAATTTTTTAGTTGATTTCACATTTCTAAATGTTACAAATTAATACTTTGTCCATTGTGAAATTTATTGTTAAAGGGTAAAAAAAGAAGGCAAACGAAACCCTTCATACTTTTAATATAGTATATGTACGTGCACGTAAATATTTAGTTAATTATTTATATGAAAGAAAACTAAATTAGTTGTAAATCAACTGGTAATTTACATTTTGATACCAAACTTTCATATTTCACAGCTTTTAGATCACTGCACTTTTACTATCATGTTTTCACTACAAGCGTATCCCTATGATGACCTTTACAACCATCTTTTAAGTAAACATTTGACCAGAAGTTGTGCCAAGTTTAAATTATAATAAAACTTTCAAAGTGCGGCTTAATCAAACTCCTCAAAGCCATGAATTCCTTTTGCAAGATCAGTTATATTGCTCCCTTCCATCTCTTATACAATTACTTCTGACATACTTATCTCTAATACACGTTTTAGGACTCTTTAGTCTTCAAGTAGTAGTCAACAACTAAGATTGGAAGAAAATTACACAATTTTAATTGATAAAATATATTGGTGCGCATGAAGATTATCTGTGCGGGAATGAGTATTTCTTAGATGATTTGGAATTTGGATTTCCCTAAGCTATTATATTTGAGTTTATTTATATGTCTGGGGAGCCTTGGAGTAATGATAAAGTTATTGTCATGTGACTAGGATGTCATGAGTTCAATGAGTGAAAAACAACTACTAGCAATGCAATATAAGACTGCATATAATAAACACTTGTGGTCCGACCCTTCCCGCGCATAGCGAGAGTTTAGTGCATCGGCTGCCCCTTTTACATATCTAAGATAGATCTCTTTTATCCAACACTGTATTTTTTTTAAAGAAATATTTAAGCATAAGTCTACCAGGTTGACACCAAACGCCAATAGGTGACGCATATGACAGCATAATAAATAGTTAATTTAATTTTTAATTAAAGAGGAGGCTCAATTAGGTTCTCTTATAACTAGATTCAATTACATAAAATTCAGCTCACATAAATGAGACTTCAAAACAATTTCAGTAACAATTTTAAAACTCTAAACATTCATGGTAAAAACAATTATAATAGGACCATTTAAATTTCAAGAAGTAAGCATCAATGACAATTGATTTTTAGAATCCAAAAGCTTAAAAAAGAAAGTCAATTTGCAGTCGGGAATCAAATATGAATAATGTCGATAAAGCAAGAAACTTGAGAGATGGTACAACATTACTTGATGGAGCAGAATTTGATAAAATTTCAAGAGCATACACTATAAAATTCACATGGAATAAGTGAGAGATTGTGATATCATAAAGCTAAGGAAATTAACCTAAAGAGAATATCTGCATACAATCTATTTGCAACTTTCGATGAACAAACACTGTTTATACCTCCAAACAACCGTTGAAGATAGCGCGCTTCCTAGTTCCTCCCGAGTCTCCTTCACATCGAGCGTAGGTTTCCTGAGGAGTTCTGAAATCAAAAAACAAAAGTTATTGTTGGACATTAAATCATAAGAATACATTACAAAAAAAATTATAAAGCAAAACAATTAAATTTGTTATGACTTATGCACAAACCACATCAGATTCTAAGCACCTAAATATACATAAACATAATTCAAATAAAGGAATCCAACAAATATACACAAAAAGAAAAAAAAACCAAATGCTATAGAACACATAAATATAGCTTAAAGAACTATAGAACACATAAATATAGCTTAAAGAACTCATCCTGAGGAGCAATCGATATTCATGGAGAATAAAAAAATTGAGGTATTAATGGATGTTTAAAACCCTCTTTAATAGGAATACTAAATACTACTAATAAGTTTCCTTCTAATTGTATTGTTCTTTTTCCTTTTGAACTACGCCAATTTCACTTCTTGGGATATTAATGTTGGAAATTTACTAATGTGAAATTAAGTTTATCTCATTATTTGTGACTCGAACAATTGGGGCCCCGCACGTCGGAAACGTCGTTTCCACACACGTGCACACGTAGTGCCAAGTATCACAAATTTCATTAGTTAAAGAGATATTGGTACGTAAGTAATACGTTTGAGATATAGAATGATGGACGGTTATTGACCAAATGACAAAGTATTCCACGTTGGTAAACGAAGGAAGAAGTGTAAGATGAAACGAGTCGGAAATCGCCGCGAAGGGCCGTGGCGTAGCCCCGTCGGAGCTGAGGCGTCGGAGCGCCGCGGCGCTAATTGGGTGTTCAGCCACTGGAGTCGCGGTGCTTCGAAGGCATAATGCTGCGACGGGAAGATGGAAAGTTCTGACTTTTGGGTTGGTTTTGGAGCACTGAATCTCCATTATTTGGCACATGAATTCAACTATTATTTGGCTGAATGTAACCCCTCAATAAGTGTCATTACATGACTATTGAAGGCCATTAGTTGGCTAGTTGATTGGTCATCTCATTATACTATAAATTGAGGTATTTGGCTCAATTGTTCAACATCAAGAAACACTTACAGAATTTTCTGAAATTTTTTTCTTCCTCTCTAACAAGTTTAATATACTCAAAGTTCTTCAAGAGTAACACTTGAGTTTCCTTTGCTCATTTGTTAAGTTGCTGTTGTATCTTGGGAGACTATTGCCCGACAACGTAAAATGATATATACGGGGCAATCTTGTCTTAAAGACAGAGTGACATCACTCAACTCAGCAAATCACAAGGAGTTTGTAACGTTCTTGATTCCATATTGTTGTAATCTTTAGTTTATCCTTTCTGGCAATTTGTAATATTTACTTACTTCCCGTTTTCTGCAATTGTTGTAACCCACAATTTTAAGACAAGATAATTGTAAGTGCTTAGAAAGATGACTGGAAGAGAATAACTCGCTTCTGATTCTGGTGCTGCTGCTACTCAAGGTGATCCCTTTGCGTTCCCCACTGCTTCTCAAGGCACACCTAATTCCTTCACTACTGCTCAAGGCTCATCCAACGCCTTTCCTGCTGCTCAAGGGAATATTACAGTTCTTCCACTCACTGGATTCCACAATGAACGCCCTGAAAAGTTCATGGGCTTCAACTTCAAGAGATGACAACAGAAGATGTGTTTTATCTGACTGTTATGGAAATAGCTCATTTTCTAACAGAAGATCCTCCATAAGCTGGAATTTCCCTAAAACACGTGTGAATTGCTTATTCTGAAGGCTTATGCTCCAGCGTCTGAATTTGAATGTGTGTCTCAGGTACATCCACCGCTTAGCGTAGTAAAGTACAAAAATGCATTAGAGAAACACAAATTATAATGAGGACATTGATATTATGTCCAGACAAAAAACCTTCATGTAAATGCCGAATAATTAGTTGAAGGATCTCTAAATGTTGTTACAATTACTTTGTTAGTTCAGTAATAATAGTTTTTTTTTGTCTGTAACTTGTTTTATTTCTTTAAACTTTAAGAGAACAGCAGTACTGGTGGTCCCTATGAACTCGGATTTTGTAAATAATGGTAGGTCAAAACTCAAAAGCACCTCGACCCAGTGGGAGTAACAAAAAATAATGTTAGCTGCAGTGCATGTGATTTCCCTTTACCCGAGATAGGAATTGTCACAGTCTCTGATATGTACATAAAAATAAGGTACAATATGTAAATGTGTGGGGTACGTGTGTGTGTAAGGATATAAACAAAGAATCTAACAAAAAATAGTCAAATTACGCTAGAAAGTGCGTATTTACAAATGCTCTGATCTTGTAAATAATCTTGTTTGGGCATTGAATCTGATCCCCTAATCCTATTCTCAGGTTACTCAACTTATAGTAGAGCGCGGGACCGCAAGGTCACGAGTTCGATTTCCTGCATAAACCTTCTTGGTTTGGCGTATCGCCACACACTTTGTCGAGTGTGGTTTGCGCGCTATTGCGTCAGTCAGGGGTTTGCCACGTGGCACTCGAAAGAATAGCTGGCTTCGCCCGTCGACAAAAAAAAAAAGCTTACTCAGCTTATTAAATTATTATTATTATTTTGCTCAAAAGGATAATATTACATATATAAAAAAAACTACATTTGACATATTGCAGTTTCTTGGGAACCCAGTCCCAATTCCCAAATGAGTGCCTATATGCATAATTGGTTACTAAAGAGCAGCAAAATAGACGAATCTAATATGCACTTGTTCAATTGGTGTTTTTAATGCGTAACAATAAGATTTATGTTATTTTGCTTAGCTAAAGTCAGCTAACCTGACATGATTTAATATAATCAGAAGGATTAAATTATACTAATATATATTGTGCTATCATGAAAAATATAATATAAAGGACCATAATCGGCAAATAACATAAAATGCAATTTTTTTAGCATTTCACGTGTTCCGGATTGGACCTTCCTCTTGTGGCTCTTTATGACCATTACTTTAGTCCCCATTAAATTGTTCAGCCGTGAAGTAATACTGTCGGTAGATTTTTAGGTTGTGACAATTTCCACTGACTCCACGTGTGAGTAGCTGAGAATATTAAATAGTATAAAATATAAATATCCCAAACTTATGGTACCATACTGTATCGGTGTATATATATATATTCTATTTGTGGTTCTCACAATGCTTTTGCACAAAAAGTGGTTCCAAAGTAGGGTTGGCCAGTGGGCCGGGTCGGGTTGGGCCGGTCTCGCTCCGAACCCGACAATTTTTTAAAAAAAAAAAATCGCGGTAATGGGACTCGAACCGGGACGGGGCATGGTCTCGTCCCAGCCCGCCTGTCCCGACCCGATCCCGGTCCCGCCCCGATCTCGCCCGAAACTCCCCTTTTTGCAAAAATAACCGTTGCACCAACGGTCATTTTACATTTTGGCCGTTGTGCAACATTTTTGGCCTTCCCAACCCCCTACACCCTTAATATTTATTTTTAACTCATAAGTTATTATATTTACACTTTAACCCAATTTTTCAACTATAAATACATCATTTTCTCTTCATCTTTATCACAAATCTTCCTACAATCTTTCTAATATCTCAATACTCAATCTATCTCTACATTGTCTACTAAATATTCAATTTTATTTATTCATTTGGGAATTGGGAGTGAAGTTGGCAACTAGTTTGAGGATTTTTCATCGAGCAAAGTTTCAATTTTCAACCTCTCGATTACACGTCGACGTTTGATACATTCGTTCCTTTTCATTAAATTATTATTGTCTGTTTATTTTATTTAGCGCACTTAATTTCATTTACTTTAATTATTTATTAGTATAATTATAAATTTATAATGGAAGGATTTAAACGTATGATTACGGGTAGGGGTCATGCTTCTTCTAGTAGGGGCAACAAGGGCAAGGGTCATATTTCTAGACAGAATCCTATTCCTACACAGGATGATTTTGTTGATACTGAACATTTTCCTACAATACCATTCGATTTAGACGAGGAGCTATTTTCTGGAACTCAAGAAGACTTTAATTTAGACGATGATCTAGATGATACACCCACTAATGTAGATGACAACATACCCACTAGTGCACCTTCAACTAAAATGCCTCATATTCCCCCTAGTATGAGACGAGGTCCAGCAAAACGAACATTAAAATAAGATGCATGGACATATTTTGATAGGGACGTAGAGAATCAAGTAGCTAGATGTAAAATTTGTAAAGATGTTTTAAAATTTAAAACTGGAAAAGGTCACAGTGGGACGGGGGGTTTAATGAGACACGTACCAAGGGCTCATCTAGCTAGGTATGCCCAATACGAGGCTTCAAAATCGGGTGCGCAAACGCCCGATCCATCGGGACAAGGTTCACATACTGATACTGTCCCGGACCAAGTACATGGTCAAATTAACCCTATGACGGGGGGAATTGTAGGCCCTAAATACAATAAACATAGAGATAGGGAAGCAATAGCAAAATTCGTTGCCGTGGAGGGTTTGCCTTTTTCATTTTCTTCATCTCCCGATTTTATTCATTACATTAGAGATTTGTATAATCCTGCTTTTAACGATTTTCCTAGATCAACTGTTAAGAGAGATGTATTTAAATTTGCACATGAATATCAACAGTATTTACGTTATTCATTATATCATTTTAATGGCAAAGTGACTATCACTTCTGATACAGGCCGTAGTACTAACGGCCATGATTATTTAACGGTAATTTGTCATTGGATAGATTATAAATGGTCTATGCAAAAACGTATCTTAGCGTATAGATATATAGATGATAGGTACACTGATACTTTTATTGCAGAAAATATTTTTCAAGTGTGCGATTATTACTGAATAACTGATAAAATTATGACTATTACATTAGATAACGTTTCTTCTAACAATTACGCTATTACAATTTTAAAAAATAGTTTAACTCCATCTTTTCCAGATCATTTTCATATAAAATGCGTGTGCCATATATATAACTTAATTGTAAAGGATGGTCTATCACTTTTTGAAGACATTCTTAGTAAAATACAATTTGCTATAAACTTTATTTAAAAAAATAATAGAATACAACGAAGAAAAGAATATAAAAAAACTTGTCACGATTGCCAACTACCTTATAGAAAAATTCCAGAAGAAGTACCCACTAGGTGGAATTCTTTATACGAGCAACTACTTGTTGCTTATGAATATAGAAAACCTATAACTTTATTTTTTAACTCTCATAATAAAATCCAGCTGATATGGTTGTAGATAGCGATTGGGTAAAATTTTCCGAACTTATTGTATTTTTAGAGAAATTTTTTCAAGCAACAAAAGAATTTTGCGGTATATATTATCCTACTATTTCAACTATGTTGTTTTATATAGCTCTATTATTTTTATTACTTAGTGAATATATGGAAAAATCAACTTATATGGCAGCTATTAAAAATATATTTTATTCCTATTCTCACTATTTATATTATTGGTGTTGTATTAAATCCGACTATTAAAATAGACGGTACTAAATCACTTATTGAAACTATTTACGATTGTATAGAAGTACTACCACCTCCAAGTCCCAAAAATCCAAATCACCCACCACCTATTGAACAAACTAAAGAAGAAGTGTTGTCTAGCGTAGAAGATCAATGCAAAAAAGTATATAGGTTTTACCAACAAGAAAGTGCTAGTAACCTACCGGCTTCCAAACCATCTTCTTCATCTTAAACACAACCTCACAAAAGACATGTTGTTTCTGCGGCTAGTATTGAAAGCCTCAGAAATAGAATATGCCGCTGTACCGCTACTAACCAAATTAGCGAGTTTGATACTTTTGTTTTGCAGGGTTTTGTACCGTACCAAGCAGTTTTTAATGAAGAAGGACGTGAAGACTTGCTGAAATATTGGAGGGGGAATGAGAAAACCTTTCCGACACTTTCAATGATGGCTCGAGATGTTTTGAACATTCAAGCGTCATCAACTGCGTCTGAAAGCGCTTTTTCTGCCGGCAGATATCAAATAGGAAACCACAGACACTCATTAGCCGGAGACAGCTTGGAGATTGTAGTATTATTCAGAGATTGGATATGAGCGGAGCGGAGAAGGTGCGGTCAACCGGAGATCAACGAAGAAGACGAAAACTACAACGAAATCTTATCTGAAGGTGGTGGAAGCGACGGGATCAATTTGACCAACAAATACCAATTCCAACCGAAGAACCACATGAAATTATCAAGAAACTAGAACAAACTTTTTCCAGAATGTAATTTTTTTAATTGTAATTTTACTATGTAATTTGCAACTTTTGAACAACACCACAAAGTTGCAATTTTGACAATTGTATTTGTATTACAAAAAATCATATGTCTATTAAATAATATAAGAGGCACAAAAACAGCCTTGGATGTTTTTATTACACTATCTTGTCTTGTTTAATTATTGACTTTTTTATACATATGTTATTAAAAAAAAAAAAATCGTCCGGATCCCGATCCCGTCCCCGCCCCGACCCAATTCCGACGGGATCGGGACGGGACTTCGGTAAATCCCGTCAAACTCGATTCCGCCTGACCCGCCAGCCCCGATCCCGCCCCCTTCACCCTACCCCTTCACCCGTCCCGCCCCGCCCCGATCCGACCCCGCCAAACCAGGCCCGCCAGTCCCGAGCCCGGCCCACTAGCCAGCTATATTCCAAAGTCGACCCACAAATAATTACTACATCAAATATAGGTTGGCTCTCACATGATTGTCAACTGAATAAACTTTCAAAAGTAAATTGGAGTCACTTGGAGAGTTTAGAATACTGAGTCATCAATCACTAGAAAAAGAGTTGGTATTTCCACAGTTGGTCTTAGGTAGATATTCATGTTCTTATACCTAAAAGTTGTTTCTCCAGATAATCTTTGCCAAGAAAATAAGAGAAGAAAAAAAATCATTGTATTTACTTGAGACAGTCTAGCTTGTTATTATGTTAATTATTTCATCTGAAAGCTTGATTGTTGTAAAGAAAAACACTTTTGATTTATTTAATGTTAAAAATTTAATAATGTGAAATTAAGTATATCCCATTATTTATGACTCAAACAATTGGGGGCCCGCACGTCGGAAACGTCGTTTCCACACACGTGCACACGTAGTGCCAAGTATCGCAAATTTTATTAGTGAAAGAGATATTGGTACGTATGTAATACGTTTGAGACATAGAATGATGGACGATTATTGACCAAATGACAAAGTATTCCACGTTGGTAAACGAAGGAAGAAGTGTACGAAGTGTAAGATGAAACGAGTCGGAAGTCGTCGCGGAGCGGCGAAGGGCCGCGGCGCCTCCCAGAGAGCGCCGCAGCACAAATTGGGTCTTCAGCCACTGGATCCGCGGTGCTAATTCGCAGAGTCGCGGCGCTTCGAAGGTAGAATTCTGCGACGGGAAGTTGGAAAGTTCTGACCTATGGGCTGGTTTTGGAGCATTGAATCTCCATTACTTGGCACATGCCATTATTTGGCTAAATGTAACCCCTCCACCAAGTGCCATTACATGGCTATTGAAGGTCATTAGTTGGCTAGTTGAATAGTCATCTCATTACACTATAAATTGAGGCCTTTGGCTCAATTGTTCACAACACTTAGAAAAATACTACAAAATTTCTGAATGCATCTTCTTCCTCTCTAGCAAATTTACTATACTCAAAGTTCTTCAAGAGTAACACTTGAGTTTCCTTTGCTCAATTGTTAAGTTGATGTTGTATCTTGGGAGACTATTGCCCGACAACGTAAATGAAGATATACGGGGCAATCTTGTTTTAAAGACATAGTGCCATCACTCGACTCAGCAAATCACACAAGGAGTTTGTTTCATTCTTGATTTCCAGTTTTTGTTGTAATATTTAGTTTGTACTTTCTAGCAATTGTAATATTTACTTACTTCCCGTTCCCTGCAATTGTTGTATCCCACAATTTTAAGACAAGATTTGTTATAAGTGCTTAGAAAGATGACTGGAAGAGAACAACTCGCTTTTGATTCTGCTGCTGCTGCTACTCAAGGGAACCCCTCTGCGTTCCCCACTCCTGCTCAAGGCACACCTAATTCCTTCACTACTGCTTAAGGCTCATCCAACACTTTTCCTGCTGCTCAAGGGAACGTTACAGTTCCTCCACCCACTGGATTCCACCATGAACGCCCTGAAAAGTTCATGGGTTCCAACTTCAAGAGATGGCAACATAAGATGTTGTTTTATCTGACTGTTATGGGAATGACTCGTTTC
The DNA here is from genome assembly GCA_029783415.1 of Anisodus acutangulus. Lineage (NCBI taxonomy): Eukaryota > Viridiplantae > Streptophyta > Magnoliopsida > Solanales > Solanaceae > Anisodus > Anisodus acutangulus. Next base: position 45,151,743 of record CM056509.1, on the reverse strand, counting down.
CTAACAGAAGATCCTCCACAAGCTGGAGATGAAATGGACCCTTTGCCTACTGAAACGGCTGAAAGGGGCCAAAGTATCCTTTTCATTAATGGTATGAAGATGGTCCTTGATGCATGGAGTCATAATGATTTCATGTGTGAGAACTATATTTTTAACTGATTGTCAGACCCTCTCTACACGGTGTATTGCACCGTAGGCACTACCAAAGAGCTGTGGGAAAAACTGCAAAAGATGTACAATGCACAAGATGCAGGTACTAAGAAATTCATTATTGGGAAATTTCAGAAATTTCAAATGATGGATAGTAAAACAGTGATGTCCCAAGTCCAGGAATTCCAAATGATTCTACATCACCTGGATTTGGAAGGTATGAAACCAAATGAGCAATTTTTAGTTGAATCTCTGATTGAAAAGTTATCTCCTTCGTGGAATGAGTTTATGAGTTACTTAAAACTCAAGACAAAGGAGATGACCTTTCAAGAACTTATTATCAAACTCCAGATGTGGAGGTTTTATGGCCGAAATTGATAATCCGTCAAATTTTTAAGATCAGAGTCTGGACCGTCAAATTTTCTACGGTTCGGATAAATGGACCGTCAATCAAAAATCTAACTTTTCAAAGACTTATTAATTTTGAAGGACTAAGACGGTAAAAAAAGACGGACCGTAACTTTTTATACGATTTGTATAATTTATTGTGTACCGTCAATTTCGTCAAAAAATTGTATAGTCCAAATCGATGGGCCATAAAATATTTTACGGTCAGTATAACCTGAGCGTGAAATCTGATATGCATAACTAAAATTGATTTTCAACTTTTAACTCCCCGTCTTAAATTCTCAAACTTCTGAATCATGAGCATGGATTAGTTTAGAGGTACGGGGTGTTACAATATCTCTCCCTTGGGATCATTCTTCCTCGAATGAGGAGTCATGGTTAAGAACAAGACTACACATGGCATACGTACATGAACGTGAAGAAATATGACATGAAACATGAGACTAGATGACATGATTACATGAAAAATGAACATGGGGACATGAAACATGAGACTGGATGACATGATTACATGAAAAATGAACATGGGGACATGAAACATGAGTACTGAATACATGAACGTGAAACATGAGACATAGATACGCAATTGACATGACATTAATACTGAAGACATTTACCTTGTTCATTTTCTACTTGCTCGTCAAATAAGTGCAGATATTTGGACTACATGCCTTCTTCAGCTTTCCATGTAGCCTCCTCAATATTCTGACTTCTCCACAATACTTTCACTGAGGCAATTTTTTTAGTTCTCAACTTTCGAATCTGACGATCCAAAATAGCCACAGAGATCTCATAGGTCAAACCATCCTTAACCATAATGGATTCGGTAGGGACAACCAACGATGGGTCTCGTACACACTTTCTCAGCATGGATATATGAAACACTAGGTGAACAATAACTAAATCTTGTGGCAATTCAAGCTCATAAGTCACCTGGCCAATTCTCTTAAAAATCCTATATGGTTCGATATATTTGGGACTGAGCTTCCCTTTCTTTCCAAACCTCGTGACACCTTTCATAGGTGAAACTTTCAGAAATACTCAATCATCAACTTGAAACTCCAAGTCTCTATGCCTTACATCCGAATAGGACTTTTGGCGACTCTGAGCTATTTTCAAGCATTCCTGAATTAGCTTGACTTTCTCCATAGCCTGATGGACCAAGTCTAGTCCTAACAACTCTGCTTCACCAACTTCAAAATAACCAATTGGCGATCTACACCTCCATCCATACAAAGATTTGAACTGTGATATTTGGATACTAACATGATAACTGTTATTATACATAAACTCAATGAGAGGAAAATGATCATCCCAGTTATCTTTTAAATCAAGGACACATGCCCTCAACATATCCTCAAGAGTCTGAATAGTCCGTTCTGCTTGGTCATCTGTCTGAGGATAAAAAGGTGTGCGAGATTTATCTTGGTACTCAATTCTTTCTGGAAAGACTTCCAAAAGTGTGTTGTGAACTGAGCACCACGATCTGAAATAATGGACAATGGGGTCCCATAGAGCCTGGTAATTTCACGGATATATAACTTAGCATAATCCTCTGCTGAATTAGTGGTCTTGACTGGCAAGAAGTGGGTTAATTTAGTAAATCAATTCACAATCACCCAAATCGAATCATTCCTTCGGGCTGAGTGAGGTAGACATGTTATGAAGTCCATGTTTATCATCTCCCATTTTCAAACATGAATATCAATATTCTGAGCCAACCCACCAAGCATGGTGCTCGGCTTTCACCTGCTGACAATTTAAACACTTGGCTACAAAATCTGTCACGTTCCTCTTTATATCATTCCACCAATAAATCTCCTTAATATCATGATACATCTTTGTAGAAGCTAGGTGAATAGAATACCTGGAGTTATGCACTTCTGCTATAATTCTCTCTCTGAGTCCGTCTACATTTGGTACACATAACCTGCTTTGGTGCCTCAAAGTACCATCATATCTCCCTTGTTCAAAAGTTGTAGTCTTATGCTTGTGAATCCCCTATTTCAGCTACAACAAGTAGGGATCACTAAACTTGTTCTCCTTCACATCGGCTAATAAGGAGGATTCAAAGTTATTCTGGACAACACCACCACCATCTTCAGAGTCCATAATTCGAACTCCTAGACTAGCTAATCGGTGAATCTCCTTCATCATGGTTCTCTTATCTTCTTCAACATAAACTAAACTTCCCATGGATCGCCGACTAAGAGCATCGGCTACCACATTTGCTTTCCCTTGATGGTAGATAATATCCACAATAAATCATTTATCAATTCGAGCTATCTCTCCTCTGCCTGAGATTCAACTCATGTTGCTTGAAAATTTACTGAAGGCTCTTGTGATCTGTGAAAATGTCAACGTGAACTCTATACAAATAATGATGACATATCTTGAGTGCAAAAATCACGGTTGCCAATTCTAAGTCATGAGTCAAATAATTTTTTTCACGAGGCTTAAGTTGTCTGGACGCATAAGCTATAATATTACCATGCTTCATTAGAACACATCCAATGCCAATGCCTGATGCATCACAATATACTATGAACCCATCGGTTCCCTCTGGCAATGTTAACACTGGAGCAGAAGTCAGTCTCATTTTCAATTCTTCGAAACTACACTTGCAGGCATTTGACTACTAAAATTTGACATTTTTCTAAGTCAATCTAGTCAATGGAGCTGAGACGAAGGAAAACCCTCTATGAAACGCCTACAATAACCTGCCAGACCAAAGAAACTTCTTATCTCAGAGACTAAGCTGATTTTGGACCAATTCTTTACAATGTCTATTTTCTGAAAACCAACTTGGACGCCTTCGCCTGAAATCACATGGCCTAATAATGCCACTGACTTAAGCCAAAATTCATACTTGGAAAATTTTGCATAGAGCTTGCGATCCTGAAGTGTCCGCAATATAATTCAGAGATGTTCTGCATGATCAACCTCACTACGGGAATAAACTAGAATATCATCAATGAAGACAATGACGGAAAGATCAAGATAAGGCTTGAAGATTCTGTTCGTAAGATCCATGAAATCAATTGGTGCATTTGTTAATCCGAACAACACAAACCAAAATTCAAAATGACCATAACGAGTTCTGAAATTGGTTTTTGGAATGTCAGCTTGCTTAACCTTAAGATAATGGTACCCTGATCTGAGGTCAATCTTGATATAACACTAAGCATCATGAAGTTGATCAAATAAATCATCAATTCTGGGAAGATGATACTTATTCTTAATGGTGAGCTTGTTCAATTGCCAGTAGTCAATATACATACGTAAAGACCCATCCTTGTTTTGAACAAACAAGACTGGTGCACCCTATGATGAGACACTTGATCTAATAAACCCCTTATCAAAGAGATCTTTCAACTGAATTTTTAATTTTCTTAACCCTACTGAAGCCATTCTGTATGGCAGAATCGATATCGGTTTAGTACCGGAAAGTAGATCGATTCAAAAGTCAATCTCCCTATCGGGAGGGACTCCGGGAAGGTCTTCTGGAAACTCATTAACAACTGACATAGAATGAAGAGTTGAGGTCTGGGTATCTGCATCCCTAACCCGAACTAGATGGTAAATGTACTCTTTGGATATCATCTTCTTGGCTTAAGATAGGAAATAAAGATACCTATAGGTACTACTGAATAACCCTTCCATTCTATGACTGGTTCACCTACTGTGGCATAATATGAAGATAACCAATCTATACCCATGATTACATCGAAGTTTACCATTTCTAACTCTACCAGATCGACTATGGTAATGCGGTGAGAGACTTTAACTGGACAATCCCTATATACCCGCCAGACTATAACTAACTCACCAACTGGAGTGGATATTTCAAAGGTTTCATGCAACTTTTCTGGTTCTATCCTAAATTTCATAGCAACAAAAGGTGTTACATATGACAGAGTGGATCCAAGATCAAAACACGCATATACGTCGAAAGTGGAAATGATTAATATACTTGTGACCACATCTGCTCATGCCTCTATATCCTGACGACCTGATAGTGCGTACAAGAGATTTGGACCTCCGCCTGTGTTACCGGACTTAGCTAGACCACACCCTGATTGAGCCTGAGAATTACTAGGAATTGTTGGATTTGTGGATTAAGCCATATTCCGTCCTGTACCCTGCCTCGCTTATGAGCAATCTCGATTAAGTGACTGTGCTGACCACAATCATAATAGATATTCATGCCAAAGCAACACTCCTCTGGGTTACTCTTACTACACTTAGCACAAACTGGGTTACTGAAAGATCTTTGACCCACACGGCCTGTGACTGGGAGCCTGATGCTATGAAGTTTTGCCTCTTGTTATCATTCTTGAACTTTAGGGCTGGGGCACTGGCTGAAGATGGAGCAGGTCCTGATGAACAATTTTTGAAGAACTGTCTGCCTCCACCTTGTAGGGTATTGTTGGGTACAAAGCACATAAGTAAGGCACAACGGAAGTTTAAAAGTTTTATTTCTTACTTACCCCAACAATAATTCTGGTATGGTTATACAACAATGGAACTTGTAACATAAAACATTTACTTACAAGTTATGATTATCTGGGATCTTTATCAACTATAAGGTGCACACGCGGTTGCCCTTCCGATTTCAAGCTCCAAGCTTCAATGTACTTCTCTTTCGGAAAGCTAGGAAATTCGGCAGAGGTTCGAGAGAGTATTTGATTCTAAGTCTCTAAGGCTTAGAATATTTTTCAGAAAATTATGTGTTGAATAATGAGGTAAATGCCTCTATTTATAGTTAAAAAAATAGGTCAAACCGGATTAGGGTTTGACCTTGGGCCTGGCCCAAAAATAAAAGCGAGAAGCGCCTTGTCGGCATCTCTAGCTTACCTTCTTGCCAGCGACCTAGGGTACGGGCGTCGCGGCGCTTGACTTTATATTTTCTTGCATTCTTAATTAAATCCAAAATCCAATTTTGACTTAATTAAAATAATCACTATTCAATTAAATGTCTCGATTCCAAATCGAACATTTTAATTACTCTCTCAATACATCCTTAGATCGAAACGGACAATCGACATAGTGTGACCCTACATGCCTTCTCATATCGACATTAATCAAATTAAGGTCTACACGGAACTCCTAGACGGCGCCGGAAGACAAACTCAATATGTGAAGTACGTACGTTTACACGAATCCAGTAAACTTAACCTTTATGTGGTAAGATAAAATCATTTCATTCACGACACACCCGATCAAGCTTAAGATTTGTCAAGTGTCTATCCAAATGGCTTAATTATTGTATCTCATCTATATTAGTTGACAACTAGACCATATTCTAAATATGTCTATTGCGTTGGCCAACAACTTAGTCAACCTAATATCACTGAGGATCCGAGTGTTCTCTCGAATATACATCCGAAGAATGAATCCTAATCTTGGCTCAACTACCACCTTCAATCCACATCATAATGTACCCAATACAAGCCGTATCTCAACCTATAAGGCATTTGAGCATAGGACGGGATCAAAGTACATTACTTTGTAGACAAGGCGAGCATTGACCTCAAGTCTAAGGACTTCTATCTCCCACACGCTGATCATACTTTAGACAAGTATAACAAACAGTATATCAGCAGGGTATACCAATACTTCCAAAGTATCCATGTGTCCATCACGAGTAACCATTACTCGTAGCAGGTGAGACATACTACATCCTCTAAGGATGTGATGCAGACCACATGTCGACTTATCAAATATCATCAATATCCCATTTTCGATGATCATTAGTCTAGACTATTTAAAGAGTTATGCTCTATCATTAATAACTCACTCTATTAATGACAACGTAAGCTCAAGGGATGCACATTAATGAACAATTACAAACAATCAAATAATAATTCAATAATTACAAATTCCAAAATATTAATCTCCATTAATAATAATATGAATGTGTATAAAGTACATTTATCCTAATACAGATTGTATCTAGGACATAAATATACTTTCAATCTCTCGCTTGGCCTAGAGCCAATCTCCAATATATCTAATGCCCATATTCTCAAAATGACCATTATGCTTGACTAAACTTAATGATTTAGTGAATGGGTCAGCTAGATTATCGTCTGTGGAAACATAGTCTAATCTAATCTCTTTAGTCTCCACCATCTCCCTGAGTATGTAGTACTTTCTTGGTACATGCTTATTTCTGTTGGTTGATCTTGGTTCCTTAGTTTGCGCAATCGCACCAGTGTTGTCGCAATAAACCGTTATTAGACAAGTGACACTTGAAACAACCCCTAGTTCTTTCAGGAACTCAGATATCACGACAGCTTCTTTACCAGCTTCCGATCCAACAATGTACTCAGCTTCTGTTGTCGAGTCAGCAGTTGTAGCTTGTTTGGAACTTTTCCAGCTCACTGCTCTACCATTGAAAATGTATGTGTAACCTGATTGAGATTTGTAGTCATCAACATCTGTCTGGAAGCTAGCATCAATGTACCCAGTACATACCAGCTTCTCTTGTCCACCATAGACTAAGAAATATTCTTTAGTTCGTCTAAGATACTTAAAAATACTCTTGACTGCTTTTCAGTGTTCTTCCCCAGGATTCTGCTGGAACTTGTAAGTCATACTAAGTGCAAAGGCCACATCTGGCCTAGTACAGGCCATGGCATACATGATCGATCCTATAGCCGAAGCATATGGGATCATTTTCACACGTTCAAGTTCTATAGAATTAGAAGGACTATCCTTCTTAGATAACTTGATGCCTTGTCCCATAGGTAGACCGCCTTTCTTGGAATTTTCCATAGAAAAATGTCTAAGCACTTTGTCTATGTAGACTGAATGTGACAACCCCAACAATCTGTTAGGTCTATCTCTATAGATCCTAATCCCCAGAATGTAACAGGCTTCACCTAAATCCTTCATCATGAATGTCCTGGACAACCACTATTTTACTGACTGCAGGAGAGTCTTATTGTCTTCCATTATTAATATATCATCTACATATATGATAATGAAGGCAATACTTTCATCCTTGCGTTTACTATAAACACATGGATCTTCTTTGCTTCTGACGAAATCAAACGATTTGATAGCCTAGTCAAAGTAAATGTTCCAACTCCTCGAGGCTTGCTTAAGCCCATAAATGGACTTTTGTAGCTTGCATACGACATTCGATTTGAACTCAATTGAAAAACCCTCAGGTTATTTCATAAACACTTCCTCAACTAGATTACCATTGAGGAATACAGTTTTGACGTCCATCTGTCAAATGTCATAGTCATAATATGCAACTATTGCAAGTAAAATCCGAATGGACTTAATCTTAGCAACAAGTGAAAAGGTTTCATCATAATTGACCCCATGCCGTTGATTATAACGTTTAGCCACCAGTCTTGCTTTATAAGTTTGTTTCTTGCCATATGCATCAATCTTCTTCTTGAAGACCCATTTGCATTCTATAGGTCTAACCCCTGTTGGCAAATCAACCAAGTTCCAAACTTGATTTATGTACATCGAGCCCATCTCAGATTTCATAGCTTCTTGCTATCTCTGCGAATCAATGTCTAACATAGCTTCGCTATAGGTTGTAGGTTCATCGTCATTAGGAATATCTATCTCATTGTGTGTTTCAACAAGGAGATTAAGTCTTTCAGGTGGATGATGAATCCTAGTGGACCTACGGAGTTGAGTATTCTGTGTTTCAGTGTTTATTACATTCTGACTGTGAGAAGGTCTTTGTGTGTTGGACAATCCATCACCTTGAGAACTTTCAGGAATGTCATTTTCATGTGTTTCCTGAATAGAATGATGTACAACCATTGTATCATCTTTCATTGGTTGTGCATGAGAGCCTTGCATTTCTGCACTATCTCTCACAGCAGTCCCACTGGCTGAAGGGTGTACTCTAAGTACCCAATCTTCACCAGATACTTTTACTGAATCCTTGTTTAGGTCATTTAACAAGGGTTCATTTCCTGTGTTATCTCGTGGTTCTTGAATTTCTTCAAGTTCTATCTCTGTGCAGCTATGTTCCTTATAGACATATTCTTCTTCAAGAAAAGTTATGTTCCTGGAAACAATGACCTTATGTTCTCCAGGAAGATAGAAACAGTTTCCCTTAGGTTCCTTTGGATATCCCACTAAGTAACATTTCTCACTTTTAGATTCCAACTTGTCAGTGAGCATCTTCTTGACATAAGCAGGGTACCCCCAGGGTCTCATATGTTTAAGAGTTGTTTTCTTGCCACACCATATCTGATAGGGTGTCTTTTCTACTGACTTGGAGGGAACTCTGTTCAGAATGTATATAGAGGTTTGTGTATCATGTCCCCAAAGGTATGTCGGTAGAGCTCATCATGGATCGAACCATATCCAATAAGGTTCTATTTCTTCTTTCGGCAACACCATTCATCTGTGGCATTCCTGGAGGTGTCCATTCAGATTGGATTCCATGTAGCTTTAAGTAATCTAGAAAATCCTTGCTCAAGTACTCACCCCCTCGATCTGATCGAAGGGTCTTGATACTTGTTGCAAGCTGCTTTTCTACTTCCGATTTGTACTCCTTGAACTTCTCAAAGGCCTCAGATTTATGTCTCGTAAGATACACATATCCATACCTTGTGAAGTCATCAGTAAAAGTGATGAAGTATGGGAAGCCTCATTTAGCTTGAGTCAAGAATGACCCACATACATCAGTATGGACCAACTCAAGCACCTCCTTCGCTCGCACACCTTTTCCAGAAAGTGGTTTATTGGTCATCTTTCCTCTCAAGCAAGATTCGTAGTTACCATAAGACTCCAAGTCAAATGGTTCGAGGTAGTCTAACTTCCTCAATCTTGCTATCCTTGATTCGTTGATATGACCAAGTCTGCAGTGCCATAGGTAGGTAGAGTTTCTATTACTTGTCTTGGCTCATTTATTTTGTACATTAAAAATCTCTCGGCTACAGTTCAGTGTATATAATCCATCCACAAGAGGAGCAGTTTCATATATAACATTATTAAAAGACAGTACGTGACTGCCATTAAAAATATACGAGGAAAAGCCCTCCATGTCCAACACTATGATAGAAATAATATTCCTCGTTAACGAGGGAACATAAAAATAATCATTCAACACTAAACAATGGCCAGAAGGTAAATTTAATTTATAAGTCCCTACGCGCTCAACATCCACTCGTGCTCCATTTCCAACGCGTAGGTCTACCTCTCTTGGTCCAACCTTCCTGCTATCAGTTAGCCCCTGCACATTTGTATAAATGTGTGAGCCACAAGCGGTATCCTATTCCAGGAATGAGAGTTGTTTATAGACATATTTATTTCAATGACATACATACCTTGTCCACCAAAGGCAGGAGCACCTGGTGTTTTTCCTCCTCCTGGTGTCGTGCAGTCCTTTTTCCAATGCCCCTTCCTATGGCAGTTGAGACATTCATCCTTAGTCACGTTTACCTTCTTCTTCACACCTCCCATGGGCTTCATAGCTGCGGGCGCAGCGATTGCCTTGCCCTTCTTCTTCTGCCAATCCTTGCCTTTCGGCTTGGGTCGTCTAGAAGAGCTCACCATGAGTACATCTTTGCCTTTGGAAGTGGAGGACTCAAAGGTCTTGAGCATGTTGTGCAGCTCCGGCAAGGTCACCTTCGTTCCATTCATGTTGAAGTTCACTATGAAGTTCTCAAAGGAACGAGGGAGAGAGTTTAGGATGAGTGTGGTAGCGACATTCTTTTCAAGCTTCATTTCAATCGAAGCAAGCCTCTCAATTAGCACTATCATATTTAGCACATGCTGCGAGACCTAGCCCCCTTCATTAAGCTTACACTTGAAGAGTTCTATTAACAACTCATATTCCATTGTGTGGGATTGAGAGTCATAGAGGCTCTTCAGGTGTTCGAGCATCTCATTAGGCCTCATGTTCTCATGCTGTCTCTGAAGTTCCATAGACATGGAAGACAGCATCACGCATTGTGCCGAAGTGGCATCATCTAGATGTTTCTGGTAAGCAACTTTATCAAAGGAGGCATATTCTTCAGAATCTATCGCAGGGACTGTAGGGAACACTGTGTCCAATATATATTCCACTTTCTCCTCTCTCAACACTATTCACAAATTTCTTAACCAGTCAAGGTAGTTCGGGCCACTGAGTTTATTCATCTCAATCGATATTTTCAACGACAAGCTCGACATATTTTATAATCTGAAGAATTAGATAGACCGGAAATCAAATTCAAAATCTATTTCCTATTATACACATTCATTTAGGCTAATCAACAAGGCATTTTGTTTAATTAGCTTCCACTATTTTAACATACTTCCACGACCCCATGGTAGAATACATACCTACTTTAATTTAGGTCATAATGGGCCAAGATCCAAACCTATGTTATCTCCGCGTTTGCTTTGGCTGATAACATCAACAACATATCTTGGTAGGTTCTAATCCAATTGCAAAATTTATTCGCAACTCTTGGTTGATCAAATTATTACATTTAATCTTACGTCCTTAGATTAGTCCGACACTTTGGAGCCAGGATTTGTCTAAGCAAGTCAACCCCATTACACGACTACGTTTATGTATCTAAGCAAACTTGGCCTTTGTGAGCAAACACTTTGGTGTAAATACTTACAAAAATTTATCATTTGTTTTTACGTTAAAACACATCTATGAAAGAGTCTGGGTCCTCGTAGACTTAGAGTAAATGCTTTGGCATAAATACACGTATCGCCGAAGAGGATTTTGCACTCTAACAATTATAATGGACGACGCGTTTAATTTAGACTTGTATTTAAAGTTTTGGGGAACATTTTACTAAAGGGTTCTAATCAAGAAACACTTTAATGCCACATCCAATATGATAATTTAACATCATGCAAAACTAATAACACATATAGTTTGGGAACCGTCAACCCAATATGCATGATAGAAAAAAGTTTAATCAAACACTGGGCGCCGCCTGCCTAGACAGTTATAGCAGACACTATTCTAGAAATGTAAATGATAAACATTATTGACATTTAGCACATAAACAGTATACTTATCAAATAATATACTGTATAATAACAATCTTGGGTTAAACATTCTGAACTCAATTTTTTTTTGTTTCTGGACAGGTAGGGCCACGGCGCTATTGATTAGCGCCACTGTGGCAGTAGCCTTTTGGCTTATGGAAAATTGCATTAGCGTCGCGGCGCTCCACCATGGAGCCGCAGCGCTGCAGAGGCAGAAACATTTCTGCTTCTGCAAATGCATTAGTGCCTCGGCGCTCCATCATGGAGCCGCGGCGCCACCTTGAAACCTTAGCCAGCGTCGCGGTGCCCTATCAAAGGGTCGCGGCGCCGACGTTCTGACAAACGTTTCTGTGTTGATTTTCAAAAAATCATTCAACCCCTAAATCCAATTTTGGGATCAATTCACAGGTCCTTAATTATCACCCAACATTATCAATAACGCCCATTCGACCATCATCTGTTCTTACTCATTCTTAGCCATGCATCGTGCAATGAGCCGGACAATGCACTTTGGCTTAGTTCGAGTTAGATTGGAATGACTTCCTCGAGTTAGTGTAGGAGATAATTTAGGGTAACATAAAAAAGGTCAACATTTGTTCAAGATACGTAGGATTTCAAGGAACCTCATTTTAATCCAATTTTATGTTCAACCCATATTATTATTCTATTCAATTGTTATATAACTATTGAACCAACTTGGATCTGATACCACTGTAGGGTATTGTTGGGTACAAAACACATAAGTAAGGCACATCAGAAGTTTAAAAGTTTTATTTCTTACTTATCCCAACAATAATTCTGGTATGGTTATACCATAATGGAACTTGTAACATAAAACATTTACTTACAAGTTATGATTATCTGAAATCTTTAGCTACTATAAGGTGCACACGCGGTTGCCCTTCCGATTGCAAGCTCCAAGCTTCAATGTACTTCTCTTTTGGAAAGCTAGGAAATCCAGCAGAGGTTCGAGAGAATATTTGATTCTAAGTCTCTAAGGCTTAGAATGTTTTTCAGAAAATTGTGTGTTGAATAATGATGTGAATGCCTCTATTTATAGTTGAAAATAAGTCAAAATCGGATTAGGGTTTGACCTTGGGTCTGACCCAAAAATCGAGGCAGAGGCGTCGCAACCCTAGGGTATGGGCGCCGCGGCGCTCGGCATGTGTCTGCACTGCGCCGCGGCCCTAGGGTGTGGGCGTCGCGGTGCTCGACTTTATTTTTTCATGCATTCTTAATTAAATCCAAAATCTAATTTTGATTTAATTAAAATAATCATTATTCAATTAAATGTCTCGATTCCAAATCGAACATTTTAATTACTCTCTCAATACATCCTTAGATCGAAACGAACAATCGACATAGTGTGACCCTACATACCTTCTCATATCGACATTAATCAAATTAAGGTCTACAAGGAACTCCTAGACGGCGTCTGAAGACGAACTCAATATGTGAAGTACGTTTACACGAATTCAGTAAACTTAATCTTTATGTGGTAAGATAAAATCATTTCATTCACGACACACCCGATCAAGCTTAGGATTTGTCAAGTGTCTATCCAAATGGCTTAATCATTGTATCTCATCTATATTAGTTGACAACTAGACCATATTCTAAATATGTCTATTGCGTTGCCAACGACTTAGTCAACCTAATATCACTGAGAATCCGAGTGTTCTCACGAATATACATCCGAGAAATGAATCCTAATCTTGGCTCAACTAACACATTCAATCCACATCGTAATGTACCCAATGGATCAAAGTACATTACTTTGTAGACAATGCGAGCATTGACCTCAAGTCTAAGGACTTCTATCTCCCACACGCTGATCATACTTTAGACAAGTATAACAAACAGTATATCAGCAGGGTATACCAATACTTCCAAAGTATCCATGTGTCCATCACGAGTAACCATTACTCGTAGCAGGTGAGACATACTACATCCTCTAAGGATGTGATGTAGACCACATGTCGACTTATCACATATCATCGATATTCCATTCTCGATGATCATTAGTCGAGACTATTTTAAGAGTTACGCTCTATCATTAATATCTCACTCTATTAATGACAACGTAAGCTCAAGGGATGCACATTAATGAATAATTACAAACAATCAAATAATAATTCAATAATTACAAATGCCAAAATATTAATCTCCATTAAGAATAATATGAATGTGTATAAAGTACATTTGTTCTAATACAGATTGTCTCTAGGACATAAATATATTTTCACACCTCCCCATGTGATTTGAGATAATTATGGGATGGCATAGTTATCCTAACAAATATTGAGGACCATGTTAGCATTCCTCCCTTTCATGTTGTTGAAATGGGTAATGTATTCTTGAATGATTATAGCATTATCAACAACCCTTCTATTGGCAAGAAAACTAGCTTGTTTAGGGTCAATAATCTTTGGGAGGTAGGGTTTGATCCTATTGATAATAATTTTAGTAATAGTCTTATAGATGGTGGTGCACAAGCCAATAGGGAGCTGGCATTAGCACATTGAGGGATCAAGCATAGATAGGTGATATTTATCTCAGCATCAATGGAACATGAGTGAAAGACCCTAGTACAATACTCTAGAACATGGTTATCCAGGAAGTTTGAGTATTTCTGATAGAAAAAAGAATTACCCCATCAGGCCCAAGTGCTTTCGTGGGTTTGAAAGAGTTAATGGTATAAAATATTTTTAAAAACTTGAAATAACATCAGCGCCTTAAATGTGGTGAATAATATAGCATGGGTTGTTAAATGTGGCAACAGCGCAGCACGTTCTTTTATTTCTTTAATTTTAAAGATTGATTACCAAATCTCTTTGCTGCAAATTATAAATTATTTCTTGGAAATGGGGAGAAGACTTTGTGTCTGCCGTAATTAAGGAAGAGGGAGGAGATCACATGGGGAGACTCATTTTTCCAAAGCGTTTAAACGGAGTTAATTTTAAGTACCCGACTTAATTTTGCAAATAAATAGCAAACACTTTTTTATGCTAAAATGATTGAAATATCTTCAAACCTGTTAATACTATAAATAAATAATTATAACTTATAATATTTTTCACATAATTTTGAAAATTTAAATTTTGATTTTAAAATATTGAATTGAATTTATCCATTAATTTAACTCCAAAGATTAAATTAAACTAACTTTAGATAAGCCAAAGATTCTTCTTTTTTAAGTCCACACTCCCTTAGAAAACGGAGCTCCTTGAAAGCAGATTTCGAAATTGCATAGGTGAAGGTAGAGATCACCGGTATCCTACTCGAAACGAGGCTCTTTAAGTAGAGAAATCTACAAATAAAAGGATACATGTTAAAAGGATACAACTCCCAAGGTTCACTAAAACAAGGCATACTCCGCGGGCAAAGCGAAAACCACTCCGCGCCGCTTACTGCACAAAGTCAAACTTCGCAACGGAAGCAAGAAAAAAAAGAAATTACGACTTCATCAACCACTTCGACCTAATCATACCACTTCTTTCCTCATATAATTATTTTAGGATGGAGGGTGTAAGAGACATAACTTGAATCAGAGTGAGCAATATTTAATTGAGATGCAATTGTATATACAGTATGTATACTTACCAATATATGAAGTCTTGGATTATTTCTTTGAAGGATGAATTGTGAAACTCAAAATAAAAATAGAGAGAGAGAAAAAAAGGAAACAAAAGCAGTAGCAGGTTCTCTTTTTTATGTTTCCCACCAGATGTTTGGTATTCATATTGTAGCCTGATTAAATTCTAATTCTCGCCGGAAAGTCTCACATTGGGTCCGCTTGGGCAGCTCAATTGGTTATCAAGGGGGATATTTGGAAAAAGGGGTAAAACGCTTTTTAATAAAAGCGGCTCTGCTTTCAATAGGGCTCGAACCCGAGAAATGCAGGAGTACTTACCCCACCACCACAATTCTTGTGGTTAAAATTGAGTACCAATTCCAGCGCAGTTGACACTTGATAGTAGCAGGTTCTTTTGCCTATACATAAGATGATGGACATTGCTATTAAGCAAACAGCTCCATCAGCTTATTTCAGTTCTTCCTTTCCTTTCTTCAATAAAAAATGGATAGCATAAAAGTAGAGATCTTATCCACAAAGCTCATAAAGCCATCATTACCAACACCCCCTCACCTTCAATGTTACAATATTTCATTCTTTGACCAGATAGCTAACAAAGAACAAGTCCCTTTAGTTCTTCTTTATCCTCATTGCAACAACTCTATCACGGATGTTGAGATGGATGAACGGCTCGAGCATTCCTTTTCTAAGATATTAACCCGTGTTCACCCGGCTGCCGGAAGGTACGCTGATGATGAGTGTTCTGTTATTTGCCTTGATCAAGGTGTTCCCTATACCAAAGCAAAGGTCAACTGCAAGCTGGACAATTTCCTCGAACAGGTATGGGTTCACGTGAATTTATGTTCCTCTCCCCATATCATGTATAGCAATGATATATATTTACAAAATTACTTCAATATATATGTGTGGACTTAAGCTCAAATTATCCTATGGTGCAATAATTATTGGGTACACCTCCGCAAGTAAAATCGGCTGTTCAAATTCCATAATTGTCTTGTTATTTTTTCCTTCTTTTTCCAGAATTGAGCGTAGGGTGACTTTCTCATTTTCCTTGTTTTTTTGTTTGGTTTATTCTTTCAAATCCGACGTTTGATAGCTTGAAATGTCTAATCTACTTTTATCACAGTAAAATTTGATATAATTAAACCAGATGTCTATATTAAACTAGTAGCAGTGGAAGACGTAGTATATAGTCAACTGATTCCGATATTTTTTAGTTTTGACACGGAGTAAGATATATATGTGAAAATCACTACAATTGTTAAAAGAATTAATCTTGAACCTATAATTTCAAAAGTGTAATAAGTTAAAGGTAAGAATCTAAAGGTTAAACTCGTCAAGTTAAAATTCTAGAGCTTCATAATAGT
Source organism: Anisodus acutangulus (assembly GCA_029783415.1). Classification (NCBI taxonomy): domain Eukaryota; kingdom Viridiplantae; phylum Streptophyta; class Magnoliopsida; order Solanales; family Solanaceae; genus Anisodus; species Anisodus acutangulus. Next base: position 45,135,240 of record CM056509.1, on the reverse strand, counting down.
GCATTCATTCTCTTAAACTCCTGAATCCGCCTCTGCAGGTAGCACGCAATGGCCATGATCTGACGGTCCTCCTCTGGCCGCATGACATCAAGGATGTGGACGAGACCAATTTGTTCGCTGCACCAATTTTCACCGTCCAAATAACCAAGTTTGAATGCGGTGGTCTAGCTGTGGCAATTAGTATCTCGCATCCTGTAATGGACGGTTTCACAACCATGTCCTCTATTTTCGAGTGGGCGAATGCGTGTAGATTGGGGACTCCTATCGAGAAGATCAACAATTTCTTAAGCTTCAATGCCGGTGATATTTTCCCAACAAGAGACTTGTCAAGGTATTGTTAGGTGTTTATCTTGATTTTCTTATCATAATTGAGTTTTTTTTTTGTAAGGGAAGGCCAACATATTTACCATAGTTGATTTTTTTTTTTCTTAAAAGGAAATTATCCCTCTCTCATATTTGTTCTTTTTTTTTTTAAGAAGAAAAGGCTTTAGACTCATAAATTGAGGTTCCTTCTTTCTCACTTGTTAGTCATGGCAGATTCATGATTTTTTCTCAGGGAATTCGAAGAAAACAACATAAGTTAAATATATAAAATAATATTATCATTGAGAATTAAACCTAGAATGCTAGAGACAAATTTGAATACTCTAGACCACTTAAGCTAACCTTTGACATTTGTTTAGGGTATTAAAAAATTAATATATATATATATATATATATAAACACCAAAAAACTTATCATATATAGCCCCCACTAAATTCGTCCCTGCTTGGTAGCATCCATAATCTAGCCCTAAGGAGGTAGAAAGTTTTTATTTAGGAAAAAGGACACGGTGTCCCTTTAGGGAAAAGATAAGACAACTTTATCACTATTTTAGATAAAGTACATGAACTAGACTTTGGGAGCAAATTAGTGCCACTATCTAGTCACCACACAACAAAAAGAACATAGAAAAAAATGTTTTTACCACGATCGATTTTCATATCTAGTTCGAACTTCGAACCAAGCTCCTTCAAGGTTTCAGCAATGGAGTAATCGAACTTTGCAACACCAATTCCTCCAATTTCTATAGGCTTATAACAATTAGAAATTCAACAAACTCATTTTGTCATTTTCAAACTTTTCTCAAAGTCCTTCAATGGTGGCCTCTGAATTTCAGCTCTACGAGTTCCAAATCAGTCGGTAGCTACTAAATTATTCTTTGCTAATCATCCGCTTCCAAACAACAATCACCTAACTCGTAACATTTTTCAAGATCTAAAATTTTGAAGCTCAAAAATGGAATTTAAGCTTTCTTCAATTAAATCAGACTATGAGTCTTGTATTCTCAAGATGAGCTTCGAACAATAACCAAGAATTAATCAACAGCTAGAGCAACTGGGGTGAAGTGGTGGTGCTCAGCCGGTGCTACGGTCGCACAGACAGTGAAGGTTCCGGTCCCTGGTCGTTTCCTTCAAGAAATATACCAAAACATGTATAATATTTTTATAATACTGTGTAATTAGTGAGTAACCCTTGATTATTGATTTAATGTATACAAATTACATAACAATGATACATTTTCTATACAAATATTGTAGGGATACATACTCTATACACGTATGATATATTTTCTATACGTATGATACATTTTCTCTATATCTATAGTAGTGATACGTATACAACAATGATACAATTTCTATACACATGCTGGAATTAGTTGAAAATGGCTAGAAAATTGAATTATTTTCAAAAGACTCAAAAATGTCTTTTAAGATTTTTGGGCCATCGGGTGTCAATAGTTTCACCCGGATGGCCATTTATGTCCTTTTCCCTTTTATTTTGGAGGAGAATTTGTAAAGTGTTATCCTGCCACAATTGTGTGAACCCCTTTTCAAAGTAAATTTTGTGAGGTTATTTATCTCGATATTTTGTATTCTCTTTTATGTCGCTTTTATTTGATTTATCATCATTCGAGATTTACTTTGTTAGCTTTTGCATGACACCTATTTATTTCGATCCTAATAGGTACTTCAAGCCTCCGATTCCACAAGAAGGAAGCAAAGAAGATATATTTGTCTCCAAGAGGTTTGTTATCAAAGAGGCTGCTATATTGAAGCTCAGAGAGAAATTTGCAAACTTCATTGATTCAGGTGCTTTGAATTTTCAACCTTCAAGAGTTGAGATGATATCAGTACTGTTATGGAGAGCTCTAATCCATGCTTCGGAAGAAGTAAACGGGAACTTGAGACCTTCTCTAATGGGTTTTCCGCTGAACTTGCGCTCTAAAATTAATTTACCTCAAATAAGCAAATCTGTCGGGAATTTGGTAATTGATGTTCCGGTGATATTCGTACCAGGGGAGACACAAATGGAGTTGCACCATCTTGTGCTATTGATAAGGAATGCAGTGACGAATATTGTTGCTTTGTGCGCCGGAGCTTCATCACCGGACGAGATAGTTTCACACGTGGCTAACTTGTATAATGGAAGCTTTCAAGCACCGGAATGGGGAGGTAACGACGATGTTGACAAATTCACATGTTCAAGTCTGTGCAGGTTTCCTATGCAGGATGCTGATTTTGGTTGGGGAAAACCATCCTTGATGTTTTTCGGGTTGAAAGATATGAATATGTTTTGGTTGCACGATACTGTTTGTCGTACTGGTGTCGGCCTACAAGTCGACTTGGACGAAAGGCTCATGCCGGCATTTGAATCCGACCTCGATATTAAGGCCCTCGTCGAGCACTTCTAGATATATAGGTTATTTTCCTAGAAGTTCCTTGCAAAAGTTTTCGTTTCTGTGTCGTTTTCTAGAGTAATTTGGATGAATAAAGTACTCTCTATGTTCGTTTTTACATGTCCACTTGACACTCCCCTTTAAAAAAACTACTCCATAAAATGAGTTTATTTAATTGTACTTTGAAAATCTAAATTTGACTATTAGAACTTTACGTGGTTACTTAATGATAAGAGTAATATTGACATAGAATAATAAATATCTCATGATTTGCTAAAATGAACACATAAAAAGAAAATCTATTTTTAGTTTAAGGAACAAGTAAAAAGAAAGGAGGAAGTACTCCCTTCGATCCATTTTACTTGTCATAATTGCTAAAAATAGTTGGTCCAAAGTACTTATCATTTTAGAAAATTAAGATACAATTAAAAAAAAATTCACCTTTACCTTTACTTTTTTAAAAAAAAAATTAGACTGCCTCCTTTGATCATTGATGAGCAAAACTTACAGCTTTGGGTTTGACATCCAAACTTTTTACATGATCATTGAGTAGAGACAAAGTTAGTTTGTTCTAACCTTTACCTTTACATTGTGGAGAGATTAATGCGTGAAAGGAAGAATAGTTTTACATTGAGATCAAAGAATAAATTATTAGCCAAATCATCCACAATAAAAGGCAACGATTGGATAAAAATATAAGATAAATGTGTTAAGTAAGGTTTGTGTACACTCTACCCTCTTCAGACTCCACGGTGTGGGATTTCACTGGTATATTGTTGTTGTTGTTGATTTCTTAAGTAAAGGGGAGCATAAACTTTTAAGTGGAACAACCTTACCTCTCATTATGCCCCATTTTATATTTTGAGATCTTGTACTAGTGAATAATACCATGTGAAACTCTTTAGCGTGGTTTGGGAAGGGATTTGAGGGGCTCGGGGGTGTTTTGGTTTCTTTTGGAACGATTAACAGTTGCAGATTTTGCTTTTGCACACACCTGCGCGATCGCAGACCTAAGCTAATTGTTGTTGCGCCGCAGCTGCACAATTATAGTGAAGGAAAGTAACCTGGGAAATATAAACTGTGATATCAGCCTATTGGCGCTATCGCGTTTAAAATCTATAGGGATATAAAAGCTGAAGGTTACGAGATTTATTTCATTCCACCACTATTTTTAGTATTGAAAGCTCGGTTTGAGAAGATTTTTTATAAGAATTTTATCTACAAACTTGGAGTAGGTGTTCCTAACCAGATACCTAAAACATGAACATAAGAAGTCAAATTTGAGAATTCTTAACTTAGATCTAGAAACTCAAAAATGGTGATTTGAACATCAAGATGGACTTGAATTGAAAATTTAATAATAAATTTGGACTTGTGGGGTTATGCGTAACCCGGAAATGTATTTTATTTAGAAGTTTGACCTTTTGTGTGGTTGGATGCTTTATTTCTGTCCTAGTTGATCCTAGAGCTCCTCTACAACTACCTTTCGCCCTGATTTCGATCGAGATCGCGTATTAAATTATGGAATTCTGCTCAATAGCCTTATTTGGCATCATAAACTATTTTTTGGCAAGAGTGAAGTAATTTGGACGCTTCTGAGCGTGGAAAAGCGGTCTTGAAGGCTTAAAGCAATACTTAGACCGAGGTAAGTTAAGACTCTGACCTAAATAGAAGAATTTTTCCAAACTAAAGATGTTCTAAATATTTGTAGCGTATATATGAAGTGACGAGCATATATGTGATTACGGATTATTAACGTGTACATGTCCCATAGAATTCCCAACTCAATCCCACCACCATAATTAGAATATATCTCATATATTGTGTAAATATTTAGTGATATAGAATTATGGTAAGTAGAGGATTCTTATTGTACTAGGGTTCTACACATTGTACACTATATATATATTTGTATTAATGAGAAAGCCTCCCCAAGAGAGATTAATACAATCTTACATGGTATCAAGAGCCAAATCCTAAAACCCTAATTCTTCTTCTCTTTTCCGCCACCCACCTTGGTCTTGCAACCACCGGCGGCTTCCCCTCTCATTGGCCAAGAACCACCACCATTGTCGTTCCTTGTCTTCTTTTCTCCTTCTTCAATACCTATAATCCACTATAATGACTCCTCCCACAACCCCACAGCAGCCTCATCCTCTTATGTCGTCACCCCTGCCATACCAAAATCACCCTATGTTCATCCAGCACTTACCGTCACTAACATTAAGAACTTCATCCCTATAATACTTGATCAAGAGAACAATCAGTATTCTCCAAGGGTTGAACTATTCTGTATTCATACATGTGTCTATAACGTGTTTGACCATATCGACGACTCCCTCGCCTCATTGAGGTTGATGACTCAACATGGCTTCGTCTAGACGCCGTTGTCAAACAGTGGATTTATGGTACTATCTCTCAGGACTTGCTCATCACTATTCTGAAAATCGGCACCACGGCCCGTGAGTTATGGATTCGGTTAGAGGAAAATTTTCAAGATAATAAGCACACTCGTGTTGTGTATTTTGAAGAACAGTTTAATAATACACGCCTTGAAAATTTCTCTAACATGTCCGATTATTGTAGTTGAAACTCGTAGCGGACCAATTGTCCAACGTCGGCGCACCCATTTCTGAAACAAAGATGGTCCTACAATTAGTTGCAGGCCTACCAAAAGGTAAGTACGACACTCTAGCCACAATGATACAGCAGGCTGATCCGTTACCCAGTTTCAACAAAGCCCGTTCACAATTATTATTGGAGGAAACCCGACGTACAAAACAGGACGAGCACATTCAAAAGGCGTTAGCAGTCGAAACGTCTCCTCAAAATAACATCACCGTCGGCCAGCCCCTACTCCTAAAATAATCAGGCGCGAAATAACCGCAACGCCAAAGGCGGCAAGGGCCGCGACGATGGACAAAGTGGCAAAGGCCGTGGGAAAGGGGGTTACGGCCAAAGAATAAAGATCAACAAACAAGAAGAACCCAATTCATATGCAAAGATAGACCACCCGGTTGGTCAAATGCGTAACGGAACTAGGCCGCTTCCTGGACCAATCTCGCCCACTTCCCTTTCCAAAGAACATGGTGTTTACGGCCCAGCCTGTGGGCTCGGACAGCCCGGCCACCGCACCAAGCCCATTTTATGCAGGCCCAACTCCCGCAGCATTCATCTGGTCTGGGATAGACTAACTTGGGCCAGGCTTTTAGTAGCTTGAACTTGCAGTAGCCCAATGAAAATTGGTACATGGACTCGGGCGCCGCCACATCTCACCTCACCCGCTCTGCAGGTAATATTCCCAAACTGTGTCGTTTAAAGCATCCTCAATACATTATTGTTGGAAATGGCCATCGCATTCCAATCCAGGGTTATGGTACCGCCTACACACCACCACCTCATCCACCATTTTCCCTTAATAATGTCATATAGGCCCCAAACATCATTAAGAACCTAATTTCTATCCGCAAATTTACTCGTAATAATTCCGTCTCTGTTGACTTTGACCCTTTTGGTTTTACTGTGAATGATCTTCGTACGGGGACACCTCTTACCAGATGCAATAGCACGGGGGGATCTCTATCCATTCCCATCCACCTCCGCTGCCAGATCATGCTCTCTCATATCTCTCGCTGCTATCTCTCCGTCAACTTAGCATAATAGGTTTGGCCACCCAGGAGCTCCAGTTTTTAATTTTCTTAGAGGCAATAATTTTATTAAATGTAATAATGGGAAACTTGCTCAGCACTGTGTTTCTTGTTCGTTAGGCAAACATGTTCGTCTACCTTTTAAATCATCTTCAAGTGTTAAGTTTTCCCCTTTTGATATTATTCATGTTGATTTGTGGACATCTCTTATATCTAGTTCACTCAGTCATAAATTACCTTGTCTTATTAGATGATTTTTCTCACTATATTTGGATCTACCCACTAAAATATAAATCAGAGGTGATTGCCAAATTTCTCGAGTTTCGTACTTTTATTAAAACAGAGTTTGAGAAAGCCATAAAATCTTTTTAGTGTGATAATGGTCGTGAATTCAATAATTCACAGTTTCACCGATTATGTAGAAATAATGGCATGGCTTTTCGATTCTCATGTCCCCACACCTCGACTCAAAATAGCAAAGCAGAACGAATCATCCGCACAATAAATAACATGGTTCGTACCCTCATGTTTCATGCCTCCCTACCTCCCTCGTTCTGGGTCTATGCATTCAAAATGATAGAATACGTCCTTAATATTTTTCCTACTAGCATTCTTCACAACATGACCCCAATCGAAATATTATACCGACGGATCCCCTCCTATGATCATCTTCAGATTTTCGATTGTCTATGCTATCCCAACCTAGCCTCCACCGCTCCTCATAAATTGGCACCCCGAACCACTCCGTGTATCTTCATAGGGTTTTCGTCCAATCATACGGGCTATCTATGCTATGACTTTTCTACCCGTCAGATTCACGTCTCTCGTCACGTCACGTTTGACGAAACCACATTCCCTTTCTCGGACATTAAAAAATTCCAAAAAATGAACTATACTTTTCTTGACGAGTCTGACATATCTCCCGTCATCCTCCGCGAATTGTGTCAGTCCACCACAAAAAATCCACCTCTGCTGCCCACTGCCGACACCGTGCAACCTACAACCACCACTACCGACCACATCTCTGCGTCCCCGTCATCGTTCTATTCTCCGACGTAACTGTCGCCGATTGCCACCACCGACAATAGGCCCACCGTCTCAGTTTCACCACCGGTCTATGTCCCTCTCATTGTGTCACCGCCACCATCCCAAGGCAAACCCGCAACCCTCTAAGCCATTGGAAACCCACATCGTACCACCACTATCGGAACACTGACCAAACCCAACAGTCCTAACCCCCCCCCCCCCACCGACATCATACCCCATTTCCTCCATCTCACCACATCTCGCTCTGCCAAAATCGGTCCCTTCCCCCAACCCCTGTCGAACCCAAAAACTACCCAACCCGCAGCCATACCCAGTTACCACATCGACACATCCAACCCGTACTCAGACCCGATAACCAGCACAAACACCTAACCTACCCCCTCACATCGAATAGAAACTCGTGCCTAACATGGGATTTTCAAACCTAAAGTCCAATTTAACATATCCACACAAACCATATCCCCAATTCCTAAAAACCCAAAATTAGCCAAACTAGACCCAAATTGGAATGCGGTCATGTGTGAAGAGTTTAATGCTTTAACAAACCAACACACTTGGGATTTGGTTCCTAGACCGGAGGGGGTGAATGTGATCCGATGCAGGTGGCTTTTTCATCACAAATACAGAGAGTGGTGACTTAGAAAGGTATAAGGCTCGACTTGTGGCTAATGGCACTAATCAGAAAGAGGGTATTGATTGTGGTGAGACGTTCAGTCCGGTTGTGAAACCGGCTACCATTCGCACAATTCTGAGTATTGTTATGGGTAAGCGTTGACATATTCATCAGCTTGATGTGAAGAATGTATTTCTACATGGTGATCTGAAAGAAACTGTTTATATGCACCAGCCACCTGGTTTTGTCCATCCAGCAGTCCCTCAATATGTATGTCATCTTCGTAAGTCACTCTATGGTTTGAAACAGGCCCTCGAGCTTGGTATGATCGCTTTGCACAGTACATTATGCGAATTGGATTCGTCTGCAGCAAGTGTGATAGTTCTCTCTTTACTTTTCATCGAGGTAGTAGCATTGCTTATTTATTGTTATATGTTGATGACATTGTGCTCACTGCCTCCTCTGATGTGTTGAAAACTGAAATTATTGCACTGCTTAAAACCGAATTTGTTATGACTGACTTGGGGAAGTTGAGCTATTTTTTGGGGATATCAGTGACTCGCTCTGCAGATACTATGTTTTATGTCAGCGCAAGTATGCAGAGGAGATAGTATACAAGGCTAAAATGGCAAACTGCAAGGTCATGTTCACGCCGGTTGACTCTAAATCAAAGCTTAGTATTGTTGATGGTAACCCAGTGTCCGATCCCACTCTATACAGAAGTCTTGCAGGTGCACTTCAGTATTTTACTTTCACCAGGCCTGACATCGCTTATGTTGTTCACCAGGTATCCTTATTCATGCATGCCCCTAAGGAGCCTCATTTTAATGCCATTAAACGTATCATTCGATATGTCAAGAGCACACTTGATTATTGATTACACATATACCCCTCAGCACCGACTAAGTTGTTAGCATATACGGATGCTGATTAGGCAGGCTGTCCGGACACGCGACGCTCCACCTCCTGCTACTGTGTGTTTCTAGGGGATAATCTTATTTTCTGGCCTGCCATGAGGCAAGCCACATTATCCCGTTCGAGTGCAGAAGCAGAGTATAGAGGAGTTGCAAATGTTGTTGCTGAGATCTGTTGGCCCCGAAGCCTTCTTTTGGAGCTTTAGTGTCCCTTGCGTAAGGCGATTGTGGTTTGGTGTGATAACATATCCGCCATCTATTTATCTCATAATTCGGTTCAGCATCAGCAAACCAAACATATTGAGATGTATATACACTTTGTTCGTGAGAAGGTAGCACTCGGTCATGTTAAGGTGTTGCATGTGCCTTGCTCATATCAGTACGCGGATATCTTCACGAAAGGTCTTCCTAGACAGCTATTCCTCGACTTCAGATTCAGTTTCAGCGTCCGACCTCCTCCCGCTCCGACTGAGGGGGTGTATTAACGTGTACATGTCCCATAGAATCCCCAACTCAATCCCACCACCATAATTATAATATATCTCATATATTATGTAAATATTTAGTGATATAGAATTATGATAAGTAGATGATTCTTATTGTATTAGGGTTCTACACATTGTACACTATATATATTTGTATTAATGAGAAAGTCTCTCCAAGGGAGATTAATACAATCTTACCCGGATGACTAACAAATTTGCTTCAATCAAGATATGCTAGGTTTTGGTCCTTCTCAGAAGTCAAACCTTTGTCAAAACATCTAAACTTCTGGAGAAATAAAAAGTATCTGAGAAACCAACCTCAAGGTCTTAGGAAACTACCAAGAATCACCAATTATTTTTAATAATCGTGGTGTCCGGTCTAATTTGTGTGCACCTCGACTAGTTTATAGGGTACCTGTTATCTTCTACCAGCACAAAAGCCAAGTAACTCTGACCATCAAGATTTGGATAGATAGAAAGAAATCAACCAGTGTTTTCTAGCTCCGCTGGGATTTTAATATGAAATCCCCTTATTCTCGACTCACTTCATCAACCGCTAGCTAGGTCAGGTGTCGTAAACACCAATTATTTTACTTGGAGAAATTTGAATCATGAACCAATACAAAGGTAACATGTCAAAGCTCTCAAGATATAATTTGTTTAAGGTAATAAACAAAACTTACTTTAATGCAATAAGGCATCTTTTTTTTTAAAAAAAAAAAAACTCAAGTCAAAAGAAAGCAGTTGCAAACATGATTATTGAAGGTTTCAAATACTCAGCTCATGAAAGTGACTCAGAACCTAAACCATGGAAAACAAAAAGTTGAAGAAAAGAAAATGGGAATGCAGTAAATTATTTTTACATATTAAAACTCAATCAGTCACCATGAAGTTACTGATAAACGACAGTTGAGGCATAAGAAAAAAAAACCTACATCACTCGGATGAATGAAATCTCTAATCAGAGTCGGACTCAAGATTTTAATTTGATGGGTTCATGATTCGGGTTCCAACAACTGAATCCATCACCTTGTTTGAGTAACGGGTTCATAGTTCAATATACTCAGCAATTCCAAAGGGTTTTACACAGATAAATCCCGCTTAAAGTTATGTATTCAAATGAACCCATATTTATACTACTAGATCCGCCCCCGAGTCATGAAGGCTCCAAAGAGTCACGAGTAACGGGTTCATAGTTCAATATACTCAGCAATTCGGGTTTTACACAGATAAATCCCGCTTAAGTTATGTATTCAAATGAACCCATATTTATACTACTAGATCCGCCCCCGAGTCATGAAGGCTCCAAAGAGAGTACATTATATGGAATAGAAATTTGGAAAATAAACATATTGGATATACAGTAACAACAATAAATCAAGAAAACTATCAACAAAGCTTCCAGAGATCAAACTCGTTTTTGCAAGCCTCATGCAAAGTCAATATCACCACTCAAAACATAAAAAGAGACGAATTATCAATTAATCTACAAAACTAAGTCTAAAGCTCAATATACTCTAATCCAGGAATATAGCTCATTTAGCAGAAGCAGCATATAGATTGAAAGAAATGCTATCCACAATGAGTTCATAGTATCTAAAATGGTACCAGCACTTCAACTAAAGATAGAATAATGTGTTATGAACTAATCAAACAAAACAACAATCTTATTTACAAAACATACCACCTATTGAAATAGTCAACTAACTTCCAGCAGTCGGCAATGCTGCCATGAAAGAATTGTACGAGGATTCCAGATCAAGAGGAGTTGTCGAGCCTGCTGTTCGGTCAACTCATCCGCAGCCCCTATCTTTGACAACCTCGAAAGCCACTCTCTCATCTTCGTCTTGCCCTCAAAATCCGCCGGCAGAATTGATAGTTTATTGAGTGAAGACGACAGATCTGACAACAGTGGATGGACCTGGTCGACGGCGACCATGTTCAACTTCAACAAGTCCATTGCAGTGATGAAATTCTGCACACACTCAGCCACAACAGCAGCTGACGTGGCAGTTGAATTTGCAGCAGCAGCTCGGTGTTCTACAGTAGCTGGCACACCAGAGGTCACAAGCCGGTTTAGGGCAGAAGGGCAATCCATTTTGTAAGTGTCGTGAAATTGTTCAATGTTAGGTACAGCGTCCTTTAATGTAGAAGATAGTGTTTTGAACTGAGCAATGAGTTTCAGGCACTCGGTCTCGTATTCGGCTGGTGAAATGATGTCACGAACGTAAGCCTTTTCTAGCTTTTCTGTTGCTTTGATAATCGCAAAGAGCTCAGCTAAGTTGTCATACATTTCCCTTTCGCGCTTGTCGTTCCATAGCTTAACCTCCATCAGAGTTTTCAAGTATATTTTGTATTAGGAAACCTTTTTCAACAGGGTTGGAGAAGAGAATGGGACACGCGCAAAGATGCTAATCTTTGTCACTGCAAAAATGTCACACCCTAAGATTACATTGCTGCTATGACTACCAAATCTAAAATTGTAAAGTTAATATATGCAGCTGAGGTTAGTTTTATAGTTATGGGGCATCACTACTATGACTAACAAATCCTAAAATTATGAAATCCAGATATGTAGCTGAGGTTAGTTTTATACTTGTGAGACTGCATGAGTACAATATGTGCTCGGACTCTCCAAAAATGTTCGCACCCGGTCAGATCCTCCAAATATACACTACTTTTGGAGGATCCAACATGCAGGCGTCGACATTCTTGAAGAGTCTGAGCTAAATAACAAACATCTAGGTCAAGACATATCTTAACATTCATCTATGATTCATTTTAGCTAGACAGTAATTTATATATATTGGTGGATACAAACAAAAGTTGGACCATGACCCTATAAAACTGCAAATAACAGCTTTTAACCATTCTAGTCTTGGCTTTTAATAAACAATAACAAATAGGAGGAAAAGAGCAACAGAAAACCAACGGGGAACACGGGTTAAATAAAAATTCCTAACTACCTAGGACAAGGCCCTGCTTTCATGAAGTCCATACTATGTAAGAAAAATCATTCAGATGAATGAAATCAACCCTTTAGACCTTAATCCATTAACTTGTGGTCACCCTCGTGAGTCTATTTCTCCATTCAGCTCATCCTGTCCTCTTTTTCCTCCATTTTTTCCAAGAGTATAGTAAAGCATCGGAACAATCTTAATCAATTTCACATAAATGAGCATACAAGAGACACTACTTGACACTACATTAGCCATTTTTTTTTACATTTTTGTTTCTTGTCAATTTTTTTCCACTTTCAACCATATCCATCTCTGATATATCAATTTTGAAAAGTTAATTTCATAAGCTTTTTGCATCAGGTTTTCTTAATATTCGTTTGCGAGAGAAGGTCTTAATATGCAAAATACTAGACTTCACGCAAGTATGCACAATAAAAAGCCAAGCTTTTAGCAGCAAATACGAAAAGCAAATAGAAACAAGAGAAAAGGCAATGATCATTGGTATAATATCTCTAAACACACTGCGATTGAAATGAAAATATAAATACAACACATGAACTTCAGAAAAGTGGAGGAAACTCAACAAACTCCTATTAACATCAACCGCATTGACTTATTGAAACCTAATTCAGGGCAAAAGGAGAGTATCAACAACGGCAAATTTATAATGCTATCAGCGGTTGCACCAACCATCGAGTACCCCATCTTCTCCAACTATACAAAAAAAATATAGTTGAAATTTCTTTCAAACATATGTACATACACTTAGTCTGCAACTATTGTTATTTGCATCCACTAACTTAAAATCTCAAATTCCAACTCTAAATATGAATATATACGGTTTTGGCAGAACCCAATAGCTTATGTAAAAAAATTAAATTCAAAACACCATTACTAACACCTGATATCTCTATCCTAGAATTTAGAACCCATAAAGTTCAAATCTTGGCCGCACTCCAAGGGGGAGCCTTGGAGAAACGATAGACCTATAGGTCACGGGTTCGAGGCGTGGAAGCAACCACTAATGCTTGCATTATGGTAGACTGTCTACATCACACCCCTTGGGGTGCGGCCCTTCCCCGGACCCTGCTAACTCGGGATACTTTGTGCACCGGACTGCCCAAAGTTCAAATATTGGCTCCGCCTCTGAATATCTAATATATGTTAACATCAAGTGCATTGATGTACTAGATAAAAAGACAGAGATCAAAATCCCAAAACACTCAATTAGTGAGAAATGTACTAAATCAACCCACAAAAAAAAAACACAAATCTAAATGGCACGTTAGAGTTGCAAAATAGAAATAATTTGCAGAGAACTTAAAAACAACCCCAAAAAACAAGGAAATTCATAATGCTACTAGCAGCGTGTGCACTTACATGGTTGAAATTTCTTTTAAACATATATACATATACTACGTCTGCAGCTATAGCTATCTAAATCCACTAACTTAAAATCTTGAATCCGACTCTACATATGAATATACAATATAGATGCAAGCATCACTGCATTGATGAATATAAAAGATCAAAATCCCAAAAAACCCACTAGAGAGAATGTATGAAATCAACCAAAAAAAAAGGTCAAAAATACTCCTAAACTATTCAAAATAAGTCAACTTTACCCTCTGTTACATTTTTAACACAAATATGCTCTCGCCATTAGTCAACTAGCTCAAAAATATCCTCAAACTAGCCAAGTAGCTCAAAAATACCCTTCCTACTAAGGGTTGCTCCAACACAAGGGGGAAAGACCAATTTGACATTGAACTATTAAAAAAATGAATAATTTTGGATTGATGAACTTGATAAAAGGACAAAGATCAAAATCCGAAAACACCTATTACTGAGAAATGTATGAAATCTACCATACACATACATACACACACACACAAGAAAAAGAACACAAATCTAAATGGGATGTTAGAGTTGCAATATAGAAAAAATCACATAGAACTTAAAAACAAACCCGAAACAACAACACCCAAATCAAGAATAAGCAAGACTAGTAACAAGTAAAAAAGGATTACAAGCTTAGTTCATAGTAATTAATTTAAATGAACCCAAATGAAATTTACCTCAAAGATCAGTAACATGGCCAAAGAAATTTGGGCAGGTAAAAAAATCACTAGGCAACTGTGTGTGTGTCAAAAATAGAGATAGAAACGTATGTACAGAGAAGGTATGGGACGGGGCTTTGAATAATGGGAAGTGTGTTGCAGGCGTCCTAAAATAATTAGAGAAAGATTTGCTTTCATTTTTCTGTACGCTTTGCTTGCGTAATAAATAGATTGCGTGTGGAGTTAGCTGTTTTTTTTTTCCGTTTAAATAAAGGAATTCATACTATGGAAAAGTTCTTCATTTCAGGAATGAAGAAATTGTAACCATCTGGCAATGGATCGGGTGGAGCTCAATCCACCTCCACCCGCCAACCATCCATCCACCACCTGATCTATTCATCACTCTATTTTTTCTTAATCCACATCCGATTGGTAAATCGGGTGGATCGGATATTTCGCGGATGAAAATCCTTGGTAAAATGAAAAAACAAAGTACAACAAATAAATATCATTATACTGTTTTTACAAGCCGTGTTTATGCCTCAAACATGCAACTAAAAAAATGGAAAGGAGCCAAAAACTAATAATAATTTGAAGTAACTAAAGTTTAAAGGACGAATTACATGTCACTTCTAATAATACTAATTATTGAGTTTCTAATTAGCGATAATCTTAATAGACTAAAACATTAAAATCCATCAGGTCTTCCGTCTTCATATCACATCCTCAAAGATCCATTCATTTTCTAAATCATTTCTTAAAAATTGTTTAACCAATTGGAATTCATCTCAAAGATTTTTCAAATCCTCAATAAAACAAAGGTCATTAAAACTTCTTATGTGGTTCAGAAAAAGCATCCAAAAAAGGAGAGATGAGTGAGGATTTTACCTTGCGTAGTGGCGATTTGTCGCATTAAATGTTCAGAAAAGATCTACAAAAAACAAACAAGTATGAAGACTTGCCATTTTTGGCTGGAGCAGTATTGTGCGGCTAGGGTAAAAATAATTGGGTGAAGTTGACCAAGTGAGAAGTGTTGTGTTATTTTGAGATTTTAAGTGGTTTGGAGGTGCAAGGATTGGACCGTGATCTTTTGGGCCTTATAATAAGTTAAGAGGGGGTGTGATGAGAGTAAAAAATCTGGCTAATTTTATATTTAAAAGGTAATAACACTTCAAAAATAATTAATTTATAAACGGGTGGATGGATGGGTCGAGTGGTGGGTTGGATGTATGTCCACCCGGATTCGTCACCCGATTAAAATATGTGTTTTATCGAATTTTCGTTCATATAATCGGATCGGGTGGATCGGATATCCATCGGGTCAGGATTAAATTGCCGGCCCTACATCTACCACTCATAGATGGATATATAGTTATTCCCAAACACTTAATATTTAGTCTATCAAATCAATATCTTGTAAATATATAAATCATTATTGTTCAAGTATAATTAAGTATATATCTATATTATTAAAAAGATGATAGTTTTATAACAAAAATTAATTATTAGTTAATAAGTTAGGTAATAAATAGTTACTTTAGTTATTGTTTTGAATTTCAATTTAAAATATTGGAAAGTTTTATAACTAATTTTGGGTAGGTAAAAAAAATTAGGAAAAAGGATAAAACTAGTCATCCGGTCCAAACTATTGGCAACCGAATGGCCCAAGTTGCCCCAAGCCCATTCGTTAGCCCCTAAAATAATTCCAACCTCTTGCCAAACATTAAACACAGTTTTTCCCTTATTAAAACTTACAGCTAATAAACTGACCCAACTATAAATGAGGCCCAATTATACGTCCATCAACAGCTTGACCGTATGGTCCAGCTGATACTGAGCCCACTTGGAACAGCACTCCAATATGTACATCAAAATGGAAGAAACAACATAATAGAGAAAATAAAAAAATATACAATGTTATATATACCTTTATTTTCAATTCTTTTATAATAGTTCACATAATTACAGAAAGAGGGCTTAGTATCTTGTGTATCTCTATAAAATAAATATTTTTTGTTTTAATACTTAGGTTTTTATTTTCTTTTTGGTTAGTTTCAAGGCTTTCTAAGGTTTTTCCTTTTGTAATAATTTCCTTTATTTTTTCTTTTCTTTCAATGACAGTTTTTAGGTTTTTTCCCTACCATATGTATAGAGATTGTATTGTTGTTGTATAGAATATGTATCACTATTGTATATGTATAGAAAATGTATCATACATATAGAAATTGCAATATTATTAAATATAATATGTATCCCTACAGTATGTGTAAAAATTGTATCATTATTGTATAGAATATGTATCAATACATATGTATAGAAACTGTATCATTGTTGTATAGAATATGTATCTCTACAATATGTGAATAGAAAATGTATAATTTGTGTACAACAGATGTATAATAAATATATAATCAACATATATTCACTAGTTATATACATATTATATCATTATTATACACATATTATACATATTTTACGGATATTTCTTGAAGGCAACGACCGAAAATCGGAACCCTAATTTAATTTTGTGGACATACCCATTGATTTCTCCCAAAACATAATGAGGCTGAAATGATTTTTATAATTTAAGATAGAAAAAATTAATATTTAATTTAATAATAATATATTATTATATTAGGAGATTTGTGGATAAAATTGAAATTTATTATTTTATCTTTTAAGTGTTACTTTTAGTTTGTTTTACTGCATGCTTAGTGACGATGTACAACTTCCGTTCTATCAAGTCTAAAGTGTTGCTACTTTGTGGGCCGCTAGCAAAGGAACTGAAAGGGACTAAGCCCGTTGTCGGGCTATGTGTTATCTTTAATTTGGGCTAAATATTTATTTTGGGGTATTTAAATTAAACTTGAGCTATTAAAATTTATAATGGCTAAACAATATCCTTTTCCCAAAAATTAACTAGGCAATTCTGTGTGTGTGTGAGAAAAAGAGATAGAAACGCATGTACAGAGAAGGCACAGGACGAGGCTTTGAATAATGGGAAATGTGGTCCCCGGGGCATAGCTGGATGGCAAATGAGGAAAATTTAAAATTCAGCTGAAGGCCTGCAGCGTGGGTTCGAACCCTGGTGGGAGCAATTTTCTCTCTTCTGGAGTAGTACCTTGTAGGTGTATCAGTTTCTCTATTCTCAAACCCTGGTCATTCAGGTACATCCCGCGATTTACTGGTAATAGTGTTGAAGGACCGGAACTACTATCTCCAGGAATAGTCTGGCATAATCCGGAAAGTTGGATATCAAAAAAAAAATGGGAAATGTGTTGCAGACGTCCATAAATAATTATAGAAAGATTTGCTTTGCTTGCGTAATAAATAGATTGCGTGTCGAGTTAGCTGATTTTTTTTACTAATAAAAATTTATCAATTTCAAGAATAAAGAAATAATATATATATTCTTAACTACTATGGATGAATTGTTTAATTTGACATAATAATGAGTGAAATAATGAATCTGAAATTAAATGAATCGGCGTGATTAAGAAATATAACAAAATTTTAATATCATAGGGGTTGTTTGATACGCAGACTAAGTTATCTTGAGATTATAGTAATGAAATTATAATTGTTCGATTACTTTAGCCCACTTGGGAGGTGGGATAAAATAATAGTACCAAACTTGATGAGATAATATAGGTTATCCAAGATTAAGTTTGGAATAGATTTTATAAGATGTTATTAATTCAAGAATTTCCACTGTAATTACAAACCTATGAGGCTATGACCTATGCTTTGATGTTTTCAACTATAGGTGTCTAAGTGAAAGTTATTTTCAATCAAATGTATCTCTCAAAGCAATTTTGGATTCAAATTAGAGAAATGAGCTTTATCCACTTCAATTCATTAAAGGTATACTAGTTTCTGAACACGTCGTCCTCTATCGTCAATTACTATAATATTTTTATTCAAAAGCAATAATATTTAACAATATATATTTTCAAAAAGTATTTGTTCGAATTATTAATTGCACAAAAATGCACGAAGATATTTTTTTCATTTAGAGACAGATCCAAATTTCTAAATAAATTGATGTGATTCCTAATTTAAAACTTAAAATAAATACACCACTCCACTAGTTGAATCAGATCTAAGTTTATTTAAAATTTTACATTGTGACTAGGGGTGTTCACGGTTTGTGTTGTGCGTCAAATAAATGTAAAGGGTATATTAATCAATTTTTGTTATAACTTATAAGAAGTTAGTCGAGTAGATGGGAGTTTAGTACAAATCAGTTAAGTCGGTTAGGAGACTACACTACCTCAAGTATATGAACTAATCTCTCTCTTTCTCTGGGAATTACTCTCCATTAACTGTTCAAGAGTTGTTCTCTTCATCAGCTCTTTAGGATCAATATTCACTGTATTCTTCATTGAATACACAACATTGGTATCAGAGCAGGCGAATTTCTTGGCCGTAACGATGTCGGAAACGATGAGAAATACTGAAATGAGGCGTGAAGTGGACGAATTTAGGGAACAAGTACGAACTATTGGAGAGAGATACGATGGGGCGTTGGAAAGGATTCATCAATTGTTGGCAGCTATGGCGGCTAATAATCAACATCCTTCATCGGTGGCGGCACCGGAAGTAGAAGTTCCGATGGAGAATGGATTTCGAGTACCAGGTAACCCTAATTTTAGAAATTCTAGGATCGATTTTTCCCGATTCAATTGCGATGATTTGAGGGGATGGATCTATCGCTGTGAACAATTTTATGGACTTGAGGACTGCTAAAAAGTTGAGTTGTAAATTGGATAAAGTTAGCCCTTTCTCAGTATCAGTAGCTAATGGAAATAAGGTGTATAACTCTTTAGCAAGTAAATGAGTAGCATGGAAGATGCAGGGGGTAGAATTCAAGTCTGATATGTTAATGATGCCTTTAGGAGGAGCTGAGCTGCTGTAGTATTGGGTATTCAGTGGTTGTTGACCTTAGGTGACATAAAATGAAATTTTAGACAACTTAAGATGGAGTTCCAGATTGGTGGAATGAAGGTGTCACTAAGGGGAAGCCCTCCTAGTGATCCTAAGTTGATTGCTCTGTTTCAAATGCAGAAGTTGTTGGGGCAGTCAGGACAATTGAGTATGATGATTGTGTCTCAAGTTCATGAGGACTTGGGGTCAGGGGTGTGGTTACAATCTCAACAGGTGGATCTTTCCCATGACTTGCAACAGTTGTTGGATCATTATTCATCTTTGTTTGTTGTTCCTGCCAGTTTGCCACGTCATAGAGATCATAATCACAAGATTATCTTAAATGATAAAGCTCCACCAGTGAATGTGAGGCCTTACAGATATCCTGCTATACCGAAAGATGCAATAGAGGCAATGATCCAGGAAATGGTTGATTCAGGGGTCATCTGGCCTAGTGTAAGTCCATTTTTCTCTCCTATTGTTATGGTAAAAAAAAGATGGCACATGGAGGTTATGCATTGACTATAGACAGCTTAATAATCAGACAATGATATTGAGAAAACAGTTTCTAGGTCTCATAATGGGCACTATGAATTTGTGGTGATGCCTTTTGGCCTCACCAATGCACCCTCTACTTTCCAAAGTTTAATGAACAAGATATTTCAACCCTTTTTTGAGAAAGTTCATTCTTATATTTTTTTTATGAAATTCTCATATATAGCTCTTCATGGGGGCATCACTCACATTTGGAAGAAGCTTTTTAAATTGTTACAGCAAAAGTGTTTGTTTGTGAAACTTAGCAAGTGTCAGTTTGGTCAAAAGGAAGTGGAGTATTTGGGGCATGTAATAACTCAGCAAGGAGTGACTGCTGATGGAAACAAAGCCAAAGCTATGGTGGGATGGCCAGTACCTAAAACAATCAAGCAATTGAGGGGTTTCTTGGGTCTTACTGGATACTATAGGAGGTTTGTGCAAGGGTATGGTAGTATAGCTAAACCATTGACTGAATTACTGAAGGAGAAATTTGGGTGGAATGATCAGGCAACTTTGACTTTTGACAAATTGAAAAGTGCTATGACTTCTGCTTTTGTGTTGGCACTTCCAAACTTCAATTTGGAATCTGTCATTGGAACTGTTGCTAGTGGGATTGGAATAGGGGTTGTATTGATGCAAGACAATCATCCTTTAGCTTACATGAGTAAAGGGTTAATTACCAAATACTAGAGTATGTCAGTTTATGAGAAGGAGATGTGGCTATAGTAACTGTTGTGCAGAAGTGGAGACCTTATTTGATTGGTAGGCATTTTATGATCAAAACTAATCACCAGAGTCTGAAGTATCTTATTGAGCAGAGAATTTCAACTCACAGTCAGGAGAAATGGCTTGCTAAGTTGATGGCCTATGATTACAACGTTTACTACAAGAAAGGCAAAGATAATGTAGCTGCTGATGCTCTTTCTAGATATCCCCTGGAGGGTATTCATTTGCACATGATATCTACTGTCACCTCTGAATTTTTAACTCAGATTAGAGAATTATGTCACTAATGCTCATTTATAAAATTTGATTTCTCAGTTACAACAGAACCTCTTGGCACATGCTTTATACATGCTAAAAGATGAAATACTTTACAGGAATGGCAAAATTATGGTGGGACCTGATAGGGAGTTGAGACAGCAAATTCTCAACTTTCTTCATGACAGTGCAGTAGGTGGTCATTCAGGCATAACAACCACTTTGCAAAGAGTGACACAAATTTATTACTGGAATAAGTTGAAGGCTGACATTTATCAACACATTAAGAGTTGTGAAGTGTGCCAAAAATGCAAGAGTGAGAATTCTAAGTCCCCTGGTCTACTACAGTCCTTGCCAATACCTGACGAAATGTGGCAAGACATCAACTTGGATTTTATTGAGGGATTGCTCAAGTCTCATTCCAAGTTTGTGATATTGGTGGTAGTAGACAGACTCGGCAACTATGCCCATTTCATAGCCTTAGTACATCCATATACAGCAGTATCAGTTGCTCAGGATTTCATGGACAACATATACAGGTTGCATGGCCTTCCTCAGACCATAGTCAGTGACAGATGTCATTTTTCTCAGCAAGTTTTGGCAAGCATTGTTCAGTGTCCAAGGTGTCAGTTTGCATCACTCCATTGCCTATCACCCTCAATCAGATGGACAGATGTGTGGAAGCCTACTTGAGATGTATGTGTTGTGACAAACCTAAAGATTGGGTTTCCTTCTTACCTTTGTCAGAATGGTGGTACAACACTACATATCACAACTCCACAAGATACACTCCCTTTGATTTGAAGTGTTGTATGATCGGAAGTCTCCTTTGCACTTGCCTTACATTCCTCATTCATCTATGGTCAAAGAGGTGGATAGAAATTTACAAGCTAAGGAGAACACCATCAGATTACTCAAACATCACTTGCAGTTGGCACAGTCAAAGACACAACAACAGGCTGATAAGCACATGGTCCCTAGAGAGTTTGCAGTGGGAGATCGGATATGTATTAGATTACAGCCTTATATGCAGATGTCCATGAAGGGGCATGCTTATCATAAACTCAATCCTAAGTATTTTGGACCCTTCCCTGTACTCAAGAGAGTAGGCAATGTTGCTTACCAGTTAGAACTCCCTTCACATACCAAAATTCATTCTACCTTAAATGTGTGTCAGCTAAATAAAAGCATTGGTACTGCTCTTGTTATTTCAGATTTGTCTGTTACTCTTTCTTCCCATGGTCATGTGGTTTTGGAATCTGAAGCTGTACTGGATAAAAGGGTGATCACCAGAGGCAACAGAGATGTTTCTCAAGGATTGATCAAGTGGTTCAATTATTCAGAGGAGGACAACACTTGGGTTGATATGTTCAAGTTTCAGTAGCAAGGACTCTTAACAAGGGGTAGTTGTTATGCGTCAAATAAATTTAAAGGGTATATTAATCAATTTCTGTTAGTTAGCAGTTATAAGAAGTTTGTCGAGTAGCTGGGAGTTAGTACAAATCAGTTGAGTCGGTTAGGAAGGTAGTTGGCTACACCTCAAAGATATAAGAGAAGATATCATTGTATTTATTCTTATGTTTTGATATATGAACTAATCTTTCTTATGCGAATTACTCTCCATTGTTATATGTTCAAGAGATGTTCTCTTCATCAGCTCTTTAGGATCACAATTCACTGTATTCTCCATTGGATACACAACAATTTGGTTTAAAATCGAACCAAACCACAAACTGCACCAAATCGATTAAATAAATTGATAGTTGTTTGAGTTTGATTTGAATTGGTTTTGAATTTTAAAAAATCGATAATATTTGATTTGGTTTGATTTTATTAAAAATAAACCGAAGAAACGAACCAAACTGACAAAATAATACACACGATTTGTGTAATTATATGTACATAATTTATTAATTTTTATAAATAATTTTAAATACTTTGTTTACATTTTCATCAAAAAATTCTTTATTTCTATTAGGCTAATGAACTTTACCCATTGAGCCGATTTCCTAAATGAAATCCATGAATCCAAACTCATTTATTATAAGAAACAACTTGCATGAGTTTTACCTAAAAAAAAGTTGTATTATGTATAAACTTTATCCACTTGATTAAAATAATATATCTCAAGACATTTACTCTATACTTCATGAAAATTATCGCTCCCACAATAAAAAGGGTAATAAGGATTAATTATAAGTTGAAAAGGGATGATAAAATCTTGTCTAATCGTAGGAAAAAGAATGGAAGAGGGAAATACCACAAAAACCGCCAAATCGAACCAAATCGATGGGTATGTATTATATTTGGTTTGATTTGATTTTAATAATTAAAAAACTGACTAAATTGATTTGATTTTGAGTTTAACCAAAAAACGATTCAAACCGACTCATGAACACCCATAACTGTGACATCTGTAGTACAAAAAGCTAAAATAAAAATGGGAAAGACAATATTTTGTTGCCAAGAATTAATATAGTTGCACCTGATGTCCTTTAAAAACATTGAAAGACTAATACCAGAGTATGAAAGTCCTTATTGGCACTTAGAAGCAAATATAACCTGAAAGATCAACATGTAGTATTAATCTGGTCAGACAAAAGTTAATTAATCAAACATAAACAAAATAAAAAAAGAATCCAAAAAGTGAATACGTTAACCATATCAATCTCTCTCATCCACCCTCACTCTTGCTTTTCATTTTTCCCATTTGCGGGGTTACCCACGTAATTTTAGATGGAGAAAGTATACTCTAATAAGTCCTAGTATTTTTTTAAAAGGTCTAACAACACACTACTAATAATTTACTTAAAATGGATAAAAAAAAAAAGACAACAAACACGACTCAAATGAGACCAAAAAACTAATACAAAAACACCAAATTTCTATTTTTAAGAGTTTATTGCCATACTAAACAAGGAAAACAAAATTTGACAAACGAAGAATACATTGGCAAGGCTTCTTTAAAGAAGAAGACGAAAAATACTTGGCCAACAAAATATCAGTAGACTTCAACCAAAGGAGGATGAGAAACACATTATGTCCTCCAACATATGGATCTGTTCCATAAGCTAATTCAAAGAATTCGTGGCTTTTTCTCTTCCTTTCTTCCCAGAACATGTTAAATAGGAAAGAAGAGCGTAGAACAAGAGACATTAAATAATAACAGGAATCGAAGGACAAGAAACTACAGAAAAAATACTACAACTAATAGTAAGGTAGGACCAATAGCTACAACAAAACAGTATGTCAAGCGGAGAACACGAGGCAGTAAATAACAACAGAAATCAAAGAACAAGAAACTACAGAAGAAATATTACGACTACTAGTAATACGGAAGAATAAGCGAGACACCTACTACCTACTAACCATCTACTCTAATCCGTGTCCTCCACAACCTCCTTTCTACTATCATGTCCTCGGTAAGTTACAATTGTGTCATGTCCCGTCTAAGCACCTCTCCCCAATACTTCTTCGGCCTACCTCTACTCTTCCTGAAGCAATCCATAGCCAGCCGCTCACACATCCGCAATGAAACTCAAAAATAATGAATTTAAAACTATAAGTGGATTGGAATGATTAAAATATATAATAAATTCTTATACTATTAAGATGCTATCAGTTTGAGAATTTCAAATTGATCACTATTCTATCTACTTTCACCACTAATCACCACCATGCTCACTCATTCCCCTATCATTATCAATTAATATTGTTGTTATTGTTGTTGCCCACACTGTTAACTACCACCACCAACATCCAAAATCATCATCCTCCCACCCACAACACTGCCATCGCCAACCACCACATTCAGTTATCATCTTCATTAGTCATCGTTACAATGATCACCAT
This sequence comes from Anisodus acutangulus, assembly GCA_029783415.1. Taxonomy (NCBI): domain Eukaryota; kingdom Viridiplantae; phylum Streptophyta; class Magnoliopsida; order Solanales; family Solanaceae; genus Anisodus; species Anisodus acutangulus. Next base: position 45,110,502 of record CM056509.1, on the reverse strand, counting down.
CAATAGTTGTTGACAATCATCACTATTAGCTATCACTATATATCACCGCCATAATCCACCACAATTATAAATGGGCATCACTGGTTACCACTAATTGAAGGAAATTTGCCTTTGGTGGGGAGGTGCGTCCACCCATATTTAATGACTTAAACACTAGGGTTCCGCATGTTGGAGGCTTTGTCTCTTCACACGTGCATAATCTACTAAGTGAGTAGATGACCGTAAGGCCAAGGATCGCCAAATTTCGTTGAGAAATGAAAGAGATATTGGTCCACGAAGTAAGGTGTTTGAGGCATGGAAATATGGTGTGGGACAAATCTACCACATCGGTGGAAAAAGGAAGAATTGTTCTCTTTATAAGTCTCAAACTTGGCTAAGGGTTTGGGACCCCAAGGGGTAACCCATGTGCTTGAAGGAGGGAGGACCTAGATGTGCTTGGGTTCAAGGCTAAGTCCACACGCGCGCCGCCGCCTCCCGTCCGTCCCGTCCGGTCCGGGCTCGGGTCACGGGACGTGGGCTTCTTCTGATGGACCCCCAAATTATTTAATATTTACAGTTTGGTCCCTGGAGTTTCTGGAAAAATGAAATTGGGAATGACAGAAGGCAGAAAGTTTCTGCCTGCCGTTTGGATTGATTTTTGGAGCGTTAAAACTCCATTAATCTACACTTAATCTCCTCCCTAAAAGCTCCTTTATGTTGCACATTAAATCAGTCATTACTTGGCTGATTAACTCCCTCACTAATGGCCATAAACAGTCATTACTTGGCAGTTGAGAAGTCCCTCCCCTTATGCTATATTGAATTATTTTGGCTCAATTGTTGAGACTACAAGACTACACAATATACTACACAGAGAGAACAACACAAATTCTGTCCAAAACGTGGGCAGAAACAGTGGACAAAAATAGAAAACTCTTCATTCCTTTTCTATTCTTCAGCAAGTCGTTTCGTGTTTATTTCCTTTGTCAGAATCAACCTATTTGCTTTGTAGTGTTGATTAGTTGTTATTTTATCATGGATGATTATTGCCCGTTAACGTAAAAGCATATATACGGGGCAATCTTGTCTTAAAGACAGAGCCATCTCTCGACTCAGCCACAGTTGTAACAATCCATATTTAGTGTTTCTTGATTTCAGGTTATCAAGATTCAACACTCAACAAGCTTGCGGCAGTTCTGAATATTGGCTATTTGTTTATCCTTTCGAACACTTGTAATATTTATTACTTCCCGTACTGCTTTACATATCCAACACTATCGACCACCGTCGTTAATCACTACTATCAGTGATAATTCTCATCCCGCGAATATTCAAGTAACGAGTTATATATGAAATAATTAACCCAAAAAACATTAACGAAAATCAATGCAAAGCAATTAAAGATATGTTGAATAAAAATTTAGGGCTAGAACTACCAAGCACCCAACTAAGTGCTAGTTGAACTCGTTGATGAGTTAGCCAAAATCTCCTATGCGGTGGGTTCGACTCTCCAACAAGAAATGTAATAAATTTCCTACAGTATAGAAAAAATATTTGATTTGTGCTGCCAGAATCTATCAAAAAAGTTGCCCTTCTATAAAAAGAGCGTTAATTTAGGGCTAGAACTACCAAACACCCAACTAAGTGCTAGTTGAACTCATTGATGAGTTAGCCAATATCTCTACCCAAAATAACTAGAAAAGAAAGGGTGAATCAAATAATTAACACCAAAAACATACAATGAGAACTTGACCCTAATTAGAACAACATTCAATTAAAGAGACAATCTATAGGAGGGAGGAAGAGAACTCATACATGAATCACCTAGTTATGGTTTAATTCGAGAGAAGATGTAGAAGAGAACTAAGCTAATCCTAATCTAAGCAAATAAGAAAATTTTACACTCTAAGGGCTAGTTTGGTATGAGGGATAAGGAATAATAATCCCGAGATTGAATTTGAGATGAGTTTATCCAACGTTTGGTTAAGATAGAATTGTTGTATAACTAATTCCGGAATTAATTATCCCGAAATTGTAGAGTTATTATCCCTGTGAATGAGTGGGATAACTAATCACAGGATAATTAATTATGAAATAGCTTGTTCCCAACCAAACGACCCTAAGAGTATCTCATCATTCATCAAAGTCTACCCTTCCAAATAAGAAAATAAGGGTATTTATATTAGGTCTAAATTATCTCATCATTCATCAAAGTCTACCCTTCCAAATAAGAAAATAAGGGTATTTATATTAGGTCTAAACAATAGTAAACAGAGTCTAAAATAATCCTAAGCTAGGCCCTTAAATACAATTAGGATGAAAATAGAAGGAAAGGAGTTTGTGGAAACGAATTGTTCGACACAAACTCTTGGGAAGCTTTTCTCCTCTTCTTCTTCATTTGGCTTGTTTGACTTGAAAGCTTGATAGCACTCCAAAAATTTAGTGTGGACGTCGCACCCCTCCTAGCATAAGCGTTAATTCGAAAATTATCAACCAGCCACCGTTATCACTGGCTATTACCCACAACCACCAAATCAACCACCACCCCAGTCAATACATATAACCACCACCCTTAATCATCACCACCAACCACCATATTATTTTCTTTAAAAAATTGTTGATATTGTTGGAAATTTGCCTTTGGTGGGGAGGTGCGTCAACTCATATTTAATGAATTGTCTCTTCACACGTGCATAATCTACTAAGTGAGTAGATGACCGTAGGGCCAAGAATCGTCAAATTTCGTTGAGAAATGAAAGAGATATTGGTCCACGAAGTAAGGTGTTTGAGGCATGGAAATATGGTGTGGGACAAATCTACCACATCGGTGGGAAAATGAAGAATTGTTCTCTTTATAAGTCTCAAAATTGGCTAAGGGTTTAGGACCCCAAGAGGTAACCCATGTGTTTAAAGGAGGGAGGACCTAGATGTGCTTTGGTTCAAGGCCAAGCCCACACGCGCGACGCGGCCGCGCGCCAGTCCAGGACGTGGGACGTGGGACGTGGGCTTCTTCTGAAAAATGAGACAACATATATACACAGAGACAAAACAGAAAGTCCAAAACGTTGGGACAAAAACAGAAAACTCTTCCTTCATTTTTTATTCTTCAGCAAGTCGTTTCGTGTTTGTTTTCTTTATCAGAATCAACATATTTGCTTTGTAGTGTTGATTAGTTGTTGTTTTATCTTGGGAGACTATTGTCCGTTAACGTAAAACCATATATACAGGGCAATCTTGTCTTAAAAACATAGAGACATCTCTCGACTCAGCCACAGTTGTAACAATCCAGATTTTAGTGTTTGTTGATTTCAGGTTATCAAGATTCAAGACTCAACAAGCTTGCGGCAGTTCTGAATTGCCTATTTGTTTATCCTTTTGAACACTTGTAATATTTATTTACTTCCCGTATTGCTATACAATATCCAACAGATATATTATAAATTAATAAATATTTTATTTAAATATTATATTTATTAATTTTTTTAAAAAGACATGTTTTATACACTTGTATGTTGAGAAAATAAATGAGCTTATTTATCTAATATTCAGATCTTTATAACATCTTATAATTTAGATGTTTTAATCTTAATATTTAGATTCAAACGTCTTACTTTTAATAAAACAAACGAGGCATGAGTGTGCTATATGAATTTCATTGACTTAATATTTACTTTAAGTTTCTTTCTTATAAAAGCAAAATCGGAAGGTGCTATGTCCTTTCTTTTTTATTTTTTTGTGTACCTTGTATATATTCCACAAAAGTGTTGAAAAGCACTATATTACGTTAGAACGATTAAAATGCTCTTAAAGCTGCTAATACTAAAAATGAATTAATTTTTTTTTAATTCTAGATTGATTTTAGTACAACTTAATTTATGATTCAATTTATTTCAAGTTCTAATTTTACTAGACAAAATTATTTTAATTTATGATAACTTTTTTTTATCTTGGATCAGATCGTCAATGTATATTCATATATGTTCCATCAATGTAAATCTTATTTAAAATCAGGAATAAATGTAAGTTAAGCTCAGGGGCGTCTTTGGGCCCGTGCGAACTGTGCTACCGCACAAAACCCCCGAAAAATGAACAATTTTAGGGGCCTTTTTTTCAATTTTTATTAAGTAGTAGTAGCCAGAATTTACTGTAAATGCTCATAATTCGTAGGTCTTATCCCAATCTAATTATTGAAATCCTATATTTACTTATATTAAGGGCTCACATTTACGAATTAGAACAGGGCCCCAAAATGTTTGAGACGATCCTGGTTAAGCTAACTAAGAATTTGTACATGCATGTGTAAGAAATAAAAATAAATATCTACATCTGATTCAAGATTTATTTTTTAATGTTAACCTAATTTCTTCTACGGAAAAGAGCCAAATATATTCCTGTACTATCAGATTCGATTTAAATATACCCTCATTATATTTTCAGTCCAAATATATCCCTGGAGTTACATTTTGACACAAATCTAAACAGAGTCATGATTTTATTCTCATTGGGTGCAAAAAGCACTTTGAAGGAGGCGATAGCCTAGCCTCCTTTGTACAAAAGAAATAAGAGATAAACAACTTACTAGTAGTTTTGCTAATTTGAGAACTGCATTTGCGTATCTCATCTAACCAAGAAAATAAAAAATTGTGACAATCAAGCTACGTGTAGTGGTTCAAAACCCAACAAGTTAGCCTTTCTCTTCTTGACTCGAAAAGAGGGTAATTGTCATCCAAAGATTCAACTTCAACTTCAAGTCCAATTTCAAGTCCGCAGAATTGGGATTTTCTCTTTTTATGTTGTAGTTCGGCCTCAACAAAGGAGCATGAGCAACTCAATAAGGTGGAACGGGACAAACAGAGAATTCTCATTCAACTTTTACCTCTCGAGCATGGACCTCATGCACCTCTATATTGGATGAAATATTAGCCCGATTAGAGGACATGATGATTGTGCTATAGTTACAGACACAGAGATATAGTCGAAATCACGATTAAGAAAAGATCTTTTACCCTCGTAATAATGAAATATAGGATGAGAAAAACTAATGAGGAGACTTAGTTAAGCTTTTGAAACTATTTAAGCAATAAATCTAACATGAAACAAGATCGTACAAGATATGTTCCACCTTATTGTTTGTGTCATTTGATTTCAAGATATATGCAATCATCTAACTGCACAAATATAGATAACTTTTTGTTCTGCTGGTACCCTTTAACCTTCAGCTTACTTTTTTACTTTTCATTTATATTGTTTTTCTTCTTGGATAGTTGAGTCTTACCTGTCAAAGTGCTTCGGTGTATTTAAAATGATGTCAAGCACAGTCAATTAATCAAATATGATTTTTTTTCTCATAAAAATAACTAAATTAACATTAATGAACTTGCAAGAACTTAAAATGTAAGTAACAACTGTAGTTGTTAAAATTGTAGGTATAAAACCGGATTGTAGGTATAAAACCGGATTGTAGGTAAAGAAACGGGATTAATGCGTATTCGAAAGGTTAAACAAAGTAACGCTGAGTCGAGAGATATCTTTTTGTCTTTAAAATAAAATTGCCCCGTATAGATGTTTTTATGGTATTGGGCAATAGTCTCCCAAGATGAAATAGCAACTAATCAACAGTACAAAGCAAATACTGTTGATTCTAGCAAAGAAGATGAATAAGAACAGATTGCTATTGCTTGTTTGAGTTTTCTGACTAACAGAGAGAAGGGTGTGTTTTTTCCTTCTGCGTTCTGTTGTGTCCTTTTTTGTGTCTTTCCAATTGAACAGAGATGTTCAATTTATAGGAGCAAAAAGGGAGGTAACTGACCAGGTGTTTGCAACGTTAGTACAAATTGAAAGGCCAACAGTTACATCTTGTAACTGTTATGTCTTTATTACCTTTGTAACGTTTTGAGCAATTAAACAGTCTGCAGTTATGTCTGTTGGTTTTGAAACTATTGTAACGTTCTGAAACCTTTAGGGACCAGAATGTAAATAGTTAACATTTCAGGGACAAAAAAAGTTTTGAAAGAAATCAACAGCCCAACAGCCCCACGACCCGCGACTCGAGCCCGGACCGGACCGGACGGGCGGGCAGCGTCGGCGCGTGTGTAGGACTTAGCCCCGAACCCAAGCTCATCTAGGTCCTCTCCCTTCTAAACACACGAGTTACCCCTTGGATCCCCAAACCCTTACTCAAACTTAGAGTTTATATATATCATAAACTCTCTTTCTTTCACCAATGAGAGAGATTTGTCATTTTGGCAAAAAACACTCCATCTTTTCATGTCTCAAACACCTTACTTTGTGTATCAATATCTCTTTCATTTCTTAACAAAATTTGATGATACTTGGAACTAACATCATGTACTCACTTAGTAGATTAGGCATGTGTGAAGAAATAACGTTTCTGACATGCGGGGCCCACATGTTTAAGTCATTAAGGACGGGATAAACTCAATCCCTCATTAGCAAAATTTCCAACAATCCCCTCTTGAAAGAGAATTGGTGTACACAGGGTGCCAAAGTTCAGCAATCTTTTAGCAGAAAGATATTGCATCAGGATAGGTAGCTTTCGGCTTTGAACCTTCCTTAGTTGATTACCATCGAATTTACTTACTGCGCGGTGAACGTGATGTCTTGAACCGTCAGTGTTTAGTGTAAACCAAGACAATGATATCAACACAATAACTCTCCTTATTCATCTTCTTCTTATTGTTTTGTTCGTTGTAGCCATATACAACGCTTGGATTCTTAAGTGCGTACAACTGAAGCGGTCTGTCTTCACACTTAAATATGTGATCTCTTATAAGGTATATTGCTCTACCCCACTCGCAAGTGTTAGGAATCATTAAAAGTTTCAGAAACTTATCATTTACCCATCATGCAGGTAGCACTTAGTGTCTATCGCGGGAACAACTTTGGAGTTATCTTTCTTTAAACAATGATAATCTGAAGTGCTCTTACTTGAACCTCTATAGCTTAGTTTTCCCATTGAACTAAATTTCTAGGATCTCCAGTCAGTAAGGTTGGGTTACCACCATAAAGATTCTTATTGTATGAGTTTTTAGCCCATTCCCCTAGACAAACATAATATTTGATCTTTGGGTAGGCCTTTAGTTAGCGGATCCGCTAAGTTATCCTTTGATTTGACGTAATCAATGGAAATGACACCCGTTGATCAAATGCCTAACAGTCTTATTCCTTCGATGAATATATCTAGACTTGTCGTTGTACATATTACTCTGTGCCCTTCCTAAAGACGATTGACCGTCACAGTGAATCATCACTGAAGGCACGGGTTTATCCCAACAAGGGATATCCTCTAAGAAGTCATGAAGTCACTTTGCTTCTTCTCCTGCTTTGTCCAAAGAGAAAAACTCTTATTTCATCGTGGATCGAGCGATGCATGTTTGCTTAGAGGATTTCCAAGACACAGCTCCCCCACCAATTGTAAAAACATACCCACTAGTGGATTTGGTGTTCTTTATGTCCGATATACAGTTTGCATCACTGTATCTTTCCAATACGGTTGGATACCTTCAGTAATGTAATCCATAGGTCAGCGAATATTTCAGATATCGTAGTATCCGATTTAGCGCCTTCTAGTGATCATTTCCATGATTACGAGTGAACCTAGCCAGCTTATTGACTGGATAAGCGATGTCGGGTCGAGTACAATTTGTAATGTACATTAAACTGTCAATGACCTGTGCATATCGCTCCTGGAATATGGGTGCACCACAATTTTTATCAATTCTATGATTCATATCCATTGCTGACTTCATAGGGAAACTGCCAAATACATCAAATTTCCTCAAAACATCTTCAATGTAATGAGATTGAGATAAGACTAGTCCGTCCGATGTCTTAGAAATCTTAATTTCTAAGATTACATCTGCAATACCCATATCTTTCATATCGAAGCATTGTTTCAACATCTTTTTGGTTTCCAGGACCAAGGTTAGACTGCTTGCGGTGATGAGCATGTCATCTACGTAAAGGCATATCATAACAAATGAGTCAGAGTTCCCTTTGATATAGATACATTTATCACATTCATTTATAGAGAAACATTTTGATAATAAAGTATTATCAAACTTTTCATGTCATTGTTTCGGAGCTTGTTTGAGTCCATACAGAGACTTAACAAGTCGACATACTTTATTTTCTTTTCCTGGAGCCACATACCCCTCGGGTTGTTCCATGTGTATTTTCTCTTCCAAATCTCAATTTAGGAAGGATGTCTTAACATTCATTTGGTGTATCTCAAGGTCACGCAAAGCTGTTATGACTATGAATACCTTTATGGACGTTAATCTAGACACAAGTTAGTATGTGTCGAAGTAATCGAGGCCTTCCTTTTGACTGTAGCCTTTGACTACCAATCTGGCCTTATACTTGTCAATAGTTCCATCTCCTTTGTACTTTATTTTGAGTATCCACTTACAACCCAAAGGTTTGCTTCCCGGAGGAAGATCAACCATTTCCCAAGTATGGTTTTGCATGATGGAATCGATTTTACTTTCTATAGCTTCTTTCCAAAGCGGTGCTTCTGGAATTGACAATGCTTTTTTTATTGTCCTCGGTTCATTTTCAACCATATAGGTTAGAAAGTCTGGACCAAAGGTTTTATCCTTTTTGGCCCTCTTGCTCCGTCTTGGTTCAACCTCTGGAACCCCTACGTTCTGTAGGTCTGGAATATTAAGTTCCGGATAGTCAGTGACTTCTGAGTCCTGTAGATCTGGAACGTGTAGTTTCGGATAATCAGAAACTCCTGCGTCTTGTTGACTTTGAGCATTTTATTCATAACTTCATTTGCGCAAAATTATTTTTTCCCCTTTCTAGGAAAGATCTCTTCAAAGAATTCAACATTCCTTGATTCCATGATCGTACCTTCGTGGATATCAGGTATCTCTGACTTATACACTAAGAAGCGATAAGCACTACTGTTATTTGCATATCCGATGAATATGCAATCTACAGTCTTAGGTCCAATTTTGACCTGCTTTAGTTTAGGTACTTCGACCTTTGGCAGACAACCCCACACTTTCAAATATTTGTAAGTGGATTTCTTTCATTTTCATAATTCATATGGAGTTTTATCCTTACGCTTATGCGGAACTCTATTAAGAATTGTATTAGCGGTAGGAATCGTTTCGCCCCACATGCTTTGGGATAAATCGGAATTGATGAGTAAGGCATTCATTATTTCCTTTAACGTGCGGTTTTTGCGCTCGGCAATACCATTAGATTGAGGCGAGTAAGGAACGGTCGTTTGATGAACAATGCCGAATTGAGCACAGTATTCTTCAAACGGTGCTACGTATTCTCCCCCTATCACTACGAATTGCCTTAATCCGTAGAATTAATTGATTTTCAACTTCTGCTTTTTAATGTTTAAACACTTCAAATGCTTCATCTTTACTTTTCAACAAGTTAACGTAACAGTACCTTGTACTATAATCAATGAAAGTCACAAAGTACTTGTTCCCCCCTCTAGTTTGTACAAACCTTAAATCACATATGTCTGTCTGAATAAGTTCTAGAGGAGTAGTGTTTCTTTCGACTGAATGGAAAGATGACTTGGTTAATTTTGCCTCTACGCACACCTCACATTTATGTTGAGAGTTTATGTCGAAGGAAGATAATAATTCCAACTTTACTAACTTCTGAATGAATTTGTAGTTAATGTATCCTAATCTATGATGTCATAGATTAGAAGACTCAAGCAAGTATGTAGAAGGATTCGTTCCATTAGATGAACGGATTACAAACATGGCATTCATTTTGAAGAGGTCGTCACACGCGAACCCTCTTCCTACAAATATACCATTCTTAGTTATTACAAACTTGTTGGACTCAAAGACTAGTCTAAAACCATCATTGACCAACAGTGACCCTGAAACCAAGTTCTTACGGATGTTAGGGACGTGCATCACTTCCTTTACAGTGATCTCTTTGCCTGAAGTCATTTTGAGGACAACATTTCCAATCCCTTGCACTTTAGAGGTGACGTCGTTGCCCATTAACAGTTTTTTGCCCGTGATTGGGGCATAAGAAGATAATGCACTCTTGTTTGAGCAGATGTGACGGGTTGCACCCGTGTCTATCCACCATTGCTTTGGATTTTCCACCAGATTTGCCTCCAGCACCACTGCCGAGAAATCCACAATCTTGTCGTCAAGATTCGGAGGATTACCCTCGTCTTTTACAACGTTAGCCTATGTCTTGAATTTGTTCTTAACCTTTAGGTCATTTGAGACCTGGATATTCTGGCCCACTTCAGTCGTTGTGTTTGTATCTTTTCCAATTGAACATCGATGTTCAATTTATAGGAGCAGAAAGGGAGGCAACTGACCAGGTGTTTGCAACGTTCGTACAAATTGAAAGGCCAACAGTTACGTATTGTAACTATTATGTCTTTATTACTTTTGTAACGTTTTGAGCAATTAAACAGTCTGCAGTTACGTCTGATGGTTTTGGAACTGTTGTAACGTTCCTAAATCTTCAGGAACCAGAATGTAAATAGTTAACATTTCAAAGACCAAAAAAAGTTTTGAAAGAAAGCAACAACCCAACGGCCCACGACCTGAGACCCAAGACCCGCGACCCAAGCCCGAGCCTAGACCGCACGAGCGGGCGGCGGCAGAGCGCGTGTGGGGCTTAGCCCCGAACCCAAGTTCACATAGGTCCTCTCCCATCTAAACACATGAGTTACCCCTTGGGGCTCCAAACCCTTACTTAAACTTAGGGTTTATATGTATCATAAACTCTCATTCTTTCACAAATGAGGGAGATTTGTCATTTTGGCCAAAACACCCCATCTTTTCATGTCTTAAACGCCTTACTTTATGTACCAATATCTCTTTCATTTCTTAACGAAATTTGATGATACTTGGCACTAACATCATCTACTCACTTAGTAAATTAGGCATGTGCGAAGAAATGACATTTCGACATGCGGGGCCCATGTGTTTAAGTCATTAATGATGGGATAAACTCAATCTCTCATTAGTAAAATTTCCAACAATAATAACATACCCAGTGAAATCCCACACCGTGGGGTCGGGGGAGGGTAGAGTGTACACAGACTTTAGCTCCACCTTGGTAGGTAGAGCGGTTATTTTCGGGAGACCCTCGGCTCAAGGCAAAGCATAATCACAAGTAAGGCAATCAAAACAAGCACAAGTAAAGCAACAGTAAAGAGTAAAGCAAGAGAAACGGTCAAACTCAAATAAGGAATTAAAGCAGTATAGAGTGCATTCGAACAAAAGGGAGCAGTAACTAACACAACTAAATATGCTAAACAAAATACACTAAAGAACACATAGTAGCAAAAATCAAACTACAGTGGATTATAAAGCAATAATGTGCCTATAAGTGTGATAGGCTAATCGGGCCTACAGTAATAGCACTACAACTATCAATTTGTAAGCATAAGTAGGACTACGCTCGAAGACCTACTACTCTTCTACCCTAATCCATGTCCTCCACAACCCCCTATCTAAGGTCATGTCCTTAGTAAGTTGCACCTGCGCCATATCCCGTCTAATCACATCTCCCCAATACTTCTTCAGCCTACCTCTACTCCTCATAAACCCGTCCATAGCCAACCTCTCAAACCTCCGCATTGGGGTATCTATGTCTCTCATCTGCACATGCTCGAATCATCTCAACCTCGCTTCTCGCATCTTATCATCCACCGAGGCCACTCCTACTTTCTATCGGATATCATCATTTCTAATCATATATCTCCTTGTATGCCCACATATCTATCTCAGCATCATGATCTCCGCAACTTTCATCTTTTGTATGTGCGAAGTCTTGACTGGACAACACTCCGCTCTATACAACATAGTCGGTCAAACCACCATCCTATAAAACTTGCATTTAAGTTTTGGTGACACATTTTTGTCACACAAGACTCCAGATACGAGCCTCCATTTCATCCACCCTGCCCCAATATGATGTGTGACATCGTCATCAATATCTATATTTCCTTGGATAATAGACCTTAGGTACTTGAAGCTTCCTTTCTTTGGAATGACCTGAGTACCAAGCCTTACATCCACGCCTGTCTCAGGGTTGCTCCCGTTGCTGAACTTGCACTCCAAATATTCTGTCTTGGTCCTACTCAACCTGAACCATTTAGCCTTCAGAGTCTGTCTTCAAACCTCCAGCTTGGCGTTCACCCCGCTGTGAGTCTCACCAGTCAGGACTATGTCATCTGCGAATAACATACACCATGATACCTCCCCTTGTATTTGTCGCGTCAAACCGTTCATCACCAAGGCAAATAGGAATAGGCTAAGAGCTGATCCCTGGTGTAGCCCTATCATCACCCTAGTGTACGCCACAGTTACACGTCTAATCTCCAAACATATCCATAGAACCTCCCTAGGGACTTTGTCGTATGCCTTCTCGAGGTCGATGAAAACCATATGTAAGTATTTCTTCCTCTCTCTATACTGCTTCACCAACCTCCTAATAAGATGAATAGCTTCGATAGTCGAATGCCCCGTCATGAATCCAAATTGGTTTTCGTAAATAGACACGTCTCTCATCACCCTCGTCTCTACGACTCTTTCCCAAATTTTCATAGAGTGGCTCAGCAGCTTGATACCCCTATAGTTGTTGCAACTCTGGATATCACATTTGTTTTTGTACAAGGGAATCATTGTACTCTACCTCCATTCTTTGGGCATTCTTGTCATCTTAAAAATGACGTTAAACAATTCAGTCAGCCACTCCAAACCAGCCCTGCCTGCGCTCTTCCAAAATTCAACTGGGATCTCATTAGGCCAGGTCGCTCGTCCCCTGCGCATCCTGCAAATAACACCCATAACCTCCTCAACCTTAATGCTTCTACAATACCCAAAATCCCCGTGCCTACCAGAATGCTCCAAATCTCCCAGCACAATGTCTCCATCTCCTTTTTCGTTCAATAGTTTGTGGAAGTAAGACTGTCACCTCCGCCTAATATGCGCTTCCTCAACCAGTACTTTCCCTTCCCCGTCCTTGATGCACCTTACTTGATCCAAGTCACGCGTCCTCCTCTCTCTTGTTTTGGCTAGTCTGTACAAGTTTGTATCCCCATCTTTCTCCTCTAATTCCATATACAGGCGTTCGAAAGCTGCCATTTTTGCCGCCGTCACCGCTAGTTTTGCCTCCTTCCTCGCCATCTTATACAGTTCCCTATTCGTCCACTTCTCCAAATCATATTTGCTTTCTACCAATTTCATATATGTCGCTTTCTTCGCTTCCACCTTTTCTTGAACTTCGTCATTCCACCACCAGTCCCCTCGATGTCTACCACGTTAACACTGCGAGACTCCTAACACTTCTCTGGCTACCTCACGAATGCAACTGGCCATCCTGTTCCGCATATCGGTCGTATCCCCACTATTCCCCCAAGCCCCCTTGGCCATCAACCTCTCCCCCATATCTTTTGCACTAGCCATGGTCAAACTCCCCCATTTAATTCTTAACCTGTCATCCACAACCCTCTTCTTCTTCTCCAACTTGATCTCCAAATCCATCACCAAAAGCTTATGTCAGGTTGTAAGATCCTCCTTCGGAATAACCTTACAATCTTTACAAAGACCTTTGTCAACCTTCCTAACGAGCAAAAAATCTATCTGAGTCTTGGCCACCGAACTACGGAAAGTCACCAAGTGTTCCTCTTTTTTCATGAATCTAGAATTGGCTATCACCATCCCACAAGCTCTAGCGAACTCCAAAAGTGAGACGCCTCCCCCATTCCTGACACCGAGTCCAAATCCTCCATGCACGTCATCATAACCCCATGGAAGTGACCCGATATGTCCATTGAAATCCCCTCATACAAATAACTTCTCAGTGGGTGGTCTACCTCCCACCACTTCGTCTAAATCCTCCTAAAAATGTCTCTTCTCCTCCTCGTCCAGGCCCATTTATAGCGCATAAGCACTAATAATGTTTATAGTGAACCCTCCAACTAACAACTTAATCGTCATCATCCTATCATTGACCCTCCTCACCTCTACCACCCGATCCCTTAGTTCGATGTCTACTAAAATACCTACCTCATTCCTATACTTCGACGTACCAAAGAACCATAACTTATACCCGTCTACATCTTTAGCCTTAGGTCCTACCCATTTGGTCTCCTGGACATATGCTATATTAATCTTCCTCTTCTTAAGAATCTTAACTAGCTCTATGGTCTTCCTCGTTAAAGTCCCAATATTCCAAGACCCTATTCTCAGCCTAGCATTTTTCTTACCCCACTTACCCCCTACCCTTTGCCCCCGTCCCCGACCGAGAACATGACCTTAGTCTACCATCATTCACCAAAGCCAGAAAAGCAAAGACACAAAGAATATTAATCCAAGGTTAACGCTAACACACACGGAAAGTAATACTAGAGCACAAGTTAGCAAAAATATAGAGGTAAGTCAGGCTACTACAGATCCGAATGATAAAACAAAGGGCAACAAGAATACAAGCAAAAATGTAAAGTCCAGATTCAATAAAATGCAACACGCAAAATTGAACAACACGGATAAGAATAAATATTGAGTACAGACAACTGGAGGTACCAACTCTAGGCTGATAAAACCTATTCACACGCTAGAAACCACTTTTCACTGCCTAAAATCACCGTTCCTACCGGAAACCACTGTTCGCTGCCAGACGATGTCGCAGATCTAGTGATACCTGCAGAAAAAAAAACCGCTGAAGGCTGCCGGAGACTGCCTTATGTAGTGGTTGGCGGCGGTGGCGATGACATGGCGGCACCGACGAGCAAGGCGAGTGGGAGCAGAGAAAGTTGTACGTTCTCTATTTGCAGAGAAGATGTTTATGGGGTGGGGCGGTCGTGAGATGGTGATGACGGTGTGTTGTCGATGACTGGTAGTTTCCGGGAATGGGGTTTGGCCGGAGTGACGATGATAGGGTGTGGTCGGAATGGGACAGCAACGATGGGTAAGTAAAATCAAGATTACTATAATAAAGGCAATAAAATTCTATCTTGAGTCTGTCACCTAACATCTTGAAATAATTTTAGAAAGATGGAAATCTTTGACATATCTAAAACTTGTATCGAGAGAGCACACTAAGTAGAAATCCAATCAAATTCTATCGTATAACGGATGTTTAACAAAGATTAAAAAAATCTTAGCCTCAAACCACCATCAGTGCCCTTGACCCAGTGGCTCTAAGCTTTTTGTTTGGAAGAACAAAATCGAGTAGAAATCAAACGAACAAACCTCAGTTGCAAAATTACTATTAGCAGATAAATTGAAATGTGTGTCAGCTCCTATTGCCGGAGTGTGAGGTATTAGAATCCAATAAACCAATTTCATGATGCATGACTTTACTATAGATGTCAGGAGATGTGAATTTAACTGTGTCATTATTCATCACCATATATTGTATGCTTCTACTCCTAACTCAACATGGTACTTTCTCATTGTACTGGTGGTTTTGGTTCCACATACAAAGATGAAATCTCCTCTGGACTTATACTGGTAGTATAGATTCTCTTGGTTGAAAGATGTCAAGGAATTCCCCAGTTCCATGCTAAGATTCGTAGCCTTAGAAGCATAAGTCATCCAATCTCATTACAGTTATTGGGTATTTTGCAAGCAACGCAGATATGTTCCAAATATATAATTATCTCCCAGGAGGTAACTTGGAGAATGATGATGCACAGACCCTTGACTTTTACAAGAAATGGAGAAATTATAGTGCAAGATAGATTTGGAAAGATTTTTGCTATGATTTCAAATCAGCTGCTTGATTTGTACATACAAGATGAGGAGCCTGATTTGAATTTTGTCAACTTCACTGATAGTCTAATTTTGGTTGATCTTAATGATAAACCAATGGAGGAAGAAGGGGATTTTCCTACAGGTTTTGATAAGTACATGCATATGAAATAAGTAAGTATGTTTAGCCCCTTTTAATTTTTTTTATTTCCCCTTACTATTTTTTTTCATTGCCCTGACTAATCTGAATTCAATTTGATAGTTTTACTAATTATGGTGAGTTTAATATTGTTGGTCAACATGGTTGATATAGATGATCCTCTAGGCGATTGGTTTAAACTGAAGGAAAATACCCTTCTTCCCCCATTGGTTTATCATTAAGATCAACTAAAATTAACCTATCAATGAAGTTGACGAAATTCAAATCAGGCTCCTCATCTTGTATGTGCAAATCAAGCAGTTGATTATTATTGAAATCATAGCAAAAAACTTTTCAAATCTATCTTGCACTATAATTTCTCCATTTCTTGTAAAAGTCAAGGGCCTATGCATCATCATTCTCCAAGTTACCCCTGGGAGATAATTATTTATTAGGAACATGTTTGTCTCATTTGTAAAATAGCCAATAAGTGTAATGAGATTGGATGACTTATGCTTCTAAGGCTACGAATCTTAGTATAGAACTGAGGAATTCCTTAACATCTTTCAACCAAGAGAATCTTTAATGCCAATATAAGCCCAGAGGAAATTTCAGCTTTGTATGTGGAACCAAAACCACAATTACACTTAGAAATTCCCATGCTAAGTTAGGGTTAGAAGCATGCAAAAATATGGGGTTAAAATAAATAATGACACAGAAATATAAATATAGGTAACTAAGAGCTAAGTTGACCGGACTCTTCATTTTCGGTGTCGCACATGTGTTGACGTGACCTGAATGTGAAATCAGTGCCAGATTTGGTCAATCAATTTTGGTAAATGAAATTTGAGACAGATATAATGATTTCTGAAACAAATAAAATCTAGTGAAATCATAATTTAGACATACGCTTTTTTATCGTTAAAAATATTTTTATTAAGAAGTCAACAATCAGAAGGTGCTTTAAAGATATTTACATGTAAACATCACTGCTACATGTGCAATGAACTCAAGAAGTATATCATGAACTTTATATTATTTTGCAATAACCATGTTACACCAAAAAAAAATAAGGAGATACATTTGTACTTATTAATAACATAAAATTATAAACAACTTTTATTCCTAGAAGTTTGAAAATGACTGATTGTTGCCAAGGCTTAGTGTCTTCCTTTGTCTATAGTAGTGATAGGTATAAGGCGTAGATGGATTGTTCAGCTCATCTTCCAAACAAATTTATGAAGGAAGTCGAGAAGATCTAGAGGGCTGTGTTGGACAGGTGCATTAGTTTTTCACAAAAACTTACATGATCTAGCGTAGAATCATCGGCATATTCCTCGTCTTTAGGTTTGGGGGTGCTTCTGTGAACTAAACTATGTGAATCATAGCAATGAAGGGCGTGATATAGAAAGAATATCTGAGTTATCAAAAAACATTATTGATGATATTTTAAACTGCATGATCATCAAAGAAATAGCAAGGACGAGTGTCTTGTCACAAAAATGAAACCATATCTGGTCTACACATCCAATTCTTGTGCTTGATATACAGTTCCATAAGAACATAAATTACCAAAATCTATCATCATTCTCAGTCACGGGTGACTTCAAAAGCATTGCCAACAAAATCTTCTTGCAATACAATGACCCTATTGTCAAGTTTGTCTTTGACATGTCAAGTGTTGATTTAGACGACTAGACATCTATTATTGGCTACAATAAGTCTCCAATATTTTTCCAAGTTCCTTAACACTTCTATTGGATAATTTCAAGGGTGTTGGTTAGGGCAGGCCGATGGTCGTTTATTAGATGAAGCTGGAGACAGAGGTTGCACAACTGGGCTTTCGAAATTATGTACATCTTCTTTTGGTATTAATTATGCATTTGTTGAGCTAGTGTCAGTGCTGCTGAATTAACAACGTGTTGTTGCAGCTGGAGAATTGATGAGTCAGTAGTAGAACCTTGCTGCTATTGATAATTGGTATACGCCAAAAACAATTTTTATGGATGGTTCCTTTAACCCAACCATAACCTAAGTGACTCTTTGAATAGCCTGCTATGCCTTGGCTTGAAGCGAATATTCTTTCACACTTTATACATTGATACATCATCCTACCCGATCTATTTTGTCCCTGCATTTTGAAGAGTTTTTGGTACAACTTTTTGTTGTTACTTTTCAACCATTGCTCATTATTTTATGATATTGCTCATCATCATGTCTATCATCTATAACGTTTCTTGGAAATTTATCATTCTATCTATCATCTTCCAAACAAAGTTATAGATGTCCAAGAAACGATGATAGACAGAATGATGAGTAATTCCCTAAAATAATGAACAACACTTGAAAAGTAACAATAAAAAATTGTACAAAAAAAATCTTCAAATACAGGGACAAAATAGGTCGGTAGGATGATATATCAATGCATAAAGTGTGGAAGAATATGCGCTTCAAGCCAAAGCATTGCAGGCTATTCAAAGGGTAACTTGGGTGATGGTTGGATTAAAGGAACCGTCCATAAAATGTGTTTTTGTCATATACCAATTATCAACAATAGTAAGGTTCTACTATTGACTCATCCATTCCCCAGCTGAAACAACAGGTTGTTTATACATCAGCGACATCTGATACTGACTCAACAAATGTACAATTAATGGCAAAAGCTGATGCACAAAATTTCAGAAGCCAGATCACGCGACCTCTATCTCCAGTTTCGTCTACCAGCCGACCACTGACCCGCCCTAACCAGAACCCTGGAAATTCTCCAATAGAAGTGTTAAGAAACTCAAAAAAATATTGGAGACGTATTGTAGCCAATGAAGGATGTCCTAATCGTCTAAATCAACTCTTGACATGTCAAGGACAAACTTGACAATAAGGTCATTGTGTTGCAAGATAATTTTGTTGACAATGTTTTGAACTCAAAAGTGACTAGGAATGATAATAGGTTTTTGTAATTTATTTTCTCATGGAAATCAAACACAAGGATTGAGTGTGTATACCATATATGATTCAACTTTTGTAACAAGACATTCACTTTGCTATTTCTCTGATGGTCATGCGGTTCAAAATATCATCTATAACATTTTTTGGTAACTCAGATATGTATCTATACCACATCCTTCATTGTAATGATTCACATAGTTTTGACCAATATGATTATTTGTTCTCCCACGGTTCTTCCTTAATCTGGTTACAAAACAAGTAAAAAAAGATACAAAACTTCGCACCTATTCAAACTAAAACAACTTTTTGGGAATGTAATTTTAGAAATAAATGTAATTTTCATATTAATTTTGTATTCTTCTTTTTAATATTTAGAAAATATTTTTTTGCGATCCGAATTTTTAATATTATTTATTTTATTAGTACTAATGTCTATTTCTGGAGTTACTTTCTTTTTCTATTTTGTAATGCTTGCCCTCTATACTCACAACCGTCAGCTACTAATATTGTCACCGCCACTACTATCTTCAAACACCGACACCACCAGTTATCATAGTCAATCACTTCCATCATCATAACAATAATCAGTGTCAATTACCACCACTAGCCACTAAATCCGGCCCACCACCCACTATTACCGATTACCTACACTCGACCGTCAACCTCGACCATTATCATAATTACCAACCACCACTAGTATCACTGCTAAGCACCATTACAATTCATTATTGTCAGCCACTACCAGCAACACCTCCGCCATCACAATCATCATTGCCAATCACATCATCCCCATCATTTGTAGCACACAACAACAACAAACATTCACCACAAACAACCAACTTACAATTTAATATTTTATTTGAATTTTATATTTATTAATTTTTAATTAAAAAAATTATGTCAATCAGATATTGAATTTTTTTTTATGAATTATTCAGATCTTAGGTCTCATGTATCATATCTCAGATCTCATATCTCATATCTAATATCTCAGATCTGTGATCTGTGATTTGTGATCTCAGAGCTCATATCTGAATATGACATCTCAGATCTGATATCTGAATATAACATTTTAATACTCTTATTCCAAAAGGTGGAATCTCCCACCCTAGGAGCCCCCACACCCCAGTCCGACAGGTCTGTGAAGGAGGTAAATCATGGTGACTCAATTGATTTCAAAGGTTAGACTAGATTACGCCAAGCGCACAAGGGGCCCTCCTTTATTTCAAGAAGAAACCCCCACACTGCCGCTGACGGGATTCGATCCTTGGTCTCTTATTCCAAATATCCCCCTTGAAACCAATTGAGCTGCCCAAGCGGACCATTTTAATACTCAATCGAATGTGTATGCAGATGCAAACTTTTTAATCATTAAAAATAAATAAGAACAGTCTCTAAAACATAATCCTATCTCCAAAAGAGAGGGAGAAAACCCTATATTTTGTGCTAGAATTCTTAACACAGATTAAATTAAATCAATCAACATAAAGGTAACTTCTGCTCTAAACCTGATTAGCCATGACCTTAACTTGTTCCACACAACATATAAATTAAAAACAAAAATTCATGAGCAAATCGAGAATTCCATACATTTTGTAACTAATGTTACACATAACATTCCACACTTGCAAATTTATTCAAAAACAGAAAAAATCAAAGATCAAAGAAAAGTAGCCATAGATTGCATAAATTCTATAAAGGGAAACTTAAAAAAAGAAAAGAAAAACCTAATATACCTCGCCATTTCAATCAGACAGACACAAAATCGCGGATAAAGGTCTTGCCTCTTACTACTTATTTATAGATTTTAGAACAAAAGGTTCAATTAAGAGAAATGACTTCCGAAATTTTATTTTGGTAGGAAAATAAATTAATTTCCTTGAAGTAACTCAAATTCAGTAATTAATTATTTTTCTCAATTTTTCGGACATATATTTATTTTATTCATTGAATAAAATCATATAACAATAATCTCTCATTTAATGTCGTTGACTCCAAAACTTGATTTTTTTTAAAAAAAATTCTTTTATAAATGAAGGATTACACATAACACATTAAATCATAAACGTGAACTTCTGTGTAGCGGAAGTGGAAGACTAGACGAACACAACCGAAATTACTGGTTGATGATTATCATGGCATATCGGAGCAACCCCTAAATCACAGTCTAAATTCTAACTATTTATTGTAGAGAAGAGTAGAGAGCCTAAAAAATAATGAAGAAAGTATATTTAAATTGTACTATGCAAGTATGCTTATATAGAAAATATTAGGGTTAACTATAATAAGCCTAATGGGCCTTAAAGGACCCCTTATGAGTGGACCAAATATCCTGCAATGAGTGTCATCGATGAAAAAATGGTAACTTTATAACTATCTAAAGTTTCAATAATAACAATATGTAATCAAATGATTCTATATCCCCAAGTATTTACACATAAAGTTATTCGGAACATATTTTCCCTTAAATGTCTAAAATGATATAATCTTAAGCTTCATCTTTATTCATTTAAGCTGGATGATGGCAAGCCCATGCAAGCACGGCCCAACACAAAAAATGAGACAGTTTAGTAACAAAATTCCCACTGTAGAAGTATGAGGATTCAAGAATTGAAAACCATTGATTGTTTCTAAAAACAACATGTTTAAACTTGTTCATAAGATAATGCCTGTTTATATTTGTTGGGAGATTCGGAAAGCTATGTGTGCTGCCAAATATGGCAAGGGTATTCCTACTATTTATAAAATCTGTAAGGATATTCTCTTTCATATCAAAATTTATCTCAAGCAGAGTGGCATGTAAATGGCATGTAAATGGACCTGAAGTCATGCCTAGTGATTTAGGAAAAAACTCCAGCGGACAGGATCAAAATTAATACAGACGGGAGCAGCAATTCTGGATATCAAAGTGCTGGTATTGGTGGCATTGCGAGAAACATCAATGGAAACTTGATCATGACTTTTGCCAAAAGAACCATTTTTGAACTGTCACGACCCATTTCACGGATCAGCACCTACACTATCCCATGGTAAGCGGACTGTCACGATCCAAAATTCTACTTGTGCCGTGAGGGCACCTACCCTGAACCCGTAGGCGAACCCCTTACATTCATGACAGAATAAATAATAGTAAATGCAGAAAAGTAAAGAACAACTGAAGTTCTGACAAAGTCTTAAAATACTTGATACATAGGCCTTAGAAATCATCCCCAAAATCTGATTGTAATGAGTACAGAGCTACTAATTAGAATATAGTGTCTGAAACTTAAATACAACATACTGTCTTAAATATAGGGCATAAAAGTAAAGGACAAGATAAAGGAGTTCCAGTGCTAGAAAAGTGTCTGCAGCTCACCTTGGACTCCTAAGATAGCTATATAACCACCGCGTCTATATTCCACTCGAATTCGAATCAGTACCAGCACACAAAGGTGCAGCAAGTACAGAGTGAGTACGGGAAGCACGTGTACCCAGCAACATCGTCGACCGACCCAAACTATAGCGGTGTACTTCTCTACTTAATTAGTTAACTAAGGTATAATCAAATTAGATATCCAACTCTTCCAGTAAAACCCTATACTTCAATTAATCGTAAAGATCATCATTATTAACAAGTTTTTCCAAAGTTCACAACTTTACTGAAGTCAAGCCAATTTAATATTACCGGATCCAGCCTAAACCTCGCTCAGGGCGTCTAGTCCCATTAAGTCTCATAATTCAGTATTAAATCAAGATTAAGTTGTAAAGCTTCACTATTTCTTCCAAAATGATCATAAAGTCTACAACTTTACATCAACGAGTATACATGACATAAATTACACATCAAGACGTATAAATGAGATGTAATTCAAATGATATGTATGCAATGCAATGGTCATATGCACCTGGTATACACATGGTCCTGCAGTAGGTGTCACGTGACACATGGGGGACTCATGAAGTCCATATACCCATTTGGAATGTCCCATCGGATCCCAACTCTGTGGCTGTAGTATCATCATCAATCATCACTCTTACCATGTACCATATTCAATAACCAGCTTTCAAGCCCCTTTTCAATATCGCAAAAGTTCAATGCCAATAATAATATGTGAATTAAATGGAATTTAGCATTTCCAATTTAGATTAACAACATTTTAGTTCTTTTAAGAAAAAAATAATTGATCCAATTGAACACCAGACACCGTGAGCAAATTTTTGCTTACATTTCTTCATTCATTCTTTAATATTCCTACTATGTTTTGTTAGATATTGTAAAGTAGTACGGGAAGTAAATAAATATTACAAGTGTTCGAAAGGATAAACAAATAGGCCAATGTTTAGAACTGCCGCAAGCTTGTTGTGTCTTGAATCTTGATAACACAAATCAAGAACACTAAAGTTGGATGGTTACAACTGTGTGCTGAGTCGAGTGATTGCACTATGTCCTTAAGACAAGATTGCCCCGTATATATGCTTTTACGTTAACGGGCAATAGTCTCCCAAGATAAAACAACACTTTAATATCAACACTACAAAGCAAATAGGTTGAGTCTGACGAAGAAAACAAACACGAAACGCCTTGCTGAAGAAATGGAAAAGAAAGGAAGAGTTTCTGTTTTCCGTCCTAACATTACTGCTCACGTTGAGGACTGTGTTTTACTCTTATGTTTGTCTCTGTGTATATATTTTTGTCTTGTTTTTGTTGTGTATATGTTCTGTGTTTCGTCACTGTGTCTTCAACATAATTGATTAGGATGGCTGTTAATGGCCATTAGGGAAGCTGATTATGGTCATTGAAGGAGGTTGTTTATGGCCATTGAAGGAGGGCTGATTATGGAGGAGTTAATCAGCCAAGTAATGGCTGGTTAATGCCCACTAACGCCCCAAAAATCAACTCCAACGGTAGGCAGAAAGTTTCTGCCTTCCGTCGTTCCCAAATTCAACTAAGCTGTAAATATTAAGCAATTTAGGGGTCCAAATAGATAATATCAGAAAGTCCCACGACCCACGAATCGTGACCCGAGACCGGATCGGAAGGGGCGGGCGGGCGGCGGCGGCGCGCGTGTGGGCTTAGCCTTGAACCCAAGCACATCTAGGTCCTCACTCCTTTAAACACATGGGATACCCCTTGGGGTCCCAAACCCTTAGCCAATTAAGAGACTTATACAGAGAGCAATTCTTCATTTTTCCACCAATGTGGTAGATTTGTCCCACACCATATTTCCATGCCTCAACACCTTACTTCGTGGACCAATATCTCTTTCATTTCTCAATGAAATTTGACGATTCTTGGCCCTACAGTCATTTACTCACTTAGTAGATTATGCATATGTGAAGAGACAAAGCCTCCAACATGCGAAACACTAGTGTTTAATTCATTAAATATGGGTGGACGCACCTCCCCGCCAAAGGCAAATTTCCAACAATCCCCTCTTGAAAGAGATTATTTAGCGTACACACATGGTGCCTACTTTCAGCAATCTTTCAGCGAAAAGATATTGCATCAGGAGAGGTAGCTTCTGCTTTGAACCTTCCCTAGTTTAATACCACCGGACTTACTTACTGTGCGGTGAATGTGATGTCTTGAATCGTCAATGTTTTGTGTAAGCCAAGACAATGATACCAACACAATAACTCTCCTTATTCGTTTTCATTCTTATGGTTTTGTCCGTTGTGGCCGTGGACACACTTGGATTCTTAAGTGCGTTCATTTGAGGCGACCTGTCCTCGTACTTAAATAGGTGATCTCCTACAAGGTATCCTGCTATACCCCACTTCACGAGTGTTAGGAATCATTAAAAGTTTCTCCAACCTTAACCTCAATCGTTTGAGGATCGTTTAAAGGTTTGGAAGCTTAACCTTTACCCATCATGCAGGTAGCACTTTAATATCTATCGTAGGAACAACTTTGGATTCATGTTTCTCTACAGAAATCATCATCCGAGGTGCTTTTGCTTCCACCGAAGCACTCAACTGAACCTTTTGCAACATAGTTTTCCCATTGAACCAAATTCTTGGGATCTCCAATCAGTATGGTTGGGTTACCATCGCAATGGTTCGTATTGTTTGAGTTTTAAGCCCATTCCCCTAGACAGGCAGAACATTTGATCTTCGGGTAGTCCCTTAGTTAGTAATCAAGGAAGTGACACCTGTGATGATCAACTGGCATACGGACTTATGTCTCAGACAGATCCTAACAGATATGTCCAGACACCGTCATCCGTGTCCTTCCTGAAGCCGACCGACTAGCCACAATATATAACAGCTGAAGGCACGGGTTTCTCCCAATAAGGGACGTCCTCTAAGGAGTCATGAAGTTACTCAACTTCTTTCATGCTTTGTATAAAGCGATAAACTCCGATTCCATCATGAATCGGCCGATGCAAGTTTGCTTAGAGGAGTTTCCAAGACCCACCATACATATTTACTTGTGGCATTGGTATTCTTCATAACTGATGTCTAGTTTGCATCACTTTGTTCTCCCAGAACCACTGGACATCCAGAATACCATAATTCGTAGATAAGCGAATAATTCAAATATCGTCATATCCGACTTAACACCTTCTATTCATCATTTATTAAGATCATCAGGGAACCTTAGTTCAACTGATCTGTTTGTAGGCCGATACCATGTTGGTTGTAGTGTGTACAATACATTAAACTACACATGACCTGTGCATATCGCTCATTGTCTATGGGTGTACCATGATTTCAATCAGTTCTATAATTCATATCCATTGGTGGCTTCAACGAGACTGTCAATTATCTCACAACTGAGTTTGGAGTTAGACCAGTCCGTTAGATGTCTTAGAAATCTAATTCTTAAGATGTTATCTGAGATACCCATATCTTTTGTTTCAATAGAATTTCCACTCTCAGACTGTTGGTTTTCCAACTGTTGGCTTTCTAACTTCAGAGT
The DNA here is from genome assembly GCA_029783415.1 of Anisodus acutangulus. Taxonomy (NCBI): domain Eukaryota; kingdom Viridiplantae; phylum Streptophyta; class Magnoliopsida; order Solanales; family Solanaceae; genus Anisodus; species Anisodus acutangulus. Next base: position 45,084,803 of record CM056509.1, on the reverse strand, counting down.
CAATGTTTACGTGATCGATTAATTGTTTTACATTTTATCACAAACTTTCAGGACCAAAATGTAAACATTTCAGGGACCAAAATAAAAGTTCAGGAAGAAGCCCAACAGTTCAGCAGACCAACTATGATCCTCTTCTTCCAACTCTCCGGTTAGGAAGGTTGTTTCAACAACCATGCCACGCAAGACTGCAATGGCCCTGAATGTTAAGCTACTCACAGGGGAGCACATGTACAAGTAGCCGAGGCCTTATACTCGTCACTAGATCCATCTACTTTGTACTCACTTTTGAGTATCCTCTTTCACAACCCAAATGTTCTTTTTTCCGGAGGAAGATCAACCATTACGCAAGTATGGTTCTATATGATGGAATTTATTTCTCTCTTTGTAGCTTCTTTCCAAAGCAGTGCTTTTGGAGATGACAATTATTTGTTAATTATCCATGGTTCGTTCTCAACCATACAAGCTAAAAGGCCGGGAACAAGTCTTTGTCCCCTCTTTGCTCCGTCTCGGTTCAACATCTAGAATCCCTGAGTTCTGCAGATCTGGAATATTAAGTTCCGGATAGTCAGCAACTTTCGAGTCGTATAGATACGGAATGTCTAGTTCCGGATAGTCAGGCCCTCGCGGGTTCTTGTTAACCTTGAGCAATTACTTCTTTTTCCTTTTCAAGGAAAGTTATCTTCAAAGAATTCAGCATTTTTTGACACCAAGAGGCGATAAGCACTACTGTTATTTGCAGATCCAGTAAATATGCAATTTACAATCTTAGGTCCAACTTGACCTATTTCGGTATTCCAACTTTTACCAAGCCACCCCACATCACAACATTTGTATGTGATATCCTTTCATGTTGAGAATCGCATTAGCGGTAAGGATCGCCTTGCCCCACATATTTTGGGCATACGGCTTTGCGCTTGGCTAACACCGTTGGACTGAGGTAAGTAATGAGCAGTCGTTTAATGAACGATGCTTCACATTCTCCTCATCTATCACTACGAATTTCTCAATCCGTAGGCTTAGTTGATTTTCAACTTCTGCTTTGTAGTGCTTATCCGCTTCAACAACTTCATCTTTACTTTTCAACAAACAAAGGATTACATACGTTGTACCGTCATCAATAAATGTCACAAATTACTTGTCTCCCCCCTCTATTTTGTATAAATTTTAAATCACCCATAAAGGTATGACTAAGTTCTAGAAGAGCGGCGCTTCTTTCGCTATTCCTTTGACGGAATTTGAAAAGGTGATTTTGCCTCTTCACCTACCTCACATTCATTTTGAGGGTTTATGTCGAAAGAAGGCAACAATCTCAACTTCGCTAGCTTTTGAATGACTTTCTATTTAACGTGTCTTAATTTATGATGGCATAGATGCACGGATTACAAATATATCATTTATTTGGCTACAAACATACTGTACCATTCTTAGTTATTACAGACCTGTTGGACTAGTCTCAAACCAGCGTGACCAACAACGTCCCTTAAACCAAGTTTGGGACATGTATCACCTCATTTTAGAGTGATCTCATTCCCTGAAGTCCTATTGAGGACAACCTCTCCAATCCCTTCTACTTTAAAGGTGGCGTTAACAACCTCTTGCCCGTGGTTAGGGCGTAATCGGATCATATTTGATCTGTATACTCTGGCCCACTCTAGTTGTTTTGGCAGACTGAGTGTCCAAGTTCTTTTCTGCCTTTCTTTTGGCCTTCAGGTCATTTAAGACCTGGAAACTCTGGCCCACCTTACTAGGTGTCCATTACTTTTCCTATGAAATGAATTCTGGCCCCACTCCAGTCGCATGTAGGCTTTGTATGACTGAGTGTCCAATATCATCATATCAAAGGAATTTTGGCCCCACTCCAGTCGCCCGAAGGCTTTTTATGACTGAGTGTCCAATATCATCCTATGAAGGATCTTTTGCCAAATAGTGTGACAGGCATGAAAATATGGTGTGGGACAAATCTACCACATCGGTGGAAAAAGGAAGAATTGCTCTCTTTATAAGTCTCTTAATTGGCTAAGGGTTTGGGACCCCAAGGGGTATCCCATGTATTTAAAGGAGGGAGGACCTAGATGTGCTTGGGTTCAAGGCTAAGCCCACACGCGCGCCGCCGCCGCCCACCTGTCCCGTCCCGTCCGGTCTCGGGCTCGGATCATGGGTCACGGGTCGTGGGTCATGGGTCAGGGGTCATGGGTCGTAGGACTTTCTGATATTATCTATTTGGACCCCCTTTCTGGAAAGTTGAATTTGGGAACGACGGAAGGCAGAAACTTTCTGCCTTCCGTCGGAGTTAATTTTTGGGGCGTTAGTGGGCATTAACCAGTCATTACTTGGCTGATTAACTCCTCCATAATCAGCCCTCCTTCAATGGCCATAAACAACCTCCTTCAATGACCATAATCAGCCTCCCTAATGGTCATTAACAACCCTCATAATGACTATTAACAACCATGTTTTGGCAGTTGAGGAGTCCCTCCCTCATGCTATATATTGATGCCTTTTGGCTCAATTATGTTGAAGATACAGTGACGAAAAACACAGAACATATACACAACAAAAACGAGACAGAAATATATACACAGAGACAAACAGAAGAGTAAAACTTCGGTCCTCAGCGTGAGCGATGCGTTGGGACGAAAAACAGAAACTCTTCCTTCCTTTTCCATTTCTTCAGCAAGGCGTTTCGTGTTTGTTTTCTTCGTCAGACTCAACCTATTTGCTTTGTAGTGTTGAGATTAAAGTGTTGTTTTATCTTGGGAGACTATTGTCCGGTAACGTAAAAGCATATATACGGGGCAATCTTGTCTTAAGGACATAGTGCAATCACTTGACTCAACACACAGTTGTAACCATCCAGCTTTAGTGTTCTTGATTTCAGGTTATCAAGATTCAAGACACAACAAGCTTGCGGCAGTTCTAAACATTGGCATTTGTTTATCCTTTCGAACACTTGTAATATTTATTTACTTCCCGTACTGCTTTACAATATCCAACATGTTTTAATTATCAGCCATTGCCGCAGGCTCAAAATATGAGTTTGTTGTATGATACGTAATTTAGATTTTTCATGTATAAATGTTGGTTAAATTATTTTTTATTTTTATACTTTCGTATGTGTAGAGGTTACTCAACTATGGCAGCTACTCATTTCAGGGGATTAATACTATAAATATAAAATTAACATCAAAATCGTATTTTATATAATTCATTATGTTGTTTTCATTATTCTTTTGTATTGGGTAAGAAAATTAAACTCACGTTGGTTATGACTGGAGTCTAGGACAGACCCCAGCCGGAGTTGAAGTATGTGTTGTTTTGATTTACAATTGTCTTCTAGGCTTTAATTTATGCTATCACTATTTTTTTTTTAAAACATCAAAGTTATGGTGTTTGTTTCTTAATTTATATTAAGTAGCAAATACCTTGTGAAAATACACAATAAAAGAGAAGAAAATATATTTAGTGATACGCCCATATGTGAATTATCACATCAGTGATTTTTGTCAAGATAATGTGTATAATCTTAGTTTCCAATTATGTAAATAGAAGCTATAATTATAAAGATATTTATTTTTACCTATAGGACATGACAAGGCCTATGGCCTACTAGAAATGTCTCATAAAAATAAATTACATTGCTAGAAATGTGTTTGCAATTATTCACGCGATAACTTTTTTGGCAATTTTTTTTATGTTTTCATGTTAAAGCTTTAGGGTAAGTTCATAAAAAACTGAGTTTGCAAGGATTTTGAGGATTAAAACTTTCTATAATTGAATCATTGGTTAATATGCATATTTTCTTTAGGTTGTACTACATATCCGTTTTAATGCTTTAAAATTGTATTTTGACTCAAAACAATTGTCTTTCATTAATGTTATTACATCACTTGTGTTTATATAATAATTCTTTCTTTAATGCAATTGTACAATATAATTAGCATGTATTATTGTGCAACACGCGTTCGTAGAAACTAATCTCTATAAATCTACCAACTTTAAGTTTCTAATAAGGCTTAATATCTAAATAGCACCTTTAACTTGTCACAATTAATAAGTTAGACCTACAAACTTATCTGATAACCAGGTATGCATTTTAATCTGATAGAAATATGTCTTTTAAACACCTTATGCTGACATGGCAAATTGGGACCCATGAGCGAGTGAATGCCTTAATTGAAGCTACTTTCTTCTCTTTTTTTCTATTTTTACTTTTCAGAATATATTTCATGCGGGTCCCACAATTTCACCTTCCTCATTCTTCACTAATTTTCTCACATTCATTCATCTCCTCTTTCACTCACATAAAATTTAACTTTAAATACTGCAAATAAAACATCTAGTGCTTATTAGTGAAACTACATTAGGAATCTTGTTTGCATAAAACAACGAAACAAATTTAAAAAAAAAATAAAAAGTGGTGGTGGGGGTGGGGGTGGGGGGGGTACGGAAGAGAAGAATGATAGTTACGTGTATTTCTTTTTTTAAAATATCATTATAGGTGTAATTTTTTTTATATCAAATGTCAGGTGTAGATGATTGATTTGTATCTTGAATTTGTTAGCCGAGAGGTAAATCCATACCTAGATCTCATGGATAGATATGTTTAAATGACACACTTCTGCTAAGTTAAAATGTCTATAGGAACATTAGCTAAGTTTGTATATCTAACTAACGAATTGTGTAAATTTAAGAAATATCTAAGTATTAAGCCTTCTAATAATGATTATTACTTATATCATATCTGAGCTGGGCCCGACCAATACTGTTGTGACTTGTGCCCAGGCCCACTAAAAGGGCCTGTCTCAAATTAGGAGTTGATAGCATTAGCTAGACGGGCTTTTATCTTGAAAATTATTGAAGCGGTTAGGTCCAAAATGACTGCAGATTTGACGTTCTGTGCTTTGATATGATTTGACCCAAATATTTTTAAAAATTGACTTGACACAAAATTTAAGAAAATAGAGATAATTTTTAAATTTTATAATCTTAAATTAAAGATGTGTTGAATGTACAAAAATAATTTTTAATCTTATGGTCTTAAACATGTCACGCGTAAAATTGAAATGAAAGAGTTGTCCAAAAAAAAAACATTCTTTTTGAAATGGCCTAAAAAAAATAAGAAAAACATTTTTAAACGGGGGAGTATGAAAAGATTGAAAGGTTGACAGATTTTTTTATACTACCTAGTGATATCGAATTGGCAGTAGTATTTTTAATAAAATGAGATGATACTATTTTTTTAATCTATTTAAAAAGAATATTTTCTCCGTTTTAAAATGTTTATCTTACTTTTTTTAGTTCATTTCAAAATGAATGTCTCTTTCCTTTTTTGATAATTTTTTTATTTCAACTTTTCATATGGTATGTTAAAGACCATAAGATTAAAGAATATTTTGGTACATTCTACATATCTTTAGTTAACAATCATATAATTCAAAAATCTTCTTTATTTTTTTGAAATTCGTGTCAAGTCAAAACCAGACAATTATTTTAAAACGGAGGAAGTATTTTTTTTAAAGTTTGAACATAGTTTAATTAGAACTTCGCATTCGCCCTTAATGACAAGCTTTTATATTTATACGAATTTTATGCCATATAATAGCTTATCTAGATGGTCGCTACATATTGTATTATAATGTATCGTATTGTATTGCATTATATTATATTGTATTATTTTGTTGAATACAATTATGTTTGAATAAATTGTATAATTCTTCGTTCTTTTATAATATCACATACCAACAATCCGAAGAATAAGCATACAATATTACAAAGAAAATATATAGCACAAATAGAATTATTATCTAAAAAGGTAAAGTAGAAAGTAAAATAGGATTATTAAATATATATATATATATATATATATATATATATATATATATATATATATATATATATATATATATATATAGACAAGATGAGATAAAAAGCCTAAAGTAACGATGTGATCACACCAAATAAGTTTTTACATTAAATGACATTTTTCATCATTTCATAACAATAGATTTAACAATAAAAGGTTTGTGTCTACAATTTCTACATGATTTTTGCCAGAAAATAACATCAGCCTATAATAGTTTAACTTTTAACTTGTTTGAATCGTGATAGTTTTAGGACGTTACTTTTGTTTCTAGATTAATATATAGTTTGTATTTAAACAAGGTAGGCCTTGTGTGTAGTTACATATTTTAAGAGAAAAGTTTATACAGTACATGCCAAAATTGGAAGTTTCTTGCCAAACTGTTGAGCGTTACTTTTGAATATTTAGGGCTTTTAAATTGAACAGACATGCATGTTCGTGAAGAAAAATAACTTTTCTGAAAAATCAATCTTTGAAGTTTTATAAATACAAGAATTCTTCCTAAGTAACATAAGTTAACTCATGGTATACTATGTATAATTTTGTTGTATCTTGAAAAAAATTGCTTGTTCTTCCCTTTAAATAATGCATTTTGTTCATTTCTGTAGAAAATAAGTGTGCTTAGAATAGTTGTACATTTACATCTTAGTGTGCTACTGATAGTTGTACATTATTAATAGGTGATTAGTTATTAGTTAGGAGGATTACCGTGTATATATAATAGATACACAGCTCTAAAGTCAGTGGGTCAATAATGAAAATGAAAATTTTCCAACTGCTTCCTCTCTCTAAACATTTCACAGCTTTTTCTCTCGATAACTGATTTCACGATTGTTGCTTAGCTCGAGTTCTCCTTTTTCACATGGTATCAGAGCGCAGCTTCTTCAGCGATCCGTAGTTGAGAGCGAGCCAGATTAAGAAGTGAAATCGATGAAGAAAAGCATAGACGGATCTTCATTTTGATCAGAAAAGGGCAATATCAATCGATCGATCTTGAAACCCTAAATTGAGGTCAAAATCATAGAATTTTAGTTGAATCTTAGCAATTCATCATAGTATTATCATTCAGTTGATATAGTTCATCACAAAAAATGGAAAATCTCAATCAATTTGAAGCGGTAATCGTGCAGAAACCGATCGAGATACATCATTTATACTTGCATCCAGTTGATACTACATGCAGTGTCTTAATCACTCAGCAATTAACTGAATTAAATTATATTGTGAGTAAGCTCATGGTTAATGCACTATTAGCAAAGAATAAGATAAGTTTTATTACTGGAAAATGTTCAAAACTCAGTTTAAAAGTGGTTTAGAATATGAATCGGAAAGATGCAATGCTTTTGTGCTTGCATGGCTCATGAACACAATGTCAAAGGAATTAGCAAATGGAATGGTACACTTATCAAGTGCGGTTAAAGTTTGGAAAGATCTAAAAGAAAGGTTTGAGAAGAGATATTTGACTAAAATATATCAGGTTCATCAGGAAATCTGTAATACAACTCAAGGAAATATGTCTATATCTGAGTTGTATTCTAAATTAAAAGTTTCTTAGGAGAATTATTCAGTCGTGTTACCAATCCCTCAATGTTGTGATAAGTCAAAAACATATGATGAACATATGGAGCAACAGAGGTTGATGCAGTTTCTAATGGGGCTAAATGAGACTTATAGTCAAGCTCGAAATCAGATTCTGATGACAGTACCAACACCCTCTCTCAATCAAGCATATAATATGTTTCTTCAAGATAAAAGTCAAAGAACACAATCCAATATGGCCTCAAATGTCACACAATCTATGGGGCAAATGAACTTAAACGATACCACAACTCTAGCAGCAACACAACATGGGAAGTATAAGGAGAATAGTGATGCCTATTGTACCTATTGTCATAGGACAAGACACACTGATAAAGTGTGCTATAGATTGATTGGTTATCCACCTAGACACAAGTTCTATAACCCTAGGAGATGATAAAATCGAAAAACATAAGGTAAATATTAACTATAGAAATCAGGCAGGAAATGCACAGTATGGAAGGAACAATGCAAGAAACTATTCAGGGCAACAATATCATTCTAGAGCATATAATGCTAATTATGAAAATGGTTTTGATGAACAAAGGTCAAATGCAAACCATGGGGCCAACAGCATTACCCTCATCACCCTCACAGTGTGCCTATGTTCTCACCTCAATAGTATTAGGAGATCATGCATAGGCTTGATAGAGACCAAAAACAACATGAGATGACTTCAAATATGGTAGGTATATATGCTCATAATTGTACTTGCACTTGTAGTTGTTTTACTGCAGTGAATACTTCTAAATCCTAAATAGTTATACAGGAGCCACATATCACATGGCTTCTAGTTTGGACATGATTAGTCATCCTACACCTGTTGCACCCTCTAGTTCTACCAAAGTTCATCTTTCAAATGGTAACTACACTCATGTCACTCATACTGGTTCCTCAATTATATCTGACTTCCATAAGTTTAAAAATGTACTCTATATACCTAAATTCAGATACAATTTACTCTCTATTTTTAAATTGATCAGAGACTTAAATTGTTGTGCTTCATTTTATCCTGATATTTGCATATTCCAGGACTTTTACACTGGCAAAGTGAGAGAGATTGGTAGAGTTCAAGGTGATCTTTACATCCTTGATATCATCACCATATCATCATCACATGCCAAGGAATTGTCTTCTTTAATCACTGTTTCATGTGACCATCAACTTTCCATTTATCAACCCACAACTCATCATCCTACTACAAACTCTATAAACAACCTTTGACATCAAAGTCTTGGTCATGCTCTATTTCAAGTTTTATAACAAATATCTTTGATAAGGCACCAGTTACAGAATAAAAAAAACTACTTCATGTACAGTTTGTCCTCTTTCAAGGCAAACTAGATTACCCTTTCCTATTAGTATAAAGAAATCTAAATTTCTTTTTGATATTGTACATATGGATGTGTGGGGTTCATATAGACAATGTACTTACAATGGTTATAGATATTTTCTTACAATAGTTGATGATTTTTTCAGAATGACTTGGATTTACTTGATGAAATTCAAGAGTGATGTTGCTATTCTGATTTTAAAAAATTTGATAATGGTCAAAACACAATTTTCCACCTCTGTGAAAATTCTGAGAACTGAATAATGGCTTAGAATTCTTCAACACTCAATGTAATCAATTGCTTAGTTCCTTAGGGATATTACACCAAAGTTCTTGTGTTCATACACCTTAACAAAATGACATAATAGAAAGAAAACACAGACATCTCATTGAGATGTGCAGAGCTCTTAGATTCAAAGCTCATGCTCTTTTGAAATTCTGGGTTGAATGCATTTTAACTGCAACTTATCTCATAAACATGTTGCCTTTTAATGTTTTACATGGAAAATCTCCTTATGAGATGTTCCATGTCCATCCTCCTTCCCTGAATCACATGAAAGTATTTGTCTATCTATGTTATGCTACCAAACCTTCTTACAGTGATAAATTTTCTTCCAAATCAACTCCTGGTCTGTTTATGGGATATTCTAACACACATAAGGGATACAAGATATATGACATTGCCATAAATAATTTTTTGGTCAATAGGGTTGTTATTTTTAAAGAGTCAGTCTTTCCTTTCAAGTATCCTAAGAGTCGGTTTCTACATTCTCCTTTTAATTCTTCCTCACTCTCTTCATTTTCTAATTTTTCTGATCTTGATAATCCATCTTCTGATGCTCCTTATATTCTTGAATTATCAGATGATCAGTCTCCATCTCCTTCTTCCTCACCTTTTGTATGGCCATTATTTTTTGACCATCCTATCTCTGCAACTCATTCTCCTTCCACTTCTCCCCACAGTAATCCACATGTTGATATACTACATCCTCTTATTCCAATACTTCTTCGGCCTACCTCTACCCTTCCTGAACCCATCCATATCCAACCTCTCACACCTCCGCACTGGGCATTTGTGTCTCTACTCTGCACGTGCCCGAACCATCTCAACCTTGCTTCCCGCATCTTATCCTCCACCGAGGCCACTCCTACTCTATCCCGGATATCATCATTTATAATTTTATCCCTCCTTGTATGCCCACGCATCCATCTCAACATCATCATTTCCGCAACTTTCATCTCTTTGAGTGTGCGAAGTCTTGACCGGCCAACACTCTGCTCTATACAACATAGTCGGTCTAACCACTACCCTATAGAACTTACCTTTAAGTTTTGGTGGTACCTTTTCATCGCACAAGACTTCATATGCGAGCCTCAATTTCATCTACCCTGCCCCAATATGATGTGTGACATCGTCATCAATCTCTCTATTCCCTTAGATAATAGACCTGAGGTACTTCAAGCTTCCTTTTATTGAAATGACCTCAGTACCAAGTCTCACATCCACGTCTGTCTCAAGGTCGTTCCCATTATTGAACTTGAACTCCAAGTATTTTATCTTGGTCCTACTTAGCTTGAACTCTTTAGACTCCAAAGTCTATCTCCAAACCTTCAGCTTAGCGTTCACTCCGTTGCAAGTGTCATCAATCAAGACTATGTCATCTGCGAATAACATACACCATGGCACCTCCCCTTGGATTTGTCGCGACAGTCCATCCACCACCAATGCAAATAAGAATTGGTTAAGAGTTGATCCCTGGTGCAGCCCCATCATCACTGGAAAGTGCTCCAAGTCTCCTCCTACTGTCTGTACCTTGGTCTTGGCTCCATCATACATATTCTTGATCACCCTAGTGTACGCCAAAAGATACACCTCTAACCTCCAAACATCTCCATAAAACCTCCATAGGACTTTATCGTATGTCTTCTCGGGGTCGATGAAAACTATATGTAAGTCTATCTTCCTCTCCCTATACTGCTCTACCAACCTCCTAATAAGATGAATGGCTTCTGTAGTCGAACACCCCGACATGAATCCAAAATGGTTCTCGGAAATAGACACGCCTCTTCTCACCCTCATCTCCACGACCCTTTTCCAAACTTTCATTGTGTGGCTTAGCAGCTTGATACCCCTATAGTTGTTTCAACTCTGGATATCACCTTTGTTCTTGTACAAAGGAATCATTGTAATCCACCTTCATTCTTCAGGCATTCTTGTCATCTTAAAAATGACGTTAAACAACTCAGTCATCCACTCCAAACCTGCCCTGGCTGCGCTCTTCCAAAATTCAACTGGATCTCATCAAGCCCGGTCGCCCGTCCCCTGCGCATCCTGCGAACAACACCATTGACCTCCTCAACCTTAATGTTTCTACAATACCCAAAATCCTGGTACCTATGATATTGCTCCAGATATCCCAGCACAATGTCTCTATCTTCTTTTTCTGTTCAAGAGTTTATGGAAGTACGACTGCCACCTCCGCCTAATATGTGCGTCCTCCACCAATACTTTGTCTTCCTTGTTCTTGATGCACCTCACGTGATCCAAGTTACGGTCCCTCCTCTCCCTCGCTTTGGCTAGTCTGTACAACTTTTATCCCCACATTTTTCCTCTAATTCCACAAACAGACGTTCAAAAGCCGCTATTTTTGCCGTCGTAACCGCTAGCTTTGCCTCATTCCTTGCCATCTTATACAATTCTCTATTCGTCCACTTATTTGCCTCATCATAGATTTTTACCAATTTTGCATATGTCGCTTACTTTGCTTCCACATTCTATTGAAATTTACCATTCCACCACCAGTCCTCTTGATGCCCACCACGGCTATGTTTTCTATGACTCCATCTCAGCTATGAAACTTGAGATTCAGGCTCTTTGTGACAATAATACTTGGGAGGTAGTTGATTTACCTGCTAGTAAGACTCCTATATATTGTAAGTGGGTGTACAAGGTAAAATATAAGGTATATGATTCAGTTGAAATATATAAAGCTAGGCTAGTGGCAAATGAATTTACTCAACAAGAAGAATTAGATTTTCATGATACATTTTCTAAGTTGTCAAAATGGTTACTGTTAGGAGCGTTATAGCCTTAGCTGCTCAACAGACTTGGCCCTTATGCCAAATGAATGTTTACAATGTTTTTTTACAATGTAACTTTCTAGATGAGGTGTCTATGGAATTACCTCAAGGCTTTGGTGGCCATAGGGAGTCAAACTCCAAAGTGTGTAGGCTCCACAAATCCCTGTATGGCTTGAAGCAATGTAGTAGATAGTGGAACCTTAAGCTCACATCTGCCTAGGGGTAAGCGTATATCTGTTTTGTATCCGAAAAATATGAACCGAATAAAAATTGATTTTTTTTAAAAAAATGAATCCAACTTTAAAAAAAATGATATGTTCGATTTATATCGCCGAACGTATCGGATTATATCGGTTTTTTCTAGTAGGCTGAGGCGGGTCGGGTCAAGTCAGGGAATTTTTTAATTTTTTTAAAAAAATTGAATTTCCAAAACTGAAATTGACATTCACACCTGCACACTATCATGAATTTTCGACGTTGAAATCTATTGTGTATCGTAGGATGTTTACTAAAGAAAAAGGAAAATTAGAAATCAATTTACGGGAAAACACAAATTGATTAGGAAAACAGACGTTTTTTTTAAAATTGGCTAGGCCAAACAAATTGATTGGGAAAATAAATTTACAACTATTTTCTCTCCCTACATTTTATGTCAATGCTTCCGTGATATGTTAATCAAGTTCATGTCGCATTCGACTTTCATAAAAGCTTCATAGATTGGTTTCAATGGCTATGATTCAAGAGATAGTAGTAGCCTAAAATAAAATAAAAAGATTAATTACATATTTAATTCGGTTTTTCGTTCGGTTTTTCAAAAAATCGATTTTTTTAAAAAAAAAATGAATAAAAACCGAACCGAATTTCGATTCGGTTCTCCGAATTTTTTGTCCACCCCTACATCTGCCCTTATTCAATCTGGTTACTCTAAAAGTAAACTGGACTATTCTCTGTTTACCAAGAAATGTGGTACTAATATTGTTGTTATTTTAGTATATGTGGATGACCTTTTAATCACATGTAGTAGTGCATTTCTTATTCAAGAGGTAAAGAACACACTTAATCACAATTTCAAAATAAAAGATCCGAAAGATTTCAGGTATTTTTTGGGCATAGAGTTTACAAAGTCAAGCAGAGACATATTGATGAATCAAAGGAAGTATGCTTTTGGACAACCTGTAAACAAAAACTCCAAAGAAGATATATATGATAATGATTGAAAAATGAAACAAGACCCTATTCATGAACTAAATTTATTATTTCTTGTCAACTTAATTTCTTTCATTCTCAGTTGTTGAACATTTGAAAAGGATCACTTATTTTCTTTGCTAAAATTCCTATTCGATGCCCGGTATTCACATTGAGACTCCGACTAATTTGAATTTACACCGCTATCACTAATTTAAGGGGGAAGCGCTAGATTTTTTCCATACCAGTGATCGAACCCGAGACCTCCAATTAAGGATGGATGAACTTTATCCATCCCACCACAATTCTAATTTCGCAAACTCAAATTTGTCTTGAAATTAATGTTGAAAAATATGGCTCAGTGGAGCGGGCCGGGTTGAGGTTTAATCCGCAAAAGATTCAACTCGTCCTGCATAGCATTACTGTCTAGTTTCAACCCACTCCACCCAATTTTTTCTTTTTCTTTATTTCTATGTTTTTCAATTTCTTTGATCACTTCACTGTTTTAGCATCTACATTTGCTCCACAATTATCTTTATACAACGACTTGTACAAGTTAGAGTATTGTTTTCCTTGTATATACACACATATATAATCTGTATTTGGGCGCGTATGTAGGTGGAGGGATATGAGTTCACATGAACCTATTATTTGATAATAGTATACATAAGCAAAGACTATTTGATCAGACACGAGTCCAAGCATATAAAGGACTACATTGAACCACAAAGCCTGCCAACGCTAGTCAGACCAAAGAGTACTTGTTTGATTATCCTAAAATTACTCCCAAACGTACGTCACTTGTATCAGATAATAGAGACCCGAAACGATCCGTCTAAAAAGGTTAGAGTGTCCAATCAGATAATAACGCAAACATTGCCAGATCCGAAATATTCGGACTCCATTTAGTCCCATTTAATGAAACGGTCTTAACCATGTAATGGTTGAAACGAACGAGAATCATGAAATGAAACGGTTACAACTAGCTTATCCTATCAACTCCCCCAACATCCCTTCATCGTGGATATCTGAGATTACACTCAATTTCACACATAATCTTTGTCAATTTTATTGTTCATCGCTATTCAGCAAGTGTTTCAGAAACAACCTCTCAATTTTACTCCATTCCGTGTGGAGTGCCTTCTTGCATTTATAATTAAATAATTTCTTTCTTTCTTTCTTTACTTCATTTATTGTCTTTAAAAAATTAAGTCTAGCATATTGTAATCTCTACTCTTCTTTTATCACCATAAACTTATATATAATTTAAACAAATGTGCATATTAAAACTAGTAGCAGTACGTGAAAGATGTAGCATATAGTTAACGTGTTCAATTGATTTATATTTTCGACACGGAGTATAAGTATACAAACATTACTCCTACTACTATTTTTTTTTTTAAAAGAGTAATTTTAAACCTATAATTTCAATAGTGTAATGACTTTAACAACAATAATCTTAAAGTTAACTCAATTTAATTTATATCTTGAATTTACCTTTTTGTGATAGTACATTTATCTTTTAAAATTGTTGAAAATTTGCCTTTGGCGAGAGTTGCGTCCAACCATATTTAATGACTTAAACACTAGTGTTCCGCATGTTGGAACCTTCGGTTCTTCACACGTGCATAATCTACTAAGTAAGTAGATGACCGTAGGGCCAATGATCGTCAAATTTCGTTGAGAAATGAAAGAGATATTGGTCCACGAAGTGAGGTGTTTGAAGCATGAAAAAAGGTGGTAAAGATCAATCCTCCCTCATCGGTGGGGGAAGAAAGATTTGTTTAGTTTATAAGTCTCAAAGTTGGCTTGGGGTTTGGGACCCCAAGGGGTATCCCATGTGTTTAAAGGAGGGAGGACCTAGATGTGCTTCGGTTCGAGGATAAGCCCACACGCGCGCCTCGGGTCGTGGGCTTCTTCTGATATTATCTTTTGGACCAGAATTGTTTCTTATTTACAATTTGGTCCCTGAAGTTTTATGCACTCAATTCAGTCATTTATTTTGGCTGAATAACTCTCCCTAAAAGCCAATCTGTTGCACATCAATTCACCATTTATTTTGGTGAATTACTACCTCCATAATTGTCATTACTTGGCCAGTAACAACAATTATGTGGGCAGTTGGTAAGTCATCTCCTTCAACTATATAATGGAGCCTTTGCACAATTGTTGAGACACACAGAAACATACAAACGAATCAGATTCTTCCTACTATCTTCTAGCATCATTTCATTACTCAAAATTCTTCAAGGTAGCACTTGAGTTTCCTTTGCTCAATTGTTGAGTTGTTGTTTTATCTTGGGAGACTATTGTCCAGAACGTAGAAATGATATATACGGGGCAATCTTGTCTTAAAGACAGAGTGTCATCACTCGACTGAGCATATCAAAACTGTTCCAGTTTCTTGTTCAAGTTCATTGAAATTTCATTTTGTTGTAATTTCATTGTGTTTAATACTTAGCAGTTACTCATTTCCGTTTCCTACACCATTGTAACCAACAAAAATTATGGATCCACCCCATATCGATGCATCTAGAAAGTACTCAATGGACACAGGCCGTATGTACTGTGGAAAATATGGTCCAAATGAACTCATGATCTCTCCGCAAAACTAAGTATTTTATATGTACATATCTTTTAGAATTGATACAATATTATATGCTGACACTCATACTATAAAATGTTGAATGGTGCACTTAATTGACTGTAGAGTTATTTACCAAGAAGATTATGGATTGATGAATTCCCTAAAAGAAATAATTTCCAACTTTTTGTTTAGTTTAGAAATCCGCTTATGAATGTCATCTTCACTAATGTCGCAATTATGGTGAATCATAAAAAGAAAAGAAAAAAAAAATCACTAACTGATGACTTGCACTCTTTAAAGTCCTTGTGCCAGTGGTTTTTTCTATATAAACACTTGGGTACCTTCTTTCTATCTACAGCATCTTCAAGTTTGGAATATACACATCAGGAAAAAAAAGAGGGTCTATTCTCTAAATATTATGGAACCAAGTACTGCAATGACATTTTTTGCACTTAATGTGTTTTTTTCTAGTTTCATTGTATCATTTTCTCATACAGAAAAACTTAGTATTACAAAAGAACCAGTTTCATTTCCCAGCAATTTCTTGTTTGGAACAGCCTCTTCTTGTTACCAGGTATCTCAACATCTTGTGTTTATAGTTGTAACTCTTGGCAAGGGCGGAGTTAGGGGCGCGAGGGTTCATCCGCATTCCATTCGCCGGAAAATTATACTTGTAGATATAGATGTTGAATCCTGGGTTCTTGATATATTTATTTTTCTTATGTGTTCATTTTTTTTTTTACTGAAACTTCTGACTCCGTCAGTGACTCATAGTTATGGGGCCTTTCTTTATTATATACTTTTCTATTGTTTTCTTTGCAGTTTGAAGGAGCTTTTCTTAGTGATGGCAAAGGCCTTAACAATTGGGATGTTTTTACTCATGAATCTGGTGATCTTTTTTTATAATATGCCTCAATTTCTTTCCCTCCTATTGCGGCAATACAGAAAAAAACAGAAATTAGCGGTGGACTACATCTGACGCAAAACAGCAAAAAACCATCGTGAATTTTATTTAATAACGGATTAGCGATGGATTATTAGAAAATCTTGTTAGGTATGGCCTATGAGCTATTTAGTGACTGATTATCGACGAATTTCGTAGCTAATTCTTGTTTTTTTAGCAATCTCGATACCGCTCACCCCACCACCCCTTCAAAAGAAAAAAGGATCATCAAGAATTGTAATATTTATTACTGGGATTTTGCTGCAGGCCATATAGCAGATGGAAGTAATGGAGACATTGCTATCGATCATTATAATCGATATCAGGTACGATATATTGATGCATCCACTCTTTTTTTCTTTTCTCTCCTTTTTCGGGTTGAATCACGAGTGGTTTGAAATTTACTGATTCCACTAATTTAAATTTGTAGTGGGTAAGCTAACTAAAGTGACGATATCTATCGAAAGATTTTCTTTTCCAAGACTCAAGACCTTTAATTAAGTTGAAAAAGAATCTCAATCATCCCATCGGTGTATATGATAAGCAAACAATTATCAATACTCCACCCACTACTAAAGAATTTCTATTTTCCCACTGAAAAATGTTCATCGGCTATTTCCCAATTAATGTCATGGGAAAAAACAAAATAGTAGTGTTTTCACATAGAAAAATTATGAAATTCTCAGCATTTCAATTATGAGAACTTATTTTGCATTATGCATTTTCTCAGTGAGTTGAATCGATGGGAATGAAATGGAAAAATCATGTTTGACAGCACAAATTTTTCACTGTATCTAGATGAGAAAAAACTCTATTTCTAATAATAACCGCGATAATCAAGAATATTTAATAGGAATTTGTCCACAAACTATTAGTTTATGCCTTTGAAGCCTAAATGTACACAGACTAAACCGAACCTTTCTACATCAAAAGCTTTTAGATATTCACAAGAGAGAATCAAGTTGTAAAATAGTTCTGCATAAATCTCTTAACTTTTATTTTCTAGATCTCTCACGAGTAAAATATGAAGTTCTTGAGATTAGACATAAAACCAAAAAAATTACTAATATATGGACCAAAATAAGTACTCAATACTAGGTGAGAAACCAAAAGCTTTTGCGTGGAATGCTTTTTTCTTTAATGGTCTTAATATGTCGTAAGTCTCAATTAATTGAAGCTCCAAAACAGATATTAATATCGTTTGAGAAACGATAAGGAAAAACTAATTCAGTCAGGGGCGGAGCTAGCATAGCCCTTAAGACTTACGGGTTCAGTCGAACTCAGTAACTTTGGTTTAAATTTTATATTCGTTTAGAAAAATTTATTGAATGTGTAAAAATTGTTAATTTGAAACCCAGTAACTTAAGCGAATTAGAATATCGAACCTACAAGCTTCAAATTTTAGCTCCGCATCTCGATTCAGTATGATTTTAAACCAAAAAATGGGATTCTTGGAATAATTAGTTGGGTTGTCTTATTTGTAAAGAATTGATCTTGGACCTAACTCAACCCCAAAAGATAGGTCAAAGGGAGGAGGATTGCCCAAGCCATATAAGGAGACCAAAGACCACGTATCCCACCGACGTGGGAGAACACAACACCCCGCCTCACGCCAGGACTGGACATCTGGAGCGTGGACAATATAAGAGGGGAGCCCAACATCGGAACATAATGAATTGGGACGGGTCTGACTTCCCTCTACGCCTAGACCTTGTTAACTAGAGCGTGGATAATATAATTTGGGGGCCCAACATCGGTGAACAAAGAATTGGAATGAGCCTGACTCTGATACCATGTAAATGAATAGATTGGCTTAACTCAATTCCAAAAGTTCTTTAAATAATCAGTTGGGTTGTCTTATTAGCTACAGGAAGGACTACTTTACAGTTTACATAATTTGTTTTTTTGTTTTTTGGAATAAAGCAAAAAAAACACAGATTGAAAATAGGCGTAGTATGTGATATGTGCATACTCATTTTTTGCATGTTATAATAAACACAGTGTCAGTGGTTTCTTTTGTCCCATTGTTTGGGTAGAATTGTATTGATCTCCTTGGAGAGTCTTTCTCATTAATAGAAATATATATAGTGTGTACAATGTTGAATCTTAATGAAATAAGGATCCTATATTTACCATAATTAGGATCTTATATTTATTATAATTAGGATTCTATATTTACCATAATTATACACTACTATTAACTACAAAATATATGGTGAATATATGGTAATATTCACTAATACACTCCCTCAGTCGGAGCGGGATGAGGACGGACGCTGAGACTGGATCTAAGTCGATGAACAGCTGCCGAGGAATCCCCTTTGTGAAAATATCTGCATATTGATACGAAGAAGGCACATGTAACACATTAACATGACCTATAGCAACCTTCTCACGAACAAAATGTATATTCATCTCAATGTGCTTGGTTCTCTGATGCTGAACCGGGTTATGAGATAAGTAGACCGCAGATATGTTATCACAGTAAACCATATACGCCTTACGTAAGGGACATTGAAGCTCTAAGAGGAGGTTTCGGAGCCAGCAAATCTCAGCTACAACGTTTGCAACGCCTCTATACTCTACTTCTGCACTCAATAGGGAGAGTGTGGCTTGCCTCTTGGCAGACCACAAGATAAGATTGTCACCTAAGAACACACAGTAGCCGGACGTGGAACGCCGCGTGTCTGGACAGCTTGCCCAATCGGCGTCCGTGTATGATATCAGCTTGGTTGGTGCAGAGCTGTAGAGATGAATCCATAATCAAGAGTGCTCTTAACGTATCGAATGATACGTTTAAGAGCTGGAGGCATGCATGAATAAACAAACATGCTGAACAGCATATGTAATGTCAAACCTGGTGAATGTAAGATACTGAAGTGCACGTGCAAGACTCCGTCAGCTGCACTAAGTTTCGACTTCGAATCGACCGGAGAATATGGTGAATATATGATAATATTCACTAATAGTTTGATGTTTATTGTAGTTTTAGCTTTTTCTTTCCTTTTTGGAAAAAATCAAATATACCTCTCAATTAAAGTACTTCCTCAGTCTAAATTTAAATATTTTACTTTCTTTTTGGTCTGTTTCAAAAAGAGTGTTTGTTTTTATAATTAGAAAAAAAATCAATTCAAGACAAGTTTAAAACCACAAGATTTAAAAGTCTCACACATCTTTAATTTAAGACCACAAGATTCAAAAGTTTCACTTTATTTCTTAAACTATGTGTCAAGTCAAACTATGACATTTAAATTGAGACGGAGGAAATATTAAAAACAGAGCAATTATGTTATTTGTCTTTTTTACCATGAAATTTTCTTTATTATTATTAATCAAGTGGAAGATAAAAAAGCTATATTTAAAATAATAAAGAAAATATATTCAAATTCATATTCGAAAATGAGATTATCAACTATACTCGACTGAAAAAACCAGCCAATAGATTTTCCCTTCAACTATTGAAAATAGAGCAATTATATCTTTCGTTTGCTTTTTGGCACAAAAATAGCTTAACTGCTACCGTCTCCACTAACCGAATTCTAAGCAAACAGAAAGCACAATTGCTTTATTTCAGTAGTTCAGGGGCATATATGATGTATGCTTCATTTCACTAATCGTAACGTAACGGCATTTTTATATCAAAAAATAAATGGATGGCATAATTGTTCTATTTCTAATGATTCGGGGCATTTTTCTCTCCTTTTTCCTTTTCTATTTATTTAATAATTTGGTGTTTGAGACCTATTGATCCAATTTTTTCCACCACTCCGGGGGCTTGAGTGATGTGATTAATTTATCAGACTACTCTTATTTCTTCCCGGACCATTAACTTTTTGTAAGAGGATTCCAATAACTGAACTGCTTCCATAAATGCAAAAACACAAATTAATTAAAGATTAAAAATTATTTTCTCCGTCTCATATTATTTGGCCATATTATTAAAAGTATCGGTCTCAAATTATTTGGCCACATTCTAAAAATAAGATATAATTAATTAATTTTTCATACTTTGTCCTTAATATTAATTATTTTTTATAATAATCAATATTAATTATAGTACAATTAATTGAAGAGAGATAAATGTAATGAAATAAAAATATTCTTTTTATTTATAATTTGTTAAAGGGGTATAAAAAAAAAGTGATCAAAGTAATATGTCCTCGGTACTTTTTGCGTTCCTGCACATGCTAAATTTAGCTGTGTACCAGATATTTTATTTTAAGTAGTTTGTCCTGGAATTTTACTTTTCTGGGCAAAAAAGTTGTGGACCAGTGAGAATTCCTTTGTCTTGAATTTACTATTTCTGGCAAAATGATTGGCTATAAACTATAAAGTATATATATGCTGCAAATCTGTGAATGAATTGTTTTAAGTATACATATATTTGCTTTCTTCTCCTGTCACATTATGCACTGATGCGACACCAAATAAAAGTGGAGCAAAAGCAACACGGCTGTGTTGACTAGTTGCAAATTTGCAATGGCTAATAATTTTGACTTTAGTACACTTAGATTCTCATGCGGTGCAAATTTTAGTTGGTGCGAAATCGAATTAATCGGGATTGAACTAAAAAAATATTGATTCTCTAATTAATAAAGTTTAACTTTTTTATATGGATGAAAAATATTCTCTGCTTAAAAGTTTCAAAAAAGATACTAATATATATGATTTCTCATTTTTTTTATTTGCCTCTTGATTATTTAAATTTATTTATTTGAATTTACTTAGTAGCATGTACACCTATAGTATTTCAATAGTGAACATGACAAATATCTCCAAGAATTCTGATTTTTTTGTCAATAAATGTAAACAGGAGGACATCAATCTTATGGAAGATATGGGGGTGAATAGTTTTCGTTTCTCTATCTCATGGGCAAGAATTCTGCCTAGTAAGTTACAAGTTACAAATATCACTTTTCTTTATATCATATTTGATCAATTTTTTGAAAGCTCAATGTAAAGATCAACCCCAAAAGCTAGCTTGTAGGGTGAGTATTGTCCAAGTCTATATAAGGAGTCCATGTTCCATTCCATATCCGATCATATTTGATCAAATTTTTGAAAGATCAATGTAAAAAATAAATTTTGGGCCTAACTCAACCTCAAAAGCTAGCTTGTAGGGTGAGTATTGTCCAAGTCTGTATAAGGATTTCATGTTCCCGTTCCATATCCGATGTGGACTCTTAACCCAGACTTTGTTAAATGGAGCGTGAATAATATAGTTTTTTCACCAACATCGGTGAGCAAAGAATTAGAATGGGCCTGACTCTGATACCATATAAAGAATGGATATTGGGTCTAACTCAACCCCAAAAGCTAGCTTGCGGGGTGAGGATTGTCCAAGTCCATATAAGAAATCTATATTCACACTTCATATCCGATGTGGGATTCTTAATGTTTATCCCGCCTGTAAGATTGAAATAATTTCCCTTAGGGATTCCTTTCATTATTCACAATATATATAGTTGTACAGATGTTGATTCCTAATACAATAAGAATCCTAACTTACCTTAAATGGTTGATTCATAATACAATAAGAATCCTAAGTTACCTTAAATATACATCTATCATAATTACAAAATATACTGTGAATATTCGGAATACTCCCCCTCAGACGGAGCGGGAGGAGGCCGAACGCTAAGGCTGGATCGGAAGTCGGTGAAGAGTTGTCTCGGTAGTCCCTTTGTGAAATATCTGCATATTGATAGGAGGAAGGCACGTGTAATATTTTGACCTGACCAATGGCGACCTTCTCTCGTACAAAGTGGATATTCATCTCAATATGCTTAGTCCGCTGATGTTGGACCGGATTGTGAGACATGTAGATGACAGATATGTTGTCATAATAGACTATAGACGCCTTTCGCAGTGGACATTGGAGCTCCAAAAGGAGATTTCGAAGCCAACAGATCTCAGCAACGACATTAGCAACTCCGCGATACTCTGCTTCAGCACTCGAACGGGATAGCGTGGCCTTCCGCTTGGCGGACCATGAAATAAGATTATCTCCAAGAAATACACAGTAGCCTGAGGTGGAGTGACGTGTGTCTGGCATCCTGTCCAATCACCAACCGTTGACTCTTCTGTTCTCGCATCTCAAATCATAGAGAATCGAACATCTCAGTCTATGGATAATCGATGAGGATGAGGTCGTTTTGGAAAATCTCGAATTAAGTGTAGTTATTGTCATAAGTTAGGACACACTCGCGAGGTATGTCGTGCTTTACATGGTCCAGTACCCGATGATGTTCAGTATAGTCATTGTCATAAGTTTGGACAAACTCGTGACGTATGTCGTGCTTTGCATGGTCAACCACCCAACAATGCTCATGTTGCTCAGACTGACACTACAGGAAACCTGAGGCTTTTATCTGAAGGAGAATATAATGAGTACCTTCAGTATCGAGCAAGTAAGCAGACATCTCCACAAGTAGCCACGGATTCCCAGCCTAATACTTATGTTGTTGATAATTCATTCGCTTGTGTTTCACAGTCTAGTATCTCTCCACCGTGGGTCATTGACTCAGGCGCTTCTGATCATATTTCTGATAACAAATCACTTTTGTCAAATATTATTTATTCGTAGTCCCTTCATCTAGTTACTTTAGCCAATGGGATCCAAACAAAACCAAAAAGGGTTGGACAAGCTAATCCCCTATCTTCTGTCACTCTAAACTCTGTTCTTTATGTACCTGGTTGTCCTTTTAATCTTGCATCTGTCAGTTATTTGACACGTGTCCTAAATTGTGTCATAATATTTCTTGATGATTCTTTTGTTATGCAAGACCGCAGTATGGAATAGGTGATTGGTGTGGGATATGAATCACAAGGTCTCTACTATCTTACCTCTCATAATTTCTCTACAGCATGCTCCATTACAGATCTTCCAAACTTAATCCATAAACGATTGGGACATCTGAGTCTGTTTAAGCTACAAAAGATTGTGCCTAGTTTGTCTAGTCTTTCCAAATTAGATTGTAAGTCATGCCAACTTGGGAAACACACTCGAACTACCTTTCCACATAGTGCTAAGAGTCGTGCAGAGTCTATTTTTTTAATAGTTCATTATGATATTTGGGATCCTAGTAGAGTTAGTTCACCTTTAAGATTTTGTTAGTTTCATTGACGATTTTTCCAGATGTACTTGGTTATTCTTAATGAAAGATCGTTTTAAGTTATTCTCTAATTTCAAAAGTTTTTGTGATGAAATACAAAATTAATTTGGTGTTTCTATTCATACTTTTCGTAGTGATAATGCCTTAGAATACAAATCCTCCCAGTTTCAGCAGTTTATGACTCACCAATGCATTATTCATCAAACATCTTGTCCCTACACCCCTCAGCAGAATGGGGTAGCAAAAAAAGAAGAATATGCATCTCATTGAGACTGCTCGCACTCTTCTCATTGAATCTCATGTTCCGCTGTGTTTTTTGGGCGATGCAGTTCTCACGTCTTGCCATTTAATTAATCGAATGTCCTCATCTTCTATTCAGAATCAAATTCCATATTCCATAGTATATCCTCAGTCATCTCTGTACTCTCTTCCTCGTATTTTTGGGAGCACATATTTTGTACATAACCTAGCTCAGGAGATAGATAGATTAGCTCACCGCTCTCTTAAATGTGTCTTTCTTGGTTATTCACGGGTTCAAAAGGGGTACCGTTGCTTCTTACCTGATCTTTGTTGATATCTTATATCTGCTGATGTCACATTTTTTTAGTCTCAACCTTACTTTAGGTCTCCTTCTGATCATTCCGATATCTCTGAGATCTTACCTATACCGACCTTTAAGGAATCTACAGTTACTTCTACATCTCCAGTCACAGTGCCATCACTTCTGACTTATCATCGTCGACCATCAGACCCAACATCAGGTCCAGATGATTCATGTCATGCCTCAGACCCTACACCTACTGCGGATTTGTCTCCTCATGATCAGCCGATTGCACTTCAGAAATGTAAAAGGTCCACTCGTAATACTAATCCACAGTATACCCTTTTAAGTTATTATCGTCTATCATTATCCAATTATGCCTTTCTATCATCATTGTCATCTGTCCCTATGCCTAAGTCTATAGGTGAAGCCCTTTCTCATCCCGAATGGCTACATGCTATGATTGACGATATGTCTGTTTTACGCATGAGTGGTACTTGGGAGCTTGTTCCTCTTCCTTCAGATAAATCTGTCGTTGGGTTTATGCAGTCAAAGTTGGTCCGGACGGCCAAGTTGATCGGCTTAAGGCTCACCTTGTTGCGAAGGGGTATATACAGATATTTGGGCTTGATTACTGTGATACTTTCTCTCTCGTGGCTAAAGTAGCATATGGTCATCTTTTTCTATCCATGGTTGTTGTCCATCATTGGCCTCTTTATCAGTTGGACATTAAGAATGTTTTTCTCCATAGTGATCTTGAAGAGGAAGTTTATATAGAGAAACCACCCAGTTTTATTGCTCAGAGGAGTCTAATCTGGTGTTTCGATTACGTCAGTCACTTTATGGTCTGAAACAGTCTCCTCGAGTCTGATTTGGTAAATTCAGCACAATAATTTAGGAGTTTGGTATGACTCGTAGTGAAGAAGCAAATCATTCTGTATTTTATCGGTATTCTGCTCAGATATGAGTATTTATTTGGTGGTTTATGTTGACGATATCGTTATAACTGGTAGTGATCAAGATGGTATCACTAATTTAAGGTAACATCTCTTTCAGCATTTCCAGACTAAAGATCTCGGCAAACTAAAGTATTTTATAGGTATTGAGGTTGCCCAATCCACGTCAGGTATTGTTATTTCGTAACGTAAGTATGCCTTAGACATTCTTGAGAAGACAAGAATGATGGAATGTATAACCATTGACATTCCTATGGATCCGAATGCTAAACTCTTGCCAGGACATGGGGAGCCACTTAGTGATCCTGGAAGATATAGGTGGTTAGTTGGTAAGATGAATTATCTCACAGTGACTAGACCTGACATTTCGTTTTCAGTGAGTGTAGTAAGTCAGT
Organism: Anisodus acutangulus; assembly: GCA_029783415.1. Classification (NCBI taxonomy): domain Eukaryota; kingdom Viridiplantae; phylum Streptophyta; class Magnoliopsida; order Solanales; family Solanaceae; genus Anisodus; species Anisodus acutangulus. Next base: position 45,059,229 of record CM056509.1, on the reverse strand, counting down.
TTATGGATTCTCCCTGTGATAGTCATTGGGGTGCAGTTTTCCGCATTCTGCGATATATTAAGTCAGCCCCAGGTAAATGATTGTTGTTCAAAGATCGAGGTTATAAGCAAATCGTTGGATATACCTAGAAGAGTAAGAAACAGAGTGTCGTTGCTCGATCTAGTGCTGAATCAGAATATCGAGCAATGACTGTAGCAACTTCTGAGCTAGTTTGGATTAAGCAGTTGCTCGGAGAACTAAAATTTGGAGAAACCAGCCAAATGGAACTTGTGTGTGATAATAAAGTGGCCCTTCATATCGCATCAAATCCGGTATTTCATGAGAGGACTAAGCACAATGAGATTGACTGTCACTTTGTAAGGGGAAAAAATACTCTCCGGAGATATTGTTACTAAATTTGTAAAGTTGAGTGATCAGCTTGCGGATATTTTCACCAAGTCACTCAGTCGTCCTCGTATTAGATACATCTGTAACAAGCTCGGTACATATGACTTGTATGCACCAGCTTGAGGGAGAGTGTTAGAATAAGAATAGGAATAGGATTTGTATATAGTATCTTACATGGAAAATGATTGAGACGTAATATCTATAAATAGAGCTCAATGTAATAATGTAGATATACAATTCAACAATAATATTTTCTCTCATAATATCTCACAAATATAATGGTGTTTCAGATAGGGTTAGAGGTGCAAGGCAACAGTTGAGCGATTTGCAAGCACAAGTCCTAACTAGTAGACAACATAGAGAGCTCTTTGACAGGGAGAAAGAATTGAAGGTTCAACTTGAAAAATGGTCAAGTATAGAAGAAAGCATTGCAAGGCAAAAGTCTCGAGTCCAATGGCTCAAATCAAGGGACTCCAGTGCTAGTTTTTTCTTTGCTTGTATGAAGAACACGGAAGCACAGAATCATATCAATAGTTTGGTCAACAGTTCAGGTGATATAGTACATGGAGATGAAGCAATAGAGCGGGAAATTATAGGGTTTTACAAACAGCTTTTAGGCAGTTCAGCCTCTCATTTACCCTGCATATAGCCTGCCATAATGAGAAAGGGAAATGTGCTTAATAGAGATCAGCAATTGATGTTGGTTGCTCCTGTTACTAACGACGAAGTGTTTAATGCTTTGAAGAGTATTGATGATAACAAAGCTCTAGGGTGTAACGGGTTCAATGCAAAGTTCTACAAAAAGGTATGGTTTGTTATTGGTAATGATGTTACTAAGGCTGTACTACACTTCTTTAATACTGACAACATGTTCAAACCTGTGAACTGTACTTCAGTCACCCTAATCCCCAAAGTTAAGCATCCTTCTACAGTGAAAGAATATCGACCTATATCTTGTTGCACTATCCTGTATAAACTCATTTCTAAAGTCTTAACTAGAAGGCTTCAGGGTGTAATGGACTATTTAGTGGATAACTGTCATGGTGCCTTTGTTCTCGGGAGAGTGATCATAGATAATATAATCCTTAGCCACGAATTGGTTAAAGGACATGGTAGGAAAGGCATCTCCCCGAGATGTATGTTAAAGATTGACATGCAAAAGGCATACGACTCCGTTGAATGGGTATTTCTTGAACAAATTTTAACTGAACTGAATTTCCCTCATAGGTTTATCCAGTGGATTATGTCATGTCTTACCACTGTGACTTATTCTATAGTCATAAATGGTAGTCCATCTAAACCTTTTGATGCCAAGAAGGGATTAAGGCAGGGGGATCCCATGTCCCCATTTTTGTTTGTGCTTGTTATGGAGTATCTAACTAGGTTGCTTAAGGGGCTTAAACAGACACCTAACTTCAAGTATCACTCTAAATGTGCCAAGTTGCAAGTGATTCAGTTGGGGTTTGCGGATGACTTCTTGTTGTTTTGTAGGAGACCTTGATTCTGTCAAAGCTTTATTTGTTTGTTTCCGGCAATTTTCAGCTGCTTCAGGGCTAATAGCCAATTTACAAAAAAGTTCCATTTATTTCGGGGGTGTTAAACCATTCATCCAGCAGCAGATTATTGATACTCTGGGGTTCTCCAAGGGTGAACTTCCTATTAGGTATCTAGGAGTTCCACTCAGCACCAGAAGACTTTCCATAGTCCAGTGCCAACCTTTACTAGATAAAATGTTGCACAGGATTACTTCTTGGACTGCTACACCTGAGCTATGATGGGAGAGTTAAATTGCTTAAAAGTGTTTTGTTTTCCATTCAAATTTTTTGGTCCTAGATATTTGTCCTCCCTAAGAAGGTAGTGCAACTCATAGAGAGTATTTGTACGAGGTTCCTGTGGACAGGTGGAGCAGAGGTATCCAAAAAAGCATTGTTAGCGTGGGACAGATTATGCATACCAGTGTCAGCAGGTGGTCTTAATTTGTTGAAAATTGCTTTGTGGAATAGAGCAGCAATTTGTACATTATTTTGGAATATCTATAAGAAAAAAGACAAATTGTGGGTCCAATGGATACATGAGTGCTATGGGTCTCACATCGAAAATAGAATGAGAATTTGGACTCCTTTTATGAACTTGGACAATCCTCCCCTCATGAACTAGCTTTTGGGGTTGAGTTAGGCCCAATATCCATTTTTTACAAAAAATTATGTTTTAAGGCCAAGAAGTTTTTGGTAGAGGCTGGATACACAGAACTTGATAATCAACACATGGACTCATTTTCTATCAAAGCAATGTACCAGAACTTGCAAGGGGCTTTCCCAAAGGTATCTTGGAGACGTCTGATATGTAACAACCTCGGATCACCTAAATGGTTATTTATCTTGAATTTGGCTGCGCACAGGAGACTTTACACTCGAGATAGACTCGCAAAATGGGGGATCACCAAGGACTTGATATGTCCATTTTGTTCTACTGCCCAGGAAAGCATTTCACATTTGCTTTTTCAATGCCAAACATCAACTGCTGTTTGGACTAGAATTCTCTGTTGGCAGGGCATTAGCAGACGAGCTTTGACATGGGAGGAGGAACTGACGGGTCTCAACACATTTCAGAGGCAAGAATAGTGATGCAGATGTATACCGGATGTGTTTGGCTGCTGGCGTATACTGTTGGGTTTACAAGGATTGCAAGAAACGGAAATTACAAGTAACTGCTTATGTAAGAATTGAAATTACAATTCAACTAGAAAACTGAAAATTACAATATAACAACAAAACTGAAATTACAATATTTGTTGAACAAGAAGACCGGAAACTGCTTTGATTTTTGCTGAGTCGAGTGTGGCACTCTGTCCTTAAGACAATATTGCCCCGTATGTATCATTTATACGTCCCGGACAATTCGTCTCCCAAGATAAAACAGCAATGGAACAATTGAGCAAAGGAAACTCAAGAGCTACCGTGAAGAATATTGAATAAGAAATGATGCTTGGAAGTTATAGGAAGAACTGATTTTCTGGTTGTATATTTTCGTGTATATCAAGTGTGCCTCAACAATGGTGTAAGGGGTGTTTATATAGGTGATGAAGGGATTGTTTGACTGCCTCCATAACAGCCATTATTGGCCAAATAATGACCATTATGGAGGTAGTAAAGCCACCAAATTAAAGGGTGAAAGACCAACGGATTTGGCCATTATAGGAGGAGTAATTCAGCCAAAATAAATGGTTGAATTGAGTGCTGGACGTTTCTGTTCCTGTCTGCCGAAATTCTGTACATCTTGAAACTTCAGGGACCAAACTGTACTTCTGAAAAAGTTCTCTGGCCCAAAAAGATAATATCCGCAGCCCGCGAACCCGGAACCGGACCGGGCGGGCGGCGGCGCGCGTGTGGTCTTTCCTCTAACCGAAGCACATCTAGGTCCTCCCTCCTTTAAACACATGGGATACCCCTTGGGGTCCCAAACCCCAAACCAATTTCGAGTCTTATATACACAACAATTCTTTCTTCCTCTACTGATGAGGGAGAATTGAACACAACACCACACTTTCCATGCTTCAAACACCTCACTTCGTGAACCAATATCTCTTTCATTTCTCAATGAAATTTGACGATTCTTGGCCCTACGGTTATCTACGTACTTAGTACATCATGCATGTGTGAAGAACCGGATTCTCCAACATACGTAACACTAGTGTTTAAGCCGTTAAAGTTGGTCGGTCGCAACTCCCGCCAAAGGCTAATTTCCAACATATACTACATATGGCAAGAACGAAACTTGAGGATATTTCAAAGTAGTTCACGGCCAGCTGAAACAATTGGGAAGCTCATTGTTCAAGAGGTGTACTTCAGAGGTAGCCTAAAACAACGTCTGGAAAGAAACTACATGACTTGAATTTCTATCCTAGCTAAAGTAGATCGTTTTTTTTATTCTGTGCTGTACAATTCTCATTTGGTAAATAAAAAGCTTTTAGTTACCAAAATATATATATATTCAAAAATGAAGGTAAAGTTTTTTTTTTGAAGAAATAAGTGTGTTTATGTAATTTCTTTTTGCTTTTAGAGAAGCCGAGGAAAGTAGCTTCTCTCAATAATAAGTATTTTTTAAGGATAATATTATTTATATAAAAAATATATATTTATCAAATTAAAATTAGTAATATTCTTTTTTTTCTAGTTTGACACGTAAAAACACTTTTAAAAATATTGGTCAAGCATAAACTGCTAACGAAATAGTTTCTCAAATCAATTAGTCAAATACAAACTGTTGTTTTATTTCTCAATATAAGTTGATTTCAGTAACTTGGCCAAAAAGGCTATTACTCTCACTTTAGGAAGTGAACTCCTTAATTATTGGCCTTAAGTGTCATTTTCCCTTTTAACTTTTCTTTTGTTCTAAAAAACTGGATCAGAGGGGATGTATGGAGATGTCAATATGGCTGGAATTCAGCACTACAAAAAGTTGATTGATGCACTCCTACACAAAGGTTACTTCTGATTCTCTATTTGGTTTTGTCCTCACAGTATAATCCAAAATGTAATTAATCAAGAAGCATTTTATTTTTGGGATATATATTAATCATGTGTGTTAATGATTGATGGAAATACAGGTATCCAACCATTTGTCACATTAGCACATTATGACATACCTCAAGAACTTGAAGACAGATATGGAGGTTGGCTAAGTCCAAAAATACAGTAAGCAAGATTTAACATACCCTTTAGCTTCTCCGTGGAGTAATTTTACACAGTTTTTTTTCATTTCCTTTCTTCATTAAGTGGGCTCCTTAAATCCTAAACATATAGGTAAGAGTCCTCCAAAGCAACCAAAATCTTTAGGGTTGTCAAATGACGGATTGGGTTGAATTTGGACAAGTCAAAATAGAGTGAGTTAATAAATACACATATTATTAATCCGTCCAAAGGTTAATTGCGCTGAAATGGATTGCATCAAAATGGGCTATAACCCCCTACCCCACCCTAACTCTTACTAAAATTTTAATTTCTTTGCTTGTTTTCTTATAATTTATTTAAGTTCCTATGACTATATATAACATATCAAATAAAAAATAATCTTTTTAAAAATGTTTTGCCATGATTTTTCATGGGCCAACTTGAGCTACAAATCAATTAACCAACTTTTAGATGGACTGAACTATTGGGCAGGCCAAATGGGATAAGTTAATACATGAGCGGGTGTGCGGCTCATATTTTCATGAGTCAATTTTGTCATGCTTATCATCAAGACTTTATGTGTATTTTCCTGTATTTTAGAAGCAAAAACAATAACTCTCCCTCCATCCAAACAAATTGAAATCATCTATATGAATCGTCAAAGTCAATGTCGCTCCGTTTAAGTTGTATTTAGAAGCAAACCTGGAAAAAAACATCATCATTGCAAGAAATATTCTTCCTTGATTATTTCCTTCCAAAATCATAGTACATATACTAAAATACAAATCTAATCCTAGGCAACAATTACGGTAAATAATAACTACAATATACATTTACCATATACATAATTATGACTAATTAATGACTAAATATAATTTTCCTATTCCATCACTCATAAAATGAATAGACTAGGCATTATATGCCAAGGCTGACAAATCTGTTTGTTTTTTCAGGAGTGATTTCAGTTATTATGCAGACATATGTTTCAAATATTATGGGGACAGAGTGAAATATTGGGTGACTATCAACGAACCAAATGTGATGGCAGTTCGTGGCTATAGATTAGGGACATTCCCTCCGGTTCGATGCTCCGGTTCTTTTGGTAATTGCAGTGCTGGCAATTCAGAAAAAGAACCCTTTATAGCAGCACACAATATGATACTATCTCATGCAGCTGCTGTTAGCATTTACAGAACCAGATATCAGGTTTTTTCAATTGATCTAAAATTCGATATTTGCTAGAAGTGTTAATTGATCGGATTGGGCTAAACTTAAATTAAATGTGCTAAGTTAATAAATGAGTAGATCATTAACTCTGCTCAAAGGTTATTTAGGAAATTACACCCAACAACCTTAAAAAATGAGTGGTCTTGAATTTTTGACCCGCTTGTGAGCAAACCTTCAAAGTCGAAAGTTGTTAAACTTGAAGGTTTTCCTGCAAGGCCAGAGACTTCAAAAGTTCATGATATCCAAGGTGATTCTTCTAAATCAACGCTACGTAAGTTAAGCTAAATAATGGGTCATTGTCCAACCAGCCACCCTTACATTATTTTGATTTCTTATAATTTGTTTAATTTGTTAAGAGTCCCACATTGGATATGGAATGGGAAAATGAACTCCTTATATGTACTTGGACAATCCTCACTCTACAAGCTAGCTTTTGGGGTTGAGCTAGGCCCAAGATCCATTCTTTACATGGTATCAGAGTCAGATCCATTCCAATTTTTTGTTTCCCAAATTATATTATCCACGCTCCAGTTAACAATGTCTGGGCGTGCGGGGAGTGTTAAGAGTCCCACATTGGATATGGAATGAGAACATGAACTCCTTATATGGATTTAGACAATTCTCACTCTACAAACTAACTTTTGGGTTGAGTTAGGCCCAAGATCCATTCTTTACATAATTAACTACAATAAAATTGTATTTTCTTTATTGTGATTATTTCTTGACTAGGCTCGCATATGGAGTCTTGTGCGATAAAAAAGTGCCACAAAAACTTAAGGCAAGTTCTATAGGGTGGTGGTTAGACCGACTATGTTGTATGGACGGAGTATTGGCCGGTCAAGACTTCGCACACCCAAAAGATGAAAGTTGCAGAGATGAGGATGCTAAAATGGATGTGTGGATATACAAGGAGTGATAGAATTAGAAATGATGATACCCGGGACAGAGTGGGAGTGGTCTCGGTGGAGGATAAGATGCGGGAAGCGAGGTTAAGATGGTCCGGGCACGTGCAGAGGAGAGATACAAATGCCCTAGTACGGAGGTGTGAGAGGTTGGATATGGATGGGTACATGAGGGGTAGAGGTAGGCTGAAGAAGTATTTGGGAGAGGTGATTAGACGGGATATGGCGCAGGTGCAACTCACTAGGGACATGACCTTAGATAGGGGGTTATGGAGGACAAGGATTAGGGTAGATGGTTAGTAGGTAGTCCAGCGTAGTCCTACCTACGCTTACAAACTGGTAGTTGTAGTGTTATTATTGTAAGCCCGCTTAGCCTATCATACTAGTAAGCACAATATTGCTTTATAGTCCCCTGTTATTTGATTTATGCTGCTATTCGTATTTTGTTTATCTTATTTACTTGCATTAGTTATTGCTTCTTTTTCAGAATTTGCTATCATGGCTTAGTCGCTTTGTTTGTCTTACTTTGCTTGTGCTTGTGCTTTGTCTTGAGCCGATGGTCTCTCGGAAACAGCCGCTCTACCTACCAAGGTAGATGTAAGGTCTGCATACACTCTACCCTCCCCAGATCCTACGTTGTGAGATTTCACTGGGTATGTTGTTGTTGTATATAGTATAATATATCAAATTAGAATTTCTTTTAAAAAGGTCTCTCACAAGTCAATTTAGGCTATATATAGTCCAAACGAGTCCAACTTTTAGATGAATTGAATAGGACGAGTTAAAATAGGTTGAATTAATAAATGAACGGGATTATTAACCCGCTCAAACTTGAATGGGTTAATCCAGTCATGTTTTCATGAGTTAATTCTGTCATCTCTAGGCAAAACTAGCCAAACATAATTGCTCTCTCAATCCCAATTTATGTTACACTTTCGCTTTTCGAGATTAGATTATATGAACTTTGACTAATATTTTAGAAAATTACTCATAGTTATCTGCTAGATAGTTTGGTGATATAAAAGTTATTTTTTATTGACAGCTTATAGAAGTTAAACTCTTTACTTTATTTTCTTTTCTTTGAGTCAAAGTTATTTTTTATTGGCAGCTTATAGAAGTTAAACTCTTTACTTTATTTTCTTTTCTTTGAGTCCTTTATTTCAATCATACTATCTTAAATAAAATTGATCTGAATGCTATAACAAGACAAGTAATTTAGTCTGTTTTCTGGTCATACAGGAAAGACAAGGAGGTATGATTGGAATATCTTTGAATACTCAGTGGTATGAACCTTTTTGCAATTCCTCAGAAGACAATTCTGCAGCTCAGAGAGCTCGATCTTTCGTTTACAACTGGTAAGCCTTCTTCATCAGTGCTTAAATTCCAGTATTATTGTTTCTTATGCACCAGAAAGAGAAGGGGAAAGAAAACAAGAAAAACAAATGTACTTTTGGGGTGTGTTTGGTAGGAAGGAAAGTAAATTTTCACGAAAAATGTTTTTCCTGAAAAATTAGTACTCTCTTCGTCCCAATTTAAGTGTCTTACTTTAATTTGACACGAAGTTTAAGAAAAGGAAATTTTTAAATTTTGTGGCCTTAAATTAAAGATGCTTAAAATAGCAAAAAGTTATTTGAATTTTGTGGCTATAAGCTTGCCATGTAGAATATTTGAATTGTCAACTTACTAAATTCAGAAAGAGACACTCTTTTTGGGATAGACCAAAAAAAAAAGTAAGATACTTAAATTTGAACGGAAAAAATACTGTTTTTTTACTCATTTTTTTGATGATGGGTACGTAAATAGAAAATATTGTCTCAAAAATATTTTTAACTAATCGAGGCAAATATTATAGGAGGTGGATAGTAAGGGTGAAGGGGTTGAGGTTGGGGAGCAGGGAAAGGGGTGATGGGGTTGGGGATGAAAGAGGATGGTCGGGTAGCGTGGAGCTGGGCGGGGGCGGGGAACAGTGTCAAAACCAGAATTTTCACTAAAGATTCAAAATATAAAGAAGTAAACATACGAAAAAGTCAAGGGGATTCAAACATTTACTATATATACATAAAAAATATTTTAACCTTGTATTTATAATATAATTTTTCTTATGTAGTGTAATTTTTCTCAAAGGGGATTCCGATGAACCCCCTTCCACCCACTTGACTCCACCCCAAGCCCGTGTTTGGGAGTGGGATTGGGGTTTTTGGAGTGAGTGCGCGGTGTTTGGGTAGGAAGGAGATTATCATGGACGTACTGTCACTTATAAACTTGTTTTTTCTATTCTCAACAGAAAAGTAATTTTCTTGATTGTTAAGAAAATATTTTGATCAATCAAACATAAAAAAAATTAAAAAATATGAATTGTAGTTCTTGAAGTTTAGTTTTAGATGCTTCAAACCATTCATCAATTGGAGCACGATACAAAAAATACGGCCGTTTTGATGGAATATAAATTGGTTTAGGGGCGAGCTAGCATTACGATTATGTGTTTGGCAAAACTCATTAGCTTTGGCACTACTCTTATATTGTGTTTAAAATTCAAATAATATGTATAAATAATTTATAAAGAATTCAATAACTTTCTTTTTTAGAATCTAAAACCTATAAACTCAAAATCTATCTACGCTTCTGAATTCGTGCAGGTTTTTAGACCCTATTATATTTGGAAGATATCCTGAAGAAATGCAACAAATTCTGGGAAACAACCTGCCTGCATTTTCAAGAAATGATGTGAAAAAACTGAATAATGGCCTAGACTTCATTGGCATCAACCATTATACTGCTGCATATATTAAAGAGTGCTTGTACATTGCCTGTGAACATGGATATTCTTGGTCAGAGGGTTCTTATTTTCGTGCTACAGAAAAAGATGGTGTGTACATTGGAAAACCTGTAAGTATATATTCTGATCAGTACTAATCCATCTCTGCAGAACCGAATTAGGTATTCGCTCTATTTCATTTTATATATCTTAGTTTGATTGAGAAAGAAGTTTAAGAAATTAAATTAAGGAAATTTTTTGAATTTTATGATCTTAAACATGTCACGTGGGATATCAGAAGTAAAGATTTACTAAATATAAAAAATGAATTTCTTTTTTAAACAAACTAGAAAGAAAAATAAGACACATAAATTGAAACAAAGAAAGCAATTGTTTTGAGATTGCAACATTAATTGATTTATTTACTTTCCAAATGGTACAGACTACAATGGACTGGCTATTTGTGTACCCTCAAGGGATGGAGAAGCTTGTGATGTACATGAAGGACAGATTCAATAACACTCCAATCATTGTCACTGAAAATGGTATAGTAAGTTAGTAACGGAAAATACTTTAAATTTACCTTGATGCAATTTAGAAACAAAACTGTTGCCATTAGGTAATACTAAGTTGAATGAAATGCAAGTTGAATCTCTTTAAAGGCAACTTCTTATATGAGGAGCAATCTTGTAGGCATTGCTGAGAGTGATAATCCCAATTCTTCCCTAGAAGACGCCCTCAATGACACTCAAAGAGTAGAGTACATGCATAGCTACTTGAATTCCTTGGCAAATTCAATGAGGTACTTCTCTCTCTCTCTCTCTCTTTTATCTCTAGTGGTGGCCAAAACTAGCTCGTTTGGAACAAACGTTAGTATTTGAAAATCCATGAAAACTGCTAAAATTAGATTGAAAAGTGATCAGTGAGCACTATTTCTACCCATATTGATGGTAGTACACTGTACACTCCTTTTTCCATCCTTACGGGTCAGTGGGCCGTAGAACCACGACCCGTGTTATTTTCCAGTCCAATCGACGAACTAGCAGCTAGGGCTACGAGCAGTTGTGGAACAAAATGTTTCATCAAAGGAAGTCAAGATATAATCTACACCTTTCAAGGGAATTCAATATACATGACATATACATAAAAAAGAAGTTTAATCTATCTATATAGTACAATTTTGCCGATGAAGGAGTGTCAATTGACATATTTCGGTTGATTTTGTAATCAGGGAAGGTGCAGATGTGAGGGGATACTTCGCGTGGTCCTTGCTAGACAACTTTGAATGGTTAGAAGGGTATACAAAAAGATTTGGACTGCATTATGTCAATTTTACAAATCTCCAGAGAACTCCAAAACTATCAGCCACTCGGTATAAGGAGCTCATCTCTAACTTTCATAGCCAGCTAGCAACATATACAGCATGAATTGGAGTTAGGGGCGGAGCCACAGTAGTAATTGCAGGTTTGTAAGAACTAAATAGTTTTTGCTTAAACCTTGTATTTATACAAAAAAAAAATATTTAATATGTACAAATAATCTATCAAGAACACAATAAGCAAAAAAAAATTGCGGTCTAGAACTCGTAAAGTAAAAATCCTAGCTCTACCGCTAATTTATTTTGCTATCGGGGCGATCTCCTGTCATCCCTTAATTATGGTTCAAGAAAGGGGTTGACCGGAATGATTAGAACGAGACACATCAACATTACTACTTAAAGATGGAAAGGAGAATGACAGAGCGATCACACTTTACTCCCTTCTGATATTTATAGAGAGGAACCTCATTTCAGAGTGTGATTCGTTGTTTGGACTTTGGAGTGAAACAAGTACAAGCACCATGTCCATGTGCCTTTGTGAAGATCCTTCAACAAGATTTTGTTCTTGTTTTTTTAATCTAAAGCAAGGGAGTTTAATATGCAATGAAAATATAATTATTCCACCTAATCTCTTTCTTTATATTAATAGGGGTGTATAATTTTAAAGAAACTGTAATTTAGAGCTTAATTCTGTTCCATTTCTTTTCTTTCTCTTTCTTTTCAGTCCATGGTTTTTTTTGATGAACTAGCAAGTTAGTCTAACATCCCTATATTTCTACGTAATCTATAGGATGTGGCTTCTGCCTCAAAAGCTAACTGATGAGGTCCGAATTGCCAGAGACGGCCAATAAAATTGATGCGGAGCCAAATTTAAAGCTTATGAGTTCGGAATTCTAATTCTTTTAAGTTACAAAGTTCTAAATTAATAATTCATACATATTCAATAAAATGTTTTGAGATAAATACAGAATTTGAACCAAAGCTATAGAGTTCAATTGAACCCATAAGCTTTAGTGTAGCTTGACGACCAATCAACAGCCTCATACGGCCATGAATAAACATCTAGGGCATGTATAAAATAAGACGACCAATAAACACCCTCACACGGCCATGACTAGACATCTAAGGCATGGGTAAAATAAAATGGAGACCAACATATTAATAGTGGTTTATAATTTATAAATAAACGTTATTTCAGAGCTTAATTATTTTCCGTTTCTTTTCTTTCTCTTCCTTTTTTATGTTCATTTGGTGTGATTATTTAATTTAATGGATGATTTATTTTGTTTTTACTTTATTGAATCAAAATAAATAAACTAATTCTTGCAACGAGAAAATAACTAAACTATTTTTATAATAAAAAAATCAATCACCTTTACCTAATGCGTATGCACCCTTAGATAAAGTGAAGACTTGCATTCTACAGTGTATATTACTGACGAAAAAGGCATAGCATATGTACCTTCCAGCACTTATAATTGCTACCTATGCCCCAGTAGATTGGCTTTTTACTGCTGGCATGGAAAACGGGCGGGTCGGTTTGGATATGGGCTGGTCAAAATGGATTAAACAAAAATAGATTAATTATCCGATCTGTCCATATTTAACATGGATAAAAAATGGGCTAACCCGACGAATAATATGGATATTCATATGATCTAAAGTTACTTTAAAGATGTTGGCTTCATGTAGCTAATATGGAGAAAATTAATTTACCTTCTTGTTCACAAATTCAATCCCTAGTAAATAGTTGCACCGCAACATTTGCGGGAAGAATAGAACTTCGAAATTTTCCACTAACACGATCTCCAAGAAAATATTTTTGGAAAAATACTCACCCAAGCCCCACCATTTCCGCCCCATTGCACCCACCCCAACCACTCCCCAACCAAATCCCACAGCCACCCTCGAATGCACTTCATCTTCACTCATCTCTATCCCACACCACCACCCGCCCCACTCAACCCCCTCCCAAATTTTCTACTTCATATATTTCATTTTACTTTTATAAAAAAACAAAAAAGATTTCTTAGCCCTTTCTCCCCTCCCCCCCCCCGGCGCGCTCCAAACCACAACCCACCATCCATTCCACACCAAATTTAACCACACAAATTTCTTATTATTTATAACTTATTATAAAAATAAAATAAAATATATGAAGTAAAAAATTCGAGAGAAGTAGGAATGTCGGGGGGAGGTGTGGCTAGGTGGATGGTGTAGAAAATCAAAATCAAAATTTTAAGAAAAATTAAAAATTGTGGGGGGGGGGGGGGGTGTTCGGGTGGGGGTGTTGGGGGGTGGGTAGGAGGGGGAAGGTGTAAAATTCAAATAAAAAATTTAAATTTTTTTTAAAGAAAAAATAATTTTTTTTAATGGTGGTGGAGTGTGGGTGGGGGTGGAGGGTGAGTAGAAACCCAAAAAAAATAAAAAAAAACATTTTTAGAAGGGATGGGGTGAGTTGGGTGGTGGTAGGGTGTGGAGTGGGTAGGTTTGGTGGTGGTGGGATGGTTGGTGAAATGCCACTTGTGGACTTGTGTTCTCTAATGTTATTAAGATAGTCAGTTTTCCTTGGAACTTGTTTTACTAAAGTTTTGATTTTATCCATTTTACCTATTAAGTTACTCATATTTTAAGTAGATAATATGGGTTGACCCCACATTGAACTTATTTTAAATGAATTGGATATACAACCATTTTAAATGGGTTGGATAAAGATAACCAAGGGAACAGAACAATCTGTCTTGGACAATGTTATTGAGTTGAAATTTAGCAACTCAATTAGCATACCACGAGTATAAATATTTCACTTATTCTGCCTTGTAAGTAAATGCCATTTCTCCACTGGAAAAAGGTTAGTTTCAGGTTAGCGATCTTCCCTTGAAACTGTGTTGAGAATTATTATGTTGGTGAGAAAGTTTTCTTCGATGATCGAAAAATTGAAGCTGATCGTGAAAGAGACACATGCGAATTGAAAAACAAAAAATTAGGTTTCAGATAAGACTATATTTCATGTCCTAAGGCTATATTTACAAAGTGCTGAGCTTATGGACCGGGCTATTTAGGCTACAACAAGTGGGTCAACACAAATACATTTGGGCTCAAACAATTTCACTACCAGAAGCTCATTTACTCAACATCATCGACACAGTTGTACATACAACATTCTACAACTTTCATTTTTTTAAATGTTATTCTTGTATTTATTTGATTGTAATAGAGTTTGTTACATAGATACAAATAGAAACAGGACACATGTACATTTATTTACAATAATATTCTCTTAGCTATAAGTAGGACGATGTACTTGTATTTATTTGATTGTAATAGAGTTTGTTACATAGATACAAATAGAAATAGGACACATGTACATTTATTTACAATAATATTCTCTTAGCTATAAGTAGGACGATGTACAATGCATTACATACACAGTAAATTCAAAGAAAGAATTTTCCAAATCTTGTTCCCTCACATAGTATCAGAGCAGGATATTTAGATCCTCTTCTTCTTCATTTTCTTCATCCTTTCTTTCTCTTCCTTCACTATTAAAGATTTTCTTATTCGACCATGAGCGATAACATAGGAGTTGTTGAAGTAGCAGCAACTGTAGTTGTTAGAATTCAACATATAACACCATCTCATTCTTATTTCATTTCATCCTCTGATTATCCTGATATGTTACTGGTTAACACACTTTTTGATGGCAGAATTTTTGCTGGATGGAAAAAGAGGGATACTTATTGAGCTTACATCAAAGAACAAGGCTAGTTTCATTGGTGGAACCACCTCTAAACCAATTGGTGACATAGATCTGCAGCATGCTTAGAACAGAGCTAATAATATGGTTATCTCCTCGCTTTTGAACTATCTTTCAAGAGAGATCTCTGAGAGTGTGATATACTCTTCTACTACTAAGGATCTCTGATTTGATCCTGAAGCAAGGTTTGGTCAGAGTAGTTGAGCTAAGTTGTTTCATCTTCAGAAGGATTTAAGTGATGTTGTTCAGGGTGCTAGTGATTAGCAACCTACTACACAAAGATCAAGAGACCCTGGGATGAGCTTGACTCTCTTGATACATACACAGCTTGCTCCTGCAACTGCATCTGTGGAGCCAAAGAAAAACTTATCAAGGAAAAGCAGGATGAAAGATTAGTTCAATTCCTTATAGGTTTAAATGACTCACATAATAATGATTTCCCCTCTACCTAGTGTTGCAAATGCTTATCATTTGCTTATGCAAGAAGAAAAACAAAAGAGAATATCACAATACCCCAAATACCCTAGAGATAGTTCTTCTTTTATTATTGCTCACAGAAAGGGGGGACATACTATAGATCATTATTACACGCTTAAATGGTTTCCACCAAATTTTAAGTTTTCTAAGGGAAAGAACAACAACATTCCTACTTTTAGTGTGTCTTATAAAAATACATATTTATGTTCAATTAAAACACGCCATAATTTAAATATCTAAATAATATTTAGTGATAATTTAAGGGGTATCAATATAGTAGGCCAAATTATTATTAATATAAAGATTCTTAGACCGAAAAAAGGAGTATAATATAAGTTAAATTCTAAGGGATCGTTTGGTACGATGGATAAACAAAAATAGTATTCAGATAAAATTTGTGTACCTCCTTATCCCACGTTTGGTTGAAATAAAATTTTCGGGGTAACATATCCTGAGATTAGTTATCCCAGAATTGTTATGTTATTTCATCCTAATTAAAAGTGAAATAACTAATTTCGGAATAACTTATTTTTCAACTAAATGAACCCTAAGTACATGGTTAAAGGTTTGTGATTTCCTTTACCATAAAGGCAAAAACCAACTCATAAATCTCTAAAAAGTAATATAAGCCACGAGGGCACATATATTGTACTATACTAAATGATATTGTGGAGTGAATGAGATTGTTTTTCCCTTATTCAGAGGTTCGGGTTCGAGTCTTGATATGGAAAAATCATTGGTAGGGAGCGCTTCCCCTAAAAATAAACTTTACGCGCGAATCCAAATATAGTCGAACTCCAATGTGTTTATACCGAATACCGTACGAAACATAAAAAAAAATTAATAGTAATATACTATCCTTTTTCGTGGCATCGCACTACCACACCACTACATTATACATTAATCCATCTCTAGGGTTACCGCCGTCAACCTTCTCTCTATCCGCTCAAACGAAACCCTAGAACTCTACACAAAAAATGCAACCAGCAAATTCCATGGTTCCACAACCAATGGCACCACAACCACAACAACAACAACAATACCAACAGCCACTACAACAATGGATGACAGCTCAGCAACAACAACAACAACAACCTGCATCGTATTCGGTTGCACCGCCACAACAATCGGCGTATTATTACCAGCAACAACAACAGCAACAAGCGCAGTACGGCGCGGCGGCGGCGGCGCAACCGATGAGTACGGATGAGATAAGGAGCTTGTGGATCGGAGATCTACAGTTTTGGATGGATGAACAGTACATCCAAAACTGCTTCGCTCATACTGGAGAGGTATTGCTATGTTTTAAGTATTAATGTTGTTGTTACGCTTTAAGTTGAGATGGTCGAGTTGGTCTTTAATGATCTGTTTGTTTTTCTAGTGTTACGCTTCAACTATTTCGCGAATTATCTGTATCGTTACGCTATGTGCATCATGTAATTGATATCTACATATGTTTATATGTGGATGTTTATAACTAGATATGTTTATATGTGGCTGGAGAGGTGTTGCTATGTGTATACCAAAATCTCGCCAACATGTATCTGATGTTTTGCTTCGAGTTTTTCGCGTTCGTATGACAAGTATGCGTCTATCCTAACTGTTTTACAAATTATATGTATCCGTTCTGCTTCCTTCAAGTTCTTTGAATATTTGGAAAAGTTTCTCTAGGTTTATGTTGCTTGAAATTAGGAGGCAGGAAATCACATGGATGCTGATATCTACATATGTTTATATGTGGATGCTGAGAATTATGCTGTGTTTTACGCTTCAAGTTTTTCGTGTTCCACAACAACAGTTACACCTCTACCCTAACTATGCTATACGAATTATCTATATCCGTTCCACTTCCTTCGAGTTCTTTGACAATTTGGAGAAGTTTCTCCAGGTTTATATTGTTTGAAATTAAGAGGCAGGAGATCACATGGATGATGATATCTAGATATGTTTATATGTTGGTGCTGAGAATTGAGTTGAGAATTATGCCGTGTTTTACTAATTTTTTTGTTATGCTTCAGTTTTTTGCATCTTACGACAACTACACCTCTATCATATACGAATTTTCTGTATCCGTTCCGCTTCCTTAAAGTTCTTTGAATATTTGGAAAAGTTTCTCTAGGTTTATGTTGCTTGAAATTATGAGGCAGGAAATCACATTTATGCTGATATGTTTATATGTTGCTGTTGAGGGTTTGCATTGAGAATTATGAGGTGTCAATTGGAAAGCCTCAATATTTTAAATTTTTGGAAGTTTTAGTGGTTATTTTTTCCTTTCATGTAATATAGATGTATTTTATCCCAGTGTTTGAAATTTAACTCGAGGAACATCTTACACTGAAGTGTAGTTTATATTCATTAGCTGTATCACGTTTATGGATATATGTGTTACAGATATATATTAGTTAATTTCTCTGGTTAGTTTGTTAAAATAACTGTTCTGATGATAAAATTAGCCTGTAGAATGAAATTGCTCGGGTTGGGTGGTATAAGTCTGAACGGACTAATATTTGTTCTTGCCTCGAGTATGAGGTATGTGGGGTTTGTAGACTTTGGGACTTTGGTCTCAATCAACTCGGTGTTTGGATAAGATTTTCAATTTACTTAAAGAGTACTATGGCTGAAACATTGTCCTGGTTTGTGCCCATATACACTAAAGGTTATAAGTCATTGGTTATGATCTCAGATTTACGAGAAGGCGAGTCCATTAGGTTTTAGGGAGCTTGGGAGACACTAGGCAGATATTTGTTTTTTGAAAGTGGTAAAGTTTAGATGTTAGGCAGATAGCACTCCATAAACTATTCTATTGTTTTCTTTTTATATGAATATGAATTTTACTGTTACAATTTGACAACCAAACATCTGGTTTGGTAATCAGCCAGCACTTCCATGTCGGCTGGTTAGTGGAAGCCTTTGAAGTCTTGTACTTTTAACTTGTAAAGTTTTCTTATCTTTTGTTTCATCTTCCTTTCCTGCTACCAAAAGTGCAATTCTGTAGGCATATGTCAATAACATTCTTGTTTTCCCTTTCTATTTATTCTTGCCTTTTTCTGTGCATGACATGAAATTGTAGCATTTCTACCATTTCAGTATTCTATCCTGTTTTGTAAATTTTCTGGTGATTTTGTGAGTGTGTACAGGTTGTCTCTGCTAAAGTTATCCGTAACAAGCAAACTGGACAATCTGAGGGTTATGGATTTATTGAGTTTAGTAATCATGCGGCTGCAGAAAGGAACCTTCAAACATATTATGGCACCATGATGCCTAATAGTGAGCAACCCTTTAGACTCAACTGGGCATCACTCGGTTCGGGTGAAAAACGTTCAGATAATGGTCCTGAATACACAATTTTTGTTGGAGACTTGGCAGCTGATGTCACAGACTATATTCTTCAGGAGACATTCAGGGCCAACTACCCCTCAGTCAAGGGTGCCAAGGTTGTGACCGATAGGGTGACTGGACGCACAAAGGGGTATGGGTTTGTTAAATTCGCCGATGAAAGCGAACAGTTGCATGCTATGACTGAGATGAATGGGAAGTTCTGCTCCACTAGGCCAATGCGGATAGGTCCTGCAGCTAACAAGAAGAGCATGCCTGGTCAGGTGCAAGGTATGTTCCACCGTCATTGTTACCTGTACTGGTCTGCATGGATATCTTTTAGAGCTGTTAAGAAATGCATCTAGCTTGCAGTTGAGTACTTATGCATTCCTAGGTTTTGAATCATTGCTCTTGCTTTGAGTTCCAGTTTTGATGACTTGAGGATGCTATTGGTTTATTTTGGGGGCAAAGTGCTGGTTGTTTTAACCTCACTTGGTTGAATAGTGCTGTTATTTTTGCTTTCATTCCTTGAAGATGACTACCAGCTTTCGACATCTTTTCCTTCCATTCGTTAAAGACGTCCATTGAAATATTAAATCTCATAAAACTCCGGTTATCTCGAAGCAGGGTGAATGGGAGGCTCTATCATTTTGGAGCCTGGAGCTTGTTTCAGCTGAAATGAGTACCTTTTAGACGTGGTGTAGGTCAGTTCATTTAAATGTGGTTAACTTTCCTTTATGTAGGATCCTCGTGGCATTAATTCTTTTATTTTTCCTGTTCCTTCCTTTTTCCATTACGCTTTCTATCAGTTTATTTTATCTTTACTTGTAAGCCATTTTCTTCTTCATATCTTGTTAGCCTGCCACGAGTGTCACTTTGAACTTCCGTTTTCCTCTAAGCTTTTCAGTCCCAATTCCTAAATATAGTTAACAATGTCCCGTATCCATTCATCTCTTAATTTTTTTCCACTTAGAATACTTACCAATTTTTTTTTTGTTTTCCTCATGGCCTCTTGTACAAAAACCAGAAACAGAGGAGTGGGGAGTGGTTCTCTCATCATCATTTGCTAATGCTGCCATAACATATCCCTTTTGTATACAGTTGTGATAATGTTGTTCTGCTTGTTGTGGCTATATAAGATTCACGTGTGGCTGCATGTAGTTGTATAGTTTGATTTTTCAGATTCTAGTACACGATTCTTTTTGTTTCATTTTTTCCTGAAGTTCATATAGTTATTTACCAATAATATGTTGAATCTTTTCCCTGATGGCTGAAGTTCACCAAGAGTTTTAAAAAGGTATTAAGGGATATTAAGGCTGGTTTAGAGGAGTCTCTCTAGCATGATCTCTCAATTGGTTCAATTTATATGGTGTTGGATGGGGTATGGGTTTATAATGTTAATTTGTATTAGTTAAATTTATATTAGTGATGCTGAGATAATTTTCACATCACATCCTCGAATCTGGTCGGGAAGTACTTTTATTGTTGATTAACTGCTCTTTCAAATCCTTGATGTTTGTTCTTCCCATTTTTTCGTTGACTTTGAACCTAATAAGAAAAATGAAATACTAATTACATCTTGCTTGACAAGCACTTTATACAGCTTAATATGTTCACTATGGAGTGTGTAGTATGCACATTGTTGGGCGTCCAGTGAAAACACGTTCCTATGAATGCTTGAATATTCAATATCTGATGCTTTCTTTTGGTTTGGGGAGACCTATATGATTTATTAAGTAATATTTCCTCCAATCATCAGCCTTTATGCATTATCAAAGGACGCTAATGGCTCAGGGTGTCTTTCTTATCTCTTGAATCCAATACTATGGTGTTCTTTTCAGATGCTAGGTGTAATGAATCCTTAAACTTGTTTGTATTGACCTAGCAAGGGATGATCTTTTATGCTTTTAGCTGTGCTAATCTATTTGATTTTTTGCCTGCTCTTAATGGTTTACTGTACACATGCATGTAATTTTCTTCTCCACCTCTTTCCGTATTTTTGATAAATACTAAGAGTATTTATTTTAATGGGCAAAAGAAAAGTTAATCTGCTTGTACCCTCATCTATGCCTTTTTTCATTTGCAGCTTCATATCAAAGTACCAATGGGAATCAAAATGAGGATGACCCTACTAATACAACTGTTAGTACATTTGTCTATGGAAGCACTAGAATTTTTGTTGACTTCTACTCATTAAGTTGACGTTGATTGCAGATATTCGTTGGCAATTTGGATGCCAATGTAACGGATGACCATCTAAGGCAGGTTTTCGGACATTACGGACAGTTGCTTCATGTGAAAATTCCAGTAGGCAAACGTTGTGGTTTTGTTCAATTTGCTGATAGGTACACTAATGTGCCTTCTGAAGTATATATGTTCATTTAACTGCATTGGTAACTAACACGGGGAACCTTTGTTTGTAATTGCAGAAGTTGTGCTGAGGAGGCTCTAAGATCATTGACTGGAACTCAGCTGGGCGGACAAAGTATCCGCCTTTCATGGGGTCGTAGTCCTTCCAACAAGCAGCAGGTTAATTGTAGTGCCTAAGTGTTAATTTATGGTTCGTGACACTAATCTTAGTGCTCAATCTGAAATTTATGATGTTTCCTCTTCGCGTTGTGCAGCCTCAGGCTGACCCAAGCCAGTATGGTGGTTATTATGGGTATACAGCTGGATATGATGCCGCCGCCACCTATGGTTATACTCAACCTGCTCAGGATCCAAATCTATATTATGCGGGATATGCTGGGTATGGAAATTACCCTCCACAGCAGCAGCAACCACAGGTTATGCCAATACCCTTTCAACAACTTAATAGCTACAAATTTTAACATCTAGTCTTAAGACATCAGGAATGAATTTTACATTTGACCGATTATATAGCTTGATAAATTCATTACCTTTTGCATATCTTCTATTTCTCTATTTAAAAGTGGGAAATTAAACTAATTAATAGTGTGGCATCATTCACCTACAGATACGTATTTTTAATACTTGTTATTCTAATGTGGTTGTGCAGTGATCTGCTTATTAAAGGAGTCGCCGATAGCTCCCTAGCACGGAATGCGACAATGTAGAAAAGGGAAGGGCAGTTTGCATCAGATTTTAGTTCAAGATAACTACTGTAGGCTGGTTCTTGAAGATTAGTATTTATGGTTGTGGTCAACCAGTCACTTATTTTTCAGTAGTTTTTTCCCTGCGGTTTCACTTTTTCCTTCTTGATCTTTTTGGTTTTTTGCTCTTTTATGTTTATTTCATGTGCCCAACTTGGTACTTTGATATTTGTTCTAGTTGTCCTTTAAAACACAAGGTTATACGTAGTAAAGTAATTGTATTCTGCTACTATAATTTATCTTTCAATTCGTGTTTTTAAATAATGGTGCTTTTGTTTAATCTTTCTTACAAACAGTGTCATCTTGTTCTGCTTTACTGCCATTGCTTTTGGAATACTTGAGTTCAGTTCTTGTGAGACGCTAAGAAGGCGTCCTCTGCGGTTCTCATTTTTGTAGGTGACGTTTGGATTAAATCGGTTTTATTGTAGAGAAACGGTTTTTGTTTTTTGGAGAAGAATTATGCTTGTTAGAATTAGAATTGGTTGTGAGTTGGATCTTTCTTTTGAATAAATGTCACTGAATCCCTAAACTAAGTGCAGAGCTTGATAGGCTCTTGTTTGCTTCTCTTACAAATTTATTTTGTTTACTTGCAAGTCTTTGCATACAATGATACAATACGTTATTTTAAAAATTGAGTCTACCTCGCTATATATTCTTACTAAAAAGTAAAAACTGCTAACGATTTGCGAACCAAACCATTGGACAATATATGTTTAAAATAGAGCATTGCAATTCTGTATACAAATTTCTGATATAAATTGCAACTCCTCCACATAGTAAGAGCGAACCAAAGATAAAAATATCACCCTTTAAGCAGATGTGCATAGTATGAAATACTGATATCATTGTCGTTTCAAACACCAAAATTGATTCATAACTATATGAATACAATGAATTTTCAAGGATTTACAATTCCGGAGTTCAGATCTATGATGTTTGAACTCTCAAAAAATGTAATCGCACCCGTACCCCATTCTTTAAAAATGCGCTACTTCTGGAGGATCCAACACGCACCCGATGACATTATTGAAGAGTCAGAGCAACATTCAGATATGATCAGTATGACAATATCTATCCATTTTTGAAACTGAAATACCGAAATATCACCAAAAGATAGTCTCAAGAACACACATGCCATATGAGGAAACTGGTAATTTAATACAAATGTGTTAAACCAATTTTTTTTGAGCCATCTTGCTAATTAATAAATAGGTGACAACGTATGTGCATATCCTTTTTCTTTTGTAATTTGACACTTAAAAAGCTATTTTTAAAAATATTGGCCAAACACAGAAGACTAACAAAAACACTTTCCAAATGAGTTATGACGGTAAATGAGTTATGAGTTAGATTGGAAATTACTTTGTCCGTCAATTATCATAGTTTTACTAATTTACTCTATAACTCTAGTATGCATAAACTATTGGTCTGTTGCTATATTTCGTAATGTTGTTTGTTAACTTATAATATTATCTTTCGTCACAAAAGAAAAAGTTCTATTGGTCCGTTGCGGCATTTTGTAATATTTATTTGTTACTCCGTCAGTTTCATAATAAGTGTCATCCTAGCAATAAATATTTATCTCAAAATAAGTGTATCTTAGGATATAAATTGACTATTATTTAAGATATAAATAATTACTATTCATGAATATTCTAATAAAGAGAAAAAAACAATTTATTTTTATTAAAAAGAGATAGTCATTTTTTTTAATAAATATATTTTTTGCTAAGGTGATATTTATTATAGAACAAAAGGACTAACTTATAATATTATCTTTGGTCACAAAAGAAAAAGTTATCAGTTCAACTATTCCTTGGTGTGAATTTTATTTTATGAATTAAAATGATTCAATAAAAGGTGAACAAATAAACCATTGTATCCGCCGCCGCCACCTCCTCCTCCTCGCCGTCCCCGCCGCCGTACCGATTTAACCCTCCCCCTCCCCCTCCCCCAACGCGACCCTGCCCTCACTGTCCCCCTCCCTCTCCCACCACCTCCTCCTCCCCACTACCCACCCCCTTACATTTCTCCGAACTCGAACGCGTTCATTGTATCGGTAGCGGTACAGGTGGGACCGTTTACAAAGTCCTACATCGCCCTACAGAAAGACCCTATGCTCTCAAAGTCATCTACGGTAACCACGAAGACTCCGTTCGTATTCTGATGTGCCGTGAGATCGTGATTCTCCGAGACGTCGACCACCCTAACGTGGTTCGTTGCCACGATATGTTCGATCATACCGGGGAAATTCAAGTCCTTCTTGAGTTCATGGATAAAGATTTTTAGAAGGGATCCATATAAGTAATTATTGCCGCACTTGTTTCTTGGGTCAATCTAACATGTCCAGAGGAACCTCTTCAAAGCCGTTAGGGGATAATACATTTCTTCTGCAAGCCTAAGCATTTCAATGGTGTTCTACCTTAAGACCATACATAATAGCTCCGAGGTGTTGGACTGCATAGGTCATTCGTCTTTTATTTATTGTTATAGGCTTGAACAAGAATTTGATATTTACAAATGAATATCCATTTTACAATCCACTTTGATGTCTACTATACAAACGAATCTCTACTATCCAACTGATGTTAATTGATTGTTTAAGGCTGCTTTCTTCATTCAAGGTCCATTTTGGTGTCCTGTTGGTTCAATTGCGTTTGCAATTTCTTGTATGCGTCTTGTTGCTGCTTCGATCTGTTGTGGCGAGCTGTTCCTGCACAAAGACATCCAATCTACAAGTAAGTGCTTACACCTAAAACATCATATTGTGTTTATGGGGTTGTCATTTGCGGTTAAGATTTATACTTACCCTTTTGATAATTCCAATGCTCTGCCGAGTATTTCACGTTGCTGCCTTATACATAATTCTCTTTGCTGAATTGCTATGTTTATTTGTGCTATGTCATCTTCCTTTCGCTGTATTACTCTAGCACACCCTCTTATACGATCAACAGCCAATATATTTGCCTCGTAGAACCTATTTTTCAGTAGGTTTCTTTTTTGTGCATCACCTTCATACTCATCTATCCAGCTTACCAATTGTTTTCTCCTATAAAATCTTGAAACCAAACCAAAATTTACAACTCTGTCATATGGAATTAAAGCTCTAAATTTACAGTCTGGTTTGCACTGCATCTTTCCAGATATGCAAGCTCCACAACGAGCTTGATTTTGGATTCCTACATCTTGTTCTCCAAATAGATATCGTTCATTGAATTGGTTTCCTAATAGTTGGGTTTGAAATGTCATTTCATGAATCCTTTGTTGTGCTCCAACCGTTTTTGATTCAGTTTCAATTTTATGTGCAATTTGTTCTATCATATGTGCAATCTGGTTTATCTGTGTTGATTGGTTAGTCCTGCATTGGCAGCAAGAGATCTTGGAGTAAAGTTCTGTCCTTTTCAAAGAAAACTTCTGTTATTTAACAGTGGCAAAATCATGAACAGTGGGAAATTAAAGGATTCCCACTGTTATCATAAATATATTATGTGTGATGTACTTACAGTAATAAAAAAAGTCTCCACGGCAGAATTTTGCAACTATTTGGATAATAAAGGACAAAGCTAATACAATACCAACAATAATACAAGATTTACACTTACCTTAAGTTTTGAAGTAGATAGTCCAGAATATCTTTTTGTTGCCTTAGAGAGTCTTCCATGTCGTTTATTATGTCCACTCTCTTGTATTCGTGCAAGTTTTTCCCTGATCCTATCTGCACATCCACCCATTGTGTCGTTTCTAATTAAATTTGCCTCATACATACGATCAAGTAAGTTTCTTTTTACTTGATTATCGTCATATGAGTTGATCAGCCTTTTGAGTGTTTCCCTCCCAAAATATCTTGCGGTTGGACCAAATCTTTCATGTTCATTGTGTGGAATCAGATTTCGGAACTAACAATCAAGTTCGCAGACCTGTTTTCTCCCCGACTTACACGTGACACATCTTTGCTGTCCAATATTTCCTCTGTCGTCATCTTGAAATGCAGCATCTTCTTACTATGCTGCGTGTTCTTGATTTTCATGTAACTGTATATCGTCATCCACTGGTATCATAATACCCGCAAAATCATAATCTTCTTGCATTAGAAACCTTCTTGATTTTCATGTTGGTGGAAATTGTTATCCTCTTCTATCATACCTTCAAAATCATAAGGGGCAATCATTGGATCTACTACGTGTTGCCATGGATTCTCTTGCACTGCAACATTTTCTTGCATTACAAAACCTTGTTAATTTTCATGTGGATGTAAATTGTGATCCAATATCATTGGATCTACTTCATGTTGCCCTGGATTGCTTGCATTACAACACCATCTACTACATGTTGCCCTGGATTCTCTTGCACTACAGCATTTTCTTGCATTACAAAAGCATCCTGTAGGGTTCGATCATTTTCCGTGAACTCAGGTAAATCAGGAAAATCCATGATTGGATAGGTCACTTAACTATGGAATTTCTTGGAGTTGTCCTCATAAAAAAAGGAATTTCTTGAACAGTGATTATATACTTCTTTTTCCACTGATTTTTGGCACTAACAGTGATTTTTCTATATTGCTCAAGTCAAAAAGGGAAAAAAAATAATCGGCTTTTGTATTTTCACACCATTTAATCTAAATGGTATTTCTTGGAAAAAACGAGGGCGAATTTGAGTTGTAACGTTTTTGAAGATTCATTTGTCTTCATAACTTGTCGATGTCTTGTATTCCAATTACCAGACTAATTTGTATGCAGATTGCGAGTAAACTTGAGGCAGCTGATAAAGTGGTTTATGCAATATCAATAGAAATTTGAGTTGTAACTTTTTTTGAATAAATTTAACATTATGAATTACTATTAAATACTTTTTATTTCGTACGAACTTCAAAAGGACCGAATACTTACGTTTGATTCTTTATTATCGCCATGATTTAAAAAATTAGTTCAGTCGAAAACTAACACATATAATGTATGAATGTGTCCTTTGATATTGAAATCTGAAATAGATTGTTTTGTCTATAAAAACATGGGGAGTTGTCTGCCGGGAGTCAAATCTGGGTCTATTGCTTGGAAGGCAATTATCCTAACCGTTGGACTACAAACGCTTTGATGACATTAGGAATTAGATCAGTATGACACAGCTAAAACAACGAGAATGAAGAAAATGTTCATTGTTCGATATCTCGGCTACTCAAAAAGTTTGACAAGTTACTTCTCCAATTTAGAGTGGATTCTAGGGCACGTATTCTCTCAATTCTCAATTTATGCCACTACTAAATAATTAGGGATAAAAAGATGATTTTAATATAAGCTTATTGGGTTATCGGTTTAATCATTAACTAAATTCTTAAAATCGGAAACCGAATCGATAACCCAATAAAAAAATTTACAAAATCATTTACAAACCGTTAATCCAATAACCCGATACCGATAAACCGATAGCATTTTTATTGGTTCGATTTATCGGTTAAATCATTTTTTGCACTCTTAAAAGTATTTGTGAGCTAGTTAAGCTATTGGCACGTGATAAATCGTGTGGTCGGGCTCAGTTTCAAGAATACAAAAGAATGTTACTGAGATAATAATGGAGACCACAGAACGAGAGTGCTATATATGTTGGGTTGTAGTACTTGGTAGCATTAGAAGAATCTTTTACTATTACTATTTTCTACCAGAAGAATATTTTCCTACTACTAGTATTTTGTGGTGAAAATAATAATTACTAGTAGCTGTGTGTAAGAAATAGACAAGTGCTAACAGTTCAAGAAATTCCTTTTTCTTATAAGGACAGTTCCAAGAAATTTCATAGTTTAGTGACATCCAAACATTATGGGTTCCCAAGATTTACCTGAGTTCACGGAAAATGATTGAACCTTACTGGATGCTATGATTGAAGGACAACATGAAGTAGATCCAATGATATTGTATCACAATTTACAGCCACACGAAAATCAACAAGGTTTTGTAATGCAAGAAAATGCTGCAGTGCAGGAGAATCTAGGGCAACATGTAGTAGATGGTGTTGTAATGCAAGAGAATCCAGGGCAACATGTAGTAAATCCAATGATTGCCCCTTATAATTTTGAAGGTACGATAGAAGTGGATCACAATTTTCAGACACATGAAAATCAAGAAGGTTTTCTACTGCAAGAAGATTATGATTTTGGGGGTATTATGATAGATGTGGATGTCGATATACAACCACATGAAAATTAAGAACATGCAGCAGAGCAAGAAGATGATGCAATGCAAGAAGATGACGGAGGAAATATTGGACAACAAAGATGTGGCGCGTGTAAGTCGGGGAGAAAACAGGTCTGCCAACTTGATTGTGAGTTCCGAAATCTGATCCAATACAATGAACATGAAAAAATTGGTCCAATCGCAAGATAATTTGGGAGGAAAGGACTCGTAAGGCTGATGAACTCATATGGCGATAATCAAGTAAAAAGAAACTTACTTGAAAATCGTATCGTATGAGGCAAATTTAATTAGAAACGACACAATGGGTGGATGTGCCGATAGGATCAGGGAAAATATTGCACGAATACAAGAGAGTGTGAACATAATAAACGGCATGAAACACTCTCTAAGGCAACAAAAAGATATTATGGACCATCTACTTCAAAAGTTAAGGTAATATATTTTTATTTGTGTAAGTACATCACACATAATATATTTGTGATAACGGTGGGAATCCTTTAATTTCCCATTGTTCATGATTTTGCCACTGTTAAAGAACATAAGTTTTCTTTGAAAAGGACAATAATTTACTCCAAGATTTCTTGCTGCCTATGTAGGACTAACCAATCAACACAGATAAACCAGATTGCACATATGATAGAACAAATTGCACATAAAATTGAAACTGAATCAGAAAGGATTGGAGCACAATAAAGGATTCATGAAATGACATTTCAAGCCCAACTATTAGGAAACCAATTCAATGAACGACATCTATTTGAATAACAAGATGTAGGAATCCAAAATCAAGCTCGTTGTGGGGCTTGCATATCTGGAAAGATGCAGTGCGAACCAGACTGTAAATTTAGAGCTTTAATTCCATATGACCGAGCTGTAAATTTTGGTTTCTAGATTTTATAGGAGAGAACAATTGGTGCGCTGGATAGATGAATATGAAGGTGATGCACAAAAAAGAAACCTACTGAAAAATAGGTTCTACGAGGCAAATATATTGGTTGTTGATCGTATAAGAGGGCGTGCTAGAGTAATACAGCGAAAGGAAGTTGACATAGCACAAATAAACATAGCAATTCAGCAAAGAGAATTACGTATAAGGCATCAACGTGAAATACTCGGCAGAGCATTGGAATTATCAAAAGGGTAAGTATAAATCTTAATCGCAAATGACAACCCCATAAACTCATTATGATGTTTTAGGTGTAAGCACTTACTTGTAGATTGGATGTCTTTGTGCAGGAACAACTCGGCACAACAGATCGAAGCAGCAGCAAGACGTGTACAAGAAATTGCAAACGCAATTGAACCTTGAATGAAGAAAGCAGCCTTAAACAATCAATTAACATCAGTTGGATTGTAGAGATTCGTTTGTATAGTAGACATCAAAGTGGATTGTAAAATGGATATTCATTTGTAAATATCAAATTCTTGTTCAAGCCTATAACAATAAATAAAAGATGAATGCCCTTTTAGCAATGTGATGCAGTTTCAAAAACATACGCCTATGGCCTTATAGAGTGTAGAAAGCTAACTTCTCATCCGTGGCAATTTGTCAAAATAGAAGCATTAGAAATTGAAAAAGGTCGCCAACCAAGTGTTTCATCTTTTATCGAGTAAGACGACAGGCGACCATGCCAGATCAAGTAACCATAACCTCTACTTAAGAGTGGAAAGATCTCATGAATTTCACCGCATCACTTGATGATCTTTAAGCAGACCCTCCTGTTATCTCCTTACAACTACCTAATCCAAACTAATTAGGGTATATAGTCAAATTGAGGGACCCCCTATGCAGTCCAACACCTCTAAGCTATTATATATGGTCTCAAGGTGTAGAGCACCATTGAAATGCTTAGGCTTGCAGAAGAAATGTATTGTCACCTTAACTCTTTGAAGAGGTTCATGTGGACATGGTAGATTGACTCAAGAAACAAGTGCGGCAATAATTACTTATTGCCATGACAAATTGTTGGAATTTCTTTTCAAGAAAAAAGGGCAACACCTTGACGAGTTAAGCACCATTCACAAAAAATAATAATCCCTCTATCCACATTTTACTTCTTGTGTTTGCCTTTATGACTTAATAGATGTTTTTACTTGATTATTGTTCTCTAGTCTCCCAACTCTTGCTGGTTTCATTAACAAAAGAAAAAATAAGGGCACTTTTGTATTTTCACACCATTTAATCTAAATGGTATTTCTTGGAAAAAACGAGGGCACTTTAGTATTTTTGACCCCCACCCCCTCTCTTCTCCCCGATCTCTCTATCTATCTTTTTTCGCTTTTCTTTAAGTTCAACTACAACGAAGGAGAAGGAGTGGAGAAGTGCAACTATCGTGCAAATCAGCTCCACCTCCACCTCCACATCCGCACCAGAGCTTTGAGCTTTGGTGAAACCCACCACCACCACATTAACGCCGGAGCTTCAACCTCCGGCGAACTTTTTTTTTGTAGGTACCACAAGATCTGCCACGACGTACATCCGGGTTCTATTGCTCTGTTCTCCAGCCTAGCATCCGGGCACAAAAGTTTCGATAGGAAACAATGATTTTAGGCAGTGAATAGTGTGTTCCAGCGTGTGAACAATGATTTTCGGTGTGTGAACATGTTCTATTAGCCTGGAGTTGGTACCTCCATTTGTTCGTACTCAATATTTGTCCTTATCCATGTAGTTAAATTCTTGCGTGTTGCGTTTTATTGAATCTTGACTTTACATTCTAGCCTTTATTTTTCTTATCCTTTGCTTTATTATTTTGGTTTGTAGTAGCCCGACTTACCTCTAGATTCTTGTTAACTTGTGCTTTAGTGTTGGTTCCCCTGTGTGTTAACGTTAACATTTGACTAGTATTTTTGGCTCTAGTGGATTCGGTGAATGATGGTAGACTAGGGTCATGTTCTCGGTCGGGGACGGAGGTGAGGGTTAGGAGGTAAGTGGGTTAAGAGTAGTGCTAGGAATGAAGTAGGCATTTTGGTAGACAACGAGCTAAGGGATCAGGTGGTAGAGGTTAGGAGGGTCAATGATAGGATGATGGCGATTAAGTTGATAGTTGGTGGGTGCACTATGAACATTATTAGTGCGTATGCGCCGCAGACGGGCTTGAATGAGAAGAGACGTTTTTGGGAATATTTGGACAAAGTGGTAGGAGGTATACCACTCACTAAGAAATTATTTGTATGAGGGGATTTCAATGGACATATCGGGGCACTTTCGGGGGGTTATGACGACGTACATAGAGGTTTTGGCCTCGGGGACAGGAACGGGGGAGGTGTCTCACTTTTGGAGTTTGCTAGAGCTTTTGGGATGGTGATAGCCAATTCGAGGTTCCTGAAGAAGGAAGAGCATTTGGTGACTTTCCATAGTTCGGTGGCTACGACTCAGGTAGACTTTTTGCTCCTTAGGAACGCTGACAAATGTCTTTGTAAAGACTACAATGTTATTCCGAATGAGGATCTTACAACCCGACATAAGCTTTTGGTGATGGATTTAGAGATCAAAGACGAGGACGACAAAGTACTGGTGGAGGGCAGACATATTAGGCGGAGGTGACAGTCTTACTTCCATAAACTATTGAACGAAAGAGACAGAGACATTGTGCTGGGAGATCTGGAGCACTCTGGTAGGTACTGAGATTTCGGGTATTGTGAAAACATTAAGGTTGAGTAGGTTCAGGATAATGTTCGCAGGATGCGCAAGGGACGAGCGACCGGGACTGATGAGATCCCAGTTGAATTTTGGAAAAGCGCAGGTTTGGAGTCGCTGACGGAGTTGCTTAACGTCATTTTAAGACGGCGAGGATGCCCGAAGAATGGAGGTGGAGTACAATGATTTCTTTGTACAAGAACAAAGGTGATATCCAGAGTTGCAACAACTATAGGGGTATCAAGCTGTTAAGCCACACTATGAAAGTTTGGGATATAGTCGTGGAGATGAGGGTGAGAAGAGGCGTGCCCATCTCCGAGAATCAGTTTGGATTCATGATGGGGCATTCGACTACAAAAGCCATTCATCTGGCTGCAAATTTCGCTGCCATCAAGCTAAATTCCAACATTTTCGCACAACTAGTTAAACAAACTATATATTTGGTAGTACATATTTATGAATAAAATTATATTTAATTTGTATATTAAAATAAAAGTATATTACACTTCTTTGTTTTTTAAAATTAGGCGTACCAGTTGAAACATTAATGTGTTTTTGTGGGTTTTGATGACGTATTTTTAGTGGAAAGAAAAGTTTTTTTTTTAGAAAAAAACCTAAAAACTGAGAGAGGAAGAGGAACAACGTTAATGGAGTAGGATCCCGGAAAGAAAAATAAAAGTGAAAGGAAAAGGCGAAGAACAAAGAGGTGGAGGACCACATTATTGGAGATCCAGGGCGACTCAACACTATTGGTGGCCTAAAGCAAAACTTTGATGAGTACTTAATTTTTTTATTTTTTAAAAAAATTATATAATATATATATTTTTATTTAAAATTTATTTTCTACTTTTTGAGGTTTGAAGTTAGAAATAATTGTCTTATAATAAATATCTAATATACCTAATTCATTCAATTTTTTTGAGACATTATTGATCTTAAGTAAGATTTTATCAATTTTAGTTTTAGAAAATTTCTTTCCGCTGAGGCAACTGTTAGGAACCATTAACATTATTTTATAGGTACTATACACATTTGGAAAAAAGAATGCCACGTCGCATTCCAGATTATTCAGATGCTTACGCTGGATGGAATGCCCTAAGCAGTTTTGACTCTTATATATTTGTAGTTGGGATTTGTCGTTTCTTCGTGGTCGTAACAATCACTTCAAGCGGTGGAAAGAACAAAAGATGTGCTCCAAGTCCTTGGGCAAGTCTATTTATTTAATTCGATAAAAGTATTATCACCTACTTGTACTATCTCTATTATTAATACTCTTCATTTAAAAAATAAATCTAAAATCATCAATATTAGATTGACTATTATATTTTAACGAACATTCAAGATTAAGACAATATTTTTTCAAATTCTCATCATCAAGTAATCTCAATCTTTTACTACTATACGTTAGAATGCTTTTTTCAAGGCCCACTTTTTGGTCAAATCAAAGTCTCAAAAATATCTTCTCTTTTTAGTGAAAAGATGTAATATCTTTTTTTTTTAATTACGAACTTATATATAACTATTTTGGTATAAAATGGGATCTCTAAAATTGAAGGCCTAAAGCCCAAGCTTTAGTGGCTTTACCCAAACACCACCCTGAAAACAACTTTTGTTAATTGATTTAGTGCGTAAAAATCTCTATTTAGAATTCACTTGTCTAACCGGCTTGCTCTGTTGCGAGATTTTTGTTTTTAGAATTTGAACCCCCTCGAAACCTCGCGATATCAACAAGAATTTTAACAAAAAAACTAAAAAATCGAACCAACAATCTGAAGTGATCTTGAGAAAAAAATTGTATATCAAGTAAATTAAAAAACTTATATGTATATGAATTATTTTCACCCTATTTGCATAGTACATTTTAAAAAATGGGGTCCAATTGAAACCCCTTCATCGATTGAGGCTCTGTCACTTGTCAATGGTGAATTTTTTTAAGCATCCTACCATATTCCTTCGTAATTTAGTTCACAAATGCCAAGTCAACATCCGCGTATGACCACTGCAGAGACTCGCCAGTGGCAAACACTTAATATATATATATATATATATATATATGATTTTTTTCCCCCATTATTCACGCAGTACAATTTTCAAACGAAGACGATTTAATTGAAAATTTTGTTTTTGTGTAAACTTTTTGATTCCCCTTGAATAAACATTAAGCCGACATAACGATATTTAATTTAATATAGTTGTTATGTCCGCTCAATGTCACTGATTGACTCTTACAAAAAAGATTTATTATTAGTCTGTGTGCGTGAATTCAAAATAGACTGGCCCTTTATTAGTATGGTTGACTTCTACAGTAAGATTTATTAGTGCACTGCCGAAACTAGCAACTCAAAACTACTCCGACCGTCCCAAAATACTTGTCGTTCTTAATAAAAATACTATCTCAAAATAGTTATCATTTTATTTAATCAAGATAGATTTAAGTAGTTTTTTTCTCATTTTACTCTTGCATAAACACTTGAGAGGTTCTATCATTGATAGAGTAATTAAATATTTATTGAGGAGAGATCACGTAATGAAATATGTTAAAAAGATAAAATAGTCAAAATACTATCCTTATAAATACTTTCATACTTGGAGCAGTTCATTCAGCACAGTTAAATAAGGCAATACACACACACTATACAAGTGTATATTGCCTTATTAAGAGGCCACGAAATCAGCCCATACTTGCCATATTGGGCATCTCGGTTTTACAGATTTTGGTACATAAAAATATTGTATATTTGAAAAATATATGTGTAGTATATTGTAATGTATTTGTTACCTAAAGTAGGTTTATACACTACCATAATTGTAGAGTTAGAATTATGGTAGAATAAGGTTTTAGGAATAGAATAGGAATAGGATTCTCCTATTTTGTAACTTGTATATATATCTATTCAATCAATGAAAATAATCAAGGGGATTATTTCTTTCATGGTATCAAGAGATTAGGTCTAAACAAAAGTTTTTCTCTCAACTTTTGTCTTCCTTGTGGCCGAGACACCCCCCCCTCGGGTTTCTCTTCCAAAATTCGTCTTCCGCTCTCACAAACACCTCTCTTAAATTTTCCTTCCTTCTTTGTTCTTCCAATATGTCTAAGAACAATTATCACCCCGCCTTCACGGTGTCCAATATCAAGAGCAGTATCCCTATTGTCCTTGAGATGGAAAACGTCCAATATGCGACGTGGGCGGAGTTGTTTAAAATTCACGCTATCTCTTATCAAGTTCTTCATTACATCATTCCTCCCGCTAGACCCCTTCATGCGGAGGATCCTGAGTTATGGATTACACTTGATGCTACCGTTCTCCGGTGGATCTACGCCACTATTTCAGTGGACCTTCTACAGACGATTATTGAGCCAGATACCACGGCTATGGCTGCATGGAATAGATTGCGTGACATATTCCAAGACAACCAACATTCACGTATCGTCACACTCGAGCAGGAATTCTCTTTCGTTCGAATTGACGAATTTTCGAACGTTTCTGCATATTGCAAGAAACTGAAGGAGTTGGCAGATCAACTCCGTAATGTTGGCGCACCAATAACAAATAATCGTCTAGTTCTACAGTTGGTTGCCGGTCTTTCGGAGGCCTATAATGGTGTTGGAACTCTCCTTCGCCAAACAACCTTCTTCCCGACTTCTATCAAGCCCGCTCCATGCTTACGTTGGAAGAAGCCGGTTTGGGCAAAAAGGCGGCTACCGGAGCAAGTCCAGTCGTCATGGTGGCATCCTCTCCTAGTTCTTCGGGGTTTGTGAATAATTCGGGCCAAAACCATAATAATGGTGGCGGCAAGAATAATCGCAAAAATAATAACAAAAACCGCGGGGGCAAACGTGGCGGTTCTGGTGGCGGTTTCGGTGGTCAACAAGCAGGCGGTGGGTCCCATCCAGGGTACAGTGGCCCACCACCCCCCTAGGCCCAACAGTGGGACCCATGGCAGTGGAACCCGTACCATCCAAAGAAGATAGCTTCTAGCGCTGGCCAACGATTCAGCCCAATACCAGCGATGGCGCCCATCGGCGGTGGCCCAACAATGTAGCAACAGCAGCTACGACCCAGCTACACCACGGACAGGAGTTCTTGGGCCCCGACCTCCGCAAGCCCATCATGCAGCAGGCCCTACTCAAACCGATATCGAGGCCGCAATGCACACACTGGGGTTATCTCAACCGGACCCAAATTGGTATATGGACACCGGTGCCACTACTCACATGACTTTCGAATCAAGTACTCTCTCATCTTATTCCAATTTGAGCACTCCTCGGGGGATAATTATTGGTAATGGCAGTTCCATTCCAATTCTAGGGTATGGTCAGAAAACGTTGTCTCCCCCCAATCCACCACTCCTCTTAAAAAATACCTTACATGCTCCTAAATTGATTAAAAATTTAGTGTCTGTCCGAAAGTTCACAAATGACAATTCTGTTTCTGTTGAATTTGATCCTTTCGGTTTCTCTGTGAAAGATTTCAAGATGGGGAGCCATCTCATGAGGTGTGATAGTAGGGGGGATTGTCGCGCCCTATTTTGACCTGCTCGGGTCAAAGCGGAGCATGACATATCCGGTGATTCCTGGGTAAATGATTTAAGGAGTCGCCACCTAATTATATTTTTTATGGTGAATTAGGACACCTAAGTATTAAACTAAATGCTGCAATGTAACTCCACCCTAAGGTCCTGCAAAACTATTGAGATTCTAGGCGGTTCTTTATTATCCTAAAGGGAAGTGGGTTAGTATCCTTTAAGATCCGCTAACTCATGTTATCCCAGCCAAACTCAAAGTTAATATTATACTAAGGAAAATGCATGTTTAAAGATATAAACTTAAAAAGATAAGTTTACAACAATTAGTAAATGATGTATTTTGTGCAAGTATGCATTTGCATGGTATTAAAGAAAATACATGTATGGGCTTTGAAAATATGCATTTGGGACAATTAATAATAAGGAGAAAACGACTACTTATGATGCCAAAGAAGTAATTTTGGAAATCATTTTGAGTTGTACAATTAATAAAGTGAACAAAA
Source organism: Anisodus acutangulus (assembly GCA_029783415.1). Taxonomy (NCBI): domain Eukaryota; kingdom Viridiplantae; phylum Streptophyta; class Magnoliopsida; order Solanales; family Solanaceae; genus Anisodus; species Anisodus acutangulus. The sequence goes on along the minus strand of CM056509.1, from coordinate 45,022,456 downwards.
GATGGTCAAGTTTGTTTTGAAAATTTTAAATATCCATGACGAGCCTAAAAATAAATAACTAGCTGGAGGGTTTCTATGTTTAAATTAACTGAGCCATAAGCAAATAAGCTAGCGACTGGTTTTAACTACTCCTACTAATTATCCATTCATGACCTAATTATTCTAAATATCCTAACAATCACACAAGCATTAAATAATTATTAAGGTAACTCAAATAGAAATAACTAATTTAAAGAATAACAAATGAAAGGGAATTCATATGGATGACGTACGTCATCTCACTCTATTTGTTTTGAAATCCCGAGGTCGAGAACGCAAGGAATGTGAATGCGTGGTCTTCGTCACATGATTATGATGAGTCTCATAATGAGACTCTTCGTTCTGCATTTCATGTAAGTAAAGAAAAGAAAAGAAAAGGATTAGTGACAGAATATGAAAATATATGCATAAGAAAATGAAATAATTCGTGAAAGATAATATGTCGTCAGCCTTAGGTTGTAGGCGGTGCAAAAGAGTATAGAAATGCACTCCAAAATTATAACTTTCATACTTAAAAAGAGAGAGAGCAACATGATAGGACTAATTCATCACATATGGACATATAAGGGCCGATATAATATTTATAAAGACATAATGTGATACACTAAAGGTATGTATGATATAAAATTTTGTATACACTTGGTGTATACTAAATCTGATATCCTATGTACATTTGAGGTAGAGTATGTTACTGATTCAAACTAATTTGCAAGAAAATAATCCAGCAAGGCAAGCTTACACATCAAGAATGACAAGTAAAAATTGGCTAATATCCCAAGTGTTATGAATAGACAACATTAAGCCAAACGCTTGTAAGTGAACATGCTTCAAAGAGGAAACCCGACAGTAAAACAAACATTTCAAAGCGGTGCTTTTAGAGACAACACAGAAAGGGAAAGACATGTTGCACTTATGGAGCAAAAGTAATATCAAGACAAGTAAGGTAAACATATGGATATACACACACGTATGGAAAGTCATGTTCTAAACTTTCCCTAGCTTTAAATACAAGAGACTATCCAAAGCTAACCTTCTCGGGATATTCATATTATCAAGAGAGGGCAAACTAAAAATGATATGGCACTGACGGGAGGAAAACTTAGCATGCTCGCCTCAAATTCAACAAGTATAGTATTGATTCATGCAAGCATGTACTACAAGAAGCATAAAAATGATCCTAGCAGATACACTTGAATCAAGAAACAAAGATGTTTTATTTATGCATGAGTGCCACAAGGGTTTATAAACAAAGCAAAGACTACCGCCTTTAACTAAGTATGCATAGGTGATTTAATACCAAGCATCGGGTCATGGGATATCACTGCACAGTGCAGTAATGGTTGACAGTATATCTATAGGCTTTAGATTACATGAGTGAAATTGGGCATGTAAGACTTACTCAAGATAAAAGATAAAACACCCCCTGTGCTATGTGTCGTATGCTATCTACTAGAATACAAGGTAATATGCAATTGACTCAATATATGTATGAAATATGTAGGATGTCTTATTGACTAAACAGAGGCAACACTTTAGACATATGTGGTCATTCTAGGCTAAGACATATTACAATAGACTGAGGCATGCTATTATTTGAATCAAACAACATTGAAACAAATAACTTGAATCAACACGTAAATAGAATTTGATGAATGCATAGAAATAAGTTGATATCGAAGGTGTATAGGTATATATGCAGGGTGTCTAGGATGCACAAATATGCAGTGATCCCAGCATCTATCCTATACTACTTAAGACGACACTTGACTGGGTCTATATATGTATGGCATATAGCCTAACCATTGTGAGAAGTATGCTTAAAAATTTATTATAGGGACAGATCTTTCCTATTGATTACTACTAATCCAGTATAAGTGTGATTTAAATGACAATTTTAATGGAAACTAGCAAATGATAAATTCTACGAGCCCTCGTCTCAAATCAATAATATGTACCAAAGAATACTCAATCCAAATTCATAAGCTATTTATACTAATAGGACATGATTCCAGCCAGTATAAAAACACAAGAAGATCACAAAGTGAGCAAATAAGACTAAAATAACAAAGACAGATATTCAACAACTCAAATCATATTTAATACATGCTGCTTTTGGAATTTATAACTGATATAGATACATATACTTCATTATTAGTTCTAAACCAATAAAAGGGTGTAAACAAGTCACTGAATGTATGCCTGTGCTCCCACACCCCAAATCTTTTAACTATTTGATATTTCGTAATTGCTTAGATCAAGATACATCTATGGGACCATGGTCATAATCGACATGCTAACACTTCCAATAAACACAAAGAAGGTCAAAATGAATGTCGTGATAAGTCTTAAATTAGATAACTATCATATCATAATTAACAAATAAACCAAATACTTTTCTGAGGATGAGAGCTACCAAAGAAAACTCAACAAGATAGACATGCTTCAACATTTCTTTAGTCTAACATGACTCATACAAGGTCTATAAATCAACACATACACACAAAACTCTTTATATCATTTTACTATCTCTAACAACATAACTTCAATGAACTAAAATATAACTAATTTATATCATAACTTCAAAGGACAACAACAATACAGCCTTAACATATTGTGTTAAAAGTAATACTAATCATGAACCAAACAGTAGAAACACTATATATATCACACATAAAAACATCTAACTAATTACAACTCTTCTAACAACATAAGCTCTCATATCCTAACTGCATAAGTTTAATAATACAAATAAAACATTTTCTAAATCTTAATAAAGAATTAAACAAGGTCGACAAATTAGCACACTTAGACATTAAAACACAACCACATAAATGATTAGCATGTAATTAGTACCAAAACACCAAAAATACGTAAAGCAAATCGAGAGGAATATATTTTACCGACCTTCTTCTAGTAAATAATCGAGGCGTGTTTCAATCGCCGACCCGCCTGAGAAATTTGTTTATGCATTGAACAGAATCTAAATGTTTGTATCTTTGTTTAATCGAAATGGGAATAAAGAAAGAATAGTCGATTTTTTGTGGTTTTGTCTCAAGAACCGAGAGTTTTTTGTCCAAAAAGCCCTTCAGCGGACTCCACATGCCAATATTTATAGTGATCTAACTTAGGGTTTGTTAGGGCTCATTTGGGCGTGGGTTTTAGGCTTTGGATTTTGAAATTGTCAAACTAAATCCTTCAAAAATCCGGAACCGCTTAATGGCCTTGTGCTTCACGTGATTCATAGCATGAAATGGAGCAACACCCTCGTTCTTACGGTTGACAAAGCTACAAGCTTTATCTAGAAAGTGAAATGGAGTTGTTGCCGCCGCTCGATTTTTGGAAGGTGAGAGAAAAAAAGTGGCGAGGTTCGGCAGTGGTCGTGGCAGCTGGTGCGGGGGCAGGGCAGGGTGCCGACGCTGGGGTCCGTGTGCGCGATTCGTGGGGGTGGTTTTTTTTTTGTTTTTGTTTTTGTTTTTGGTTTAGGGTTTTGGGGTTTAAAGGGGTCGAAGACGTGGGTTGGTCGACCGGGCCGCTGGTGAAGCTTTAGTCGGGTTGGGCCGATCATCTGGGAGCTTTTGGGAGAATGGCCGGTAACTGGTTGGGTTATTTTTTTTAGGGGTGAAATGATATGGAGAGAATATGAGTTGGGGATTGGGCTAGTCCCCGGCTGTTTGAAGGGGGTGGCCGATCGGCTTGGAAAAGGTTTTGGGATTTTGTTTTGTGGGTTTTGGTTTAAAGGGATAAAAGGTTGTGGGTCAGCTTGGTAGAGTGTGAATTTAATTAGTTTTGGGTAGAAATTGTTTTGGTTGGGAAAATGAAAATGGGTTATGGATTAAAAATATGAAAGGGGTTTAATATTAAAAGCTTTGAATAAAAATGTAAAATTATTTAGAATATAGTATAAGATGCGATAATGATAAACATAATATTTGTGAAATGCTTAATGCTTAATAAAAATGAAAATGCGATGCAATTTTGCGAGAATAACATAGAATTTTTGGATAAAACTTATGATGATGATAAAGATGCAAATGATAGTAAAAAACGCGAATAATAATAATGATAAGAGAATAATATATATACGTATATATATATACGCATGTATGTATATAGATTAAAATTGTTTTGAGGTGTTAAAATATTTAAAATTGTAAATGATTTGGAAAGAATGGGACGAAATTGGGTGTCAACAGGGATCTGTATCCTATCATGCCTGATTTTAGTCCATCGAGTCAAGCCTTGTCATCAGCCTTTGCAGCTATCTCTCCTTCCATGTGGCATGCTCGTCTGGGTCATCCGAGATCTTCTATTTTATCAGTTTTAGATAAAAATAGCTTTATTTTCTGTAAGGGTACGAGTTGTACTCCACTTTGTCAGTCTTGTTCATTAGGGAAAATTGCTAAATTGCCATTTGTTGACTCCAATTCTCATACTTCAATGCCATTTGATATTATTCATAGAGACTTATGGACGTCTCCTATTCTTAGTTCATTGGGTCATCGATATTATGTTCTTTTTTTAGATGATTATTCTAGATTCTTGTGGAGGTTTCCAATTGCGAATAAATCACAAGTGTTTTCCATCTTCAAGAGCGTTCATTCGTACTCAATTCGAAAGAGAAATAAAAAATATTCAATGTGATAATGGAAAAGAGTATGACAATAGGGAGTTTCGAGAATTTTGTGCTAATAATGGGATAAATTTTCGTTTTTCATGTTCTCAGACATCTTCATAAAATGGGAAAGCCGAACGTAAAATTCGTTCCATAAATAACATTGTCCGAACTCTCTTAATTCATGCCTCCATACCTCCATATTTTTGGCATCATGCTCTACAAATGACCACATATCTTCTTAACATAATTCCTTCTAAAGGTCTGACATATTCTTCCCCCCTAAAAATCCTATATAATAAGAACCCATCTTATTCTCATCTTCGAATTTTTGGGTGCTTGTGTTATCCGTTATTACCATCCACCACAATTAACAAACTTCAGGCTCGGTCTACCCCGTGTGTATTTTTGGGTTATCCGTCGAATCATCGTGGTTATAAGTGTTTTGATTTATCCTCCAAGAAAATCATAATAAATCGCCATGTCATTTTTGATGAAACCCAATTCCCTTTTACGAAAGTTCATACTCCCGAGCCTAAGTCGTATAATTTTTTGGATGACCAAATATCCCCGTATATTATTCGGAATTTTTCGGACATCTTCCGCACTAAAATCCTCCAGCGGCCCATCGCCTACTGGACCCACGATCGCCACGCCCGATAATTCCCACCGGAGCAGTTCAAGCAATTGGGCGACCCACCATTCGAACTGATCCAGACGATGAGTCCATTATTTATCGATTTGGGCCAGCAGGCCCACTGCCTGCTGGCTAGTCCGTCCCGAGCCCAGAAAATTCCCAAAATTCCCTCAATTCCTCCTCGAGTCATAGACCGGTCACTCGAAGTCAGCGGGGTATTTTTACACCTAAAAGACATTTTAATTTACATTCTGATGTCTCTAAATTCCCATTGCCCCGCAATCCTGTGTCCGCATTAAATGACCCTAATTAGAAAATTGCTATGACTGATGAATATAATGCTCTTATTGATAATAAGATGTGGGAGTTGGTGCCCCGTCCATATGGTATTAATGTTATCAGGTCTATGTGGATTTTTGCTCATAAGGAGAATTCAGATGGGTCCTTTGCTAGACATAAGGCGCGACTTGTTGGTGATGGTAAGACTCAGCATGTTGGGATAGATTGTGGTGAGACGTTTAGTCCGGTGGTCAAACCGGCTACTATTCGCACTGTGCTTAGCTTGGCTCTTTCAAAGACTTGGTCAATTTATCAGTTGGATGTCAAGAATGCGTTCCTACACGGTGATCTCAAGGAAACAGTCTATATGCATCAGCCTTTGGGTTTCAGGGATCCAAACCATCCTCATCATGTATGTTTGTTGAAGAAGTCCTTATATGGGCTTAAGCAGTCTCTAAGGGCCTGGTACACGAGGTTTGCTGACTTTGTTTCAACTATTGGGTTCACTCACAGCAGGTCAGATAATTCCTTGTTCATCTACCGCCGTGGTTCGTCTTTGGCCTACATTCTGTTGTATGTGGATGATATCATCTTGACTGCCTCTTCCGATGCCTTGCGCCAGTCTATCATGACCATGCTCAGTTCTGAGTTTGCTATGAAAGACCTTTGAGTTATTTTTTAGGGATTGCCATCAAGCGTCATTCAGGTGGCTTGTTTTTGTCTCAACGAAAGTATGCTGCTGAGATCATAGAGAGGGCTGGGATGTCATCCTGTAAGTCCACTTCCACGCCAGTTGATGCAAACCCCAAGCTAAGTGCCGCAGCAGGTGCACCATACGAGGACCCGACCCGCTATCGCAGTCTTGCAGGGGCACTCCAGTATCTTACATTTATCAGACCGGATATTACGTATGCGGTTCAGCATGTGTGTTTATTCATGCATGATCCCAGAATTGAACACATGAATGCAATCAAACGCATCATTCGGTATATTCAGGGGACACTGGACTATGGATTGCACTTGTATCCTTCATCTACATCCACACTTGTCTCGTACACGGATGCTGATTGGGGTGGTTGTCCCGATACCAGACGGTCGACTTCTGGCTACTGTATGTTCCTTGGCAACAACTTGGTCTCCTGGTCGGCAAAGCGTCAGGCAACTCTATCATGCTCAAGTGCAGAGGCAGAATATCGAGGGGTAGCGAATGTGGTCTCCGAATCATGTTGGCTATGTAATTTGCTTTTGGAGCTTCATTGTCCCATTCAGAAGGCAACCTTGGTATATTGCGATAACATTAGTGCCATCTACCTTTCAGGTAACCTGTTCAACACCAACGTACTAAGCATATCGAAATGGACATTCACTTTGTCCATGAAAAGGTTGCAAAGGGTCAAGTTCGCGTATGCTATATCCCGTTGCGTTATCAAATTGCAGACATCTTTACAAAGGGTCTACCAGCGGTTCTCTTTGAAGACTTTAGGGACAGTCTCATCGTTCGAAGACCGCCCGCTATGACTGCGGGAGTGTGTTAAATAAGGCAATATACACACAATACACAAGTGTATATTGCCTTATTAAGAGGCCACGAAATCAGCCCATACTTGCCATATTGGGCATCTCGGTTTTATAGATTTTGGTACGTAAAAATATTATATATTTGGAAAATATATGTGTAGTATATTGTAATGTATTTGTTACCTAAAGTAGGTTTATACACTACCATAATTGTAGAGTTAGAATTATGGTAGAATAAGGTTTTAGGAATAGAATAGGAATATGATTTCTCCTATTTTGTAACTTGTATATATATCTATTCAATCAATGAAAATAATCAAGGAGATTATTTCTTTCAAGCACAATGTGCTCTCATACTTTATAATTGTAAAGTGAAAAATTTATGCTCCACATTTGGACACACACATATACATTCTTTTGCTTGAGGAGATTGAGATGCCTCATCTTGTTGTGTACATGTATTGCCTGTAGTTGGCAACATATCTGACTACTTCAGACTTCAGAGTGTCATTTTACAATGTCGGGCCCAACATAAATAGCATTACTATTAGTTGTTTTGAAGAATATACTAGAAATAAGCATCAAACAAATGCAGCACAGAACTTGTAGATTAAATGGTAGGTCGAGAGTAATGAATTTCAAAATAAGCATAATATCTACAAATTTAGAAAATTCCATTCTCACAGTTCATGTCCTTGTCTAATGTAATTGAAGTTCTTATTTGTAAAGTTCCCTTTTATATCCTTCACAAAAATAATCATTCTCGTTGCCCTCGTAGCTGTAAGAACAAATGCAACCTACAATAACAATATTAGATATAGTTAAGCATTATGGCACAGTATCCATAATACTCCTTTGCAACTCACGGTAGTAATTTCATTCCATACTCATGTTAATAGATAAATTTGAAGTGGTTGTGCTATATGTTCTGATAAGTGACTAATAGAGGTTTTGATTCCTTCAGCCTATTTCCTGTACAATAATCAAAGCATGCTGAACGAAGTGAAAGAAAGTTGGCCAAAAGAGATTGTTAGTTAGTAAAAAAAAAAAGGTTCGTTCATAATCTTCCTTCTCAATGGGACAGAACGGAAAACCCATATGGTAAGCACAAAAATGAATGAATAATTGAGCCCAAATTGAGTAAATAGTGTTGCAATAATGTGCACTTCTGCACAGAACCCCCGTTGATGCGTTTGATAGATGATCATATGTTAGTGTAGTCCGTAGAACCCATAGAGACACCGAAGAAAGATTCTAACCAGATTTAAATTTGACAAATATCAAAATCGAACACATCAATTAAAAAGCCACAAAAAAGTACAAAATCACAGACTGAGTTGCGCGACTCTCCGTTTTGGGTGCTGTCCCCGTCCGGATACCGGGGGGAGGGGGAGAGATATGGGAGCGGGATACGTCCCGGATACGGTCAACCTACTTCGGATATTTTGAACGGAGTACATCGAAAATTTGGGGGGAAATTGAGATTTGATTTCTTAAAATTAAAGATAAAACGGATTTAAGATGAGAGAAATGACATACCTTCAATATTATGGTATTTTTGTCTCATTTTTGCTGCTTCGTGTTTCAAAGAAACCAAGAATTCAAAGTCGTGTTCTGAATTTGAATGGTAGACAATAGCAACAATATATCTTTACAACTCTATTTTTTTTTATTTTGAACTTTCTTAGCCGAATCCCCGCACCCGTATCCATACCTGGATGCGCACCACCGAATCTTAAAATATAGATTTTTCCCAATCCGACACTCGGATACAGACTCAATTATTTTCAGTTGCTCACTCCTGTCGACGAGCATGATTTGTTCAATTTAATTATTCGAAGGGGTTTTGAGAGACCTAATACCATAATTTGCTATGCATTAGTTATGCATATGATAAACCAAATATGATGTATCAGTTATACATAAGATGAAAAAACAGATCAAATAAGATATTAATAATACACAAAACTAATACATGCATTATTTTATCTAATACACTATACCAAACGCCCCTAAGAGTATAGCTTCGCTTCTGTACATTAAACATAATAGTAGATTATACTAATAGAACCTAATTAAAAATAGTGAGTGTTGTACTTTCCAATTGGCATCCTTTATTCTTTCATCACTTTTTCTCAATTTATTACATCTACAAGGAGAAGTTTTCTTATTTTATTTTACTCGTATTGATTAATCAACTTTAGGAAGGACTCATAAATACATTGCTAAAAAGACCCTATATTACCACTTATTTTTTAATCCCTCACCTCAAAAGCTCTCTTTCTGTTCTTTTAATTTGATCACTCTAAAGTCTAACCCATAACCTTCCCCTCTTACCCCTAACAAAGGATACATTCTATTTAAATATTAATATTTATTAATATAATATAATATAAATATAAATACTGCACATTATGAAACCATTCTAACACCATCTAAACAATAGGTAAATTACCACTTAAATTAAATGGCCGACCTATTATTTTCCACAAGAAATCTTAGTTTCTTTTTGCTAGTTGGGAAAATAAAGGGTAGACAAAACAGAAAAGCTGGCAAAGAAAGTGGGGCTAATTAAACTAAAGTGTGTAGCATTTCCATGAGCTTAATCAAGTCAATGGACAGTGTTCAATTCTTTGGCATTTTCTGATCTGTATAATATCTTAAGGTACTAAATTGAGCTTCACCACTCAAATCTTTAAATCTATGTTCATGTAATTCACACTGTTGTACTATGTTATTCTGTCAAAGTTGCAATCTTTTAGTCTGTTAGAACCCCAAATTCTTGATTTATAGTAGCTTCTTGAGTATCTTAACTACCCAAAGTTCAATCTTGTAACTTGTTGAGTAATTTAAGTCACAAGATTCAATCTTGTCAAAGTTGGGTTCTTGTTTTATTGTAACTTTTTGAGGAATTGAAGTCCCACAGTTCAATCTTGTCAAAGTTGCAATCTTTTACTCTGTTTGGATTGTTAGAGTTCTTGTAACTTGTTGAGGAATTGAAGTCCTAAAATTCAATCTTGAAAAACCTCAAATTCTTGATTTTTTGGTAACTTGTTGAGGAATTGAAGTACTCAAAATTCAATCTTGTTGAAGTTGCTATCTTTTAATTGAAGTCCCAAAAGTCAATGTTGTCAAAGTTACAATCTTTTGCTTTACTAAACCCCAATCTCTTGATATATTGCAACTTCTTTAGGACTTGAAGTACCAAAATTGAATCTTGTTGAATAAACTGTAGAAATGGGTGGTTGTTTTAGCAAGAAATATACCCAAGAAGGTGCTAATGGGTATAGGGGTGGAAGAAGAAGTGTTAATCAAGAATATCAAAAATCAACACAACCCCAGCCAGAAAGGCCATATCAGCCACAACCACAACCACCGCCACTGCCAAAGCCACAACCTCAGCCCCAGCAACAGGCACACCCTGTTACCGTGCAGCCTCCCGCACAGCCACAAGACCAAATGCAAGGGCCCCATTTGAATAACATATTGGGAAAGCCTTTTGAAGATATTAGAAAGCTCTATACACTTGGGAAAGAACTAGGTAGGGGTCAGTTTGGAGTGACTTACCATTGTACCGAGATTTCAACTGGGAATCCTTATGCTTGCAAGTCGATACTTAAGAGGAAGCTCTTGAGTAAGAACGATAGAGAGGATATGAAGAGGGAAATTCAAATTATGCAGCATTTGATTGGGCAACCAAACATTGTGGAATTCAAGGGTGCTTATGAAGATAGGCAATCGGTGCACCTCGTGATGGAACTTTGTGCTGGAGGAGAGTTGTTTGACAGGATTATAGCTCGGGGATATTACTCGGAGAAGGATGCTGCTGAGATTATTAGACAGATTGTAAATGTTGTTAACATTTGCCATTTCATGGGTGTTATGCATAGGGATCTCAAGCCAGAGAATTTCTTACTGACTAGTAAGGATGAAAATGCGATGCTGAAGGCAACTGATTTTGGACTTTCTGTCTTCATTGAAGAAGGTCGGTTTCTTTACCCTAGAGATTAATTACATTGCAACTAATTTTATTTTGAATAAATCGTTGTGTTGTCAGTAGGTTAATATGGTGTTAATTTTTAAATGCTTACATGACTTCTATTGCTTGGATGTGTCTGTCAATGCATAGCGACACGGACATTTTAGCGCTAGGACACTAACAGTAGTATCTATTTCACAAATCTTCAAGAAGAAGAGATTCGATTGGGCTAAAATGTAAAGACACGTTTGTTGAAGATGTATTCTATTGTTAGCTAGAATAAGAATCGCATCAGTTCGGTCTGAGCACTTGTTAAAATGAGTCATTTACTGGAGACATGATTTGTTGATGTGTAACTAAGGGATATTTCAAGAATTTCTTTTCCGGTCTAGAGTACCTTGGAAGAGTTTAAGTATCTCTGAGGAAAACTACAAGCATCAAATAAATGTAATACTTGTCGATTAAGTGTAAAAGTTCCAAGCTAGCTAATCGAAAAGTAGTTTATAGAAATCAAAGGCATAAACCATCTCTGTAAATACATTTGTCCAAGATTCATAATTTAATCTAAAATATTGTGCAAGATTACGTATTGTGTGACTGAAGTTTATACTTACGCTGAGTTCCTTATAAACCACGTAGGGATGATTTATGTTAGAAAAAGGAAAATCAGCCTGTACAGACAAAAGGGACCAGTATTTGTGAGTATCCTCCTTTGTTGGTTGATTTTGGTGTAACCCGAGTTCCCTGTTTATAACTTCATATAGATGGTTGGATGTTTTTTCCAGAGAACCATATTTTTATATAGATTGTCTACTGTTTCGTATAGTGCTTGTATAGAGGAGTTTTATCCCATGTCAATAGAATTATATCACTTCACCAAGAAGAGGGACTACTGTTAGAGCTTTCTACCCTTAAGATATCTTTGGCTGAGTCAGGCACGAGTCATGACCCATGTATGTAAGAAAGAGAAAAGGCGTCTGTCGTTGATCCTGGGATATCTGAAATGTAGGAATATATTAATTGATTAGAGACAAAAACCAGATGTAACCTCTTCAAAAAAAAATCTGTTAAAAAAAAACCAGATGTAACCTCCCAAAGTAGGGATTTATAATAGCACTAAAAAAACAACAAAAGTTTGCATAAGATTTTAATTTTACTTCTCCCCTCGTTTTACCCAAGGGTGAGCCCTAGTGGTCAATAAGTAGGAGGAGAACCATGAGGTCTCAAGTTCAAATGCTAGTGAAAGCAAAAAAAAAAAACACTAGCTGATTCTTTCCATTTGCTTAAGCTTTGGTGGGCAAGTTACACGGTACCTATGCTGGTGGTAGGTTGCAGATACCCGTGGAATAGTCGAGGTGTGTGCAAACTGTTCTGGACACCACTAACGTAAAAAGAAAAACTCTCTCCTACTTTTTTTTATAACAGTGCCGGCTTGCAGTTTTTGTTACCCCGTTATTGGATTTAAACGAATATGATGATACTTGAGCTAATTACTCGTTTGTTCCTACAAGAATTGACTAAACTTCTAGTCTGATTTAATATAATACCACTAAGACTTGATGGCTGGATAAATGTTTTTCTCCAAGATAACATGTTGTCGACCAAACAAATTCCACTTGGATCCATGTAGCATAGCCTAGATCAGTGGCATCCCAAAAATTTGTAAAAACGATGCATAAGTTTGAAGTTAGAAAATTTCTTAAATCTGTAAAACAAGCTTTGGTGGATCCATCCCAACTTACTCTAGAGGCGTTCTCATTTTATTTTTGCTTTTGTTTTTTTGGTCTTGTTATTTGTTATTATTATGAAGCATGGAGGTCGAGGATTAGGGTAGGTTAGCAGGTAGTAGAGCGTTTTCTCTCTTCATAGTGGTAGATGAGGCTCCTAATCTCCCGTACCAGTACTATTACTATTATGCTAGCACTATCTTATGCTTCAACTTTATTACTACTATTGTTTCTCTTTAGTTACCCTTAATATTTGTACTGTCTTTTGTGTTGACCCTCAATTCACTATAGATGTCTCTCTCTTTGGTTGTGGTCAAGCTCCAAAGCTTTTGATGTGCTGTATTTATAGGAGTGGATGCCGCCTTCAATTCTCTGAATCCATCCAAGATTTATTTTTCCTCAATATTTCTATCTTAGCTTTTTACTCTTGCATTTCTTTCAAACCATTTTCTGAAAAATGATTTTCTTGAGCCGATGGTCTATCGGAAACAACCTCTCTACCCCACAAAGGTAGGGGTTGTTGAGTTGTGGAGCCTAATTCATCGCCGACACTATGAATACCTTACGCAGAGTGTGAAACGCTGAAAAATTGCTCACAGTGTAAGGATATTTAGTGGAGGGTACTTTGGGAATTTTGGGCTTGTATTATGGTCGCCCTAGTTTTCGCTATATATATTCTGGGGCGCCGTTTTTTTTCTTTGTAGAGAAAAAAAGAGAATTGTAAACACAAACTCCCAACTTTGATAATAGTGAAATCTGCAACGGCAAAGTGGACGTAGCTCTCGCATTGAGGGTGAACCATTATAAATATGTGTGTTATTTGTTCTTTGCTTATTTACTATTTTTTTATTAGATCGGATTTGAGATTTAAATCCTAACAAATGGTATCAGAGCGACAGGTTGTGTTGCGATCAGAAAACGATGGGAGGTGAAGATGGTTCATCGCACGCCATCGGGAAATTCGATGGTACGAATTTTGCGTTTTGGAGAATGCAGATTGAAGATTATTTGTACGGCAGAAAGCTTCATCAACCGCTAAGTTCGAAGCCAAAGGAGATGGATGATGCAGAGTGAAATCTTTTTGACAGACAGGTTCTGGGAGTCATTCGATTGACGCTATCAAAGAACGTTGCTTACAACGTGGCGAAGGAGAAGACCACCACTGACATGATGAAGGTTCTGTCCAACATGTATGAGAAACCTTCGGTAAACAATAAGGTATTTCTCATGAAGGAACTATTTCATCTAAACATGGAGGAAGGTGCTCATGTTGCAACGCACGTGAATGAATTCAACACGATTGTCAATCAATTGTCATCCGTTGCAATCGAGTTTGACGATGAAGTGCAAGCCCTAATTTTGCTTGCGTCTTTACTGAATAGCTGGGAGCCAATGAGAGCAGCGGTTAGTAATTCTGTTGGCAGTGCTAAACTGAAATTCAACGATGTTAGAGATCGTATTCTTGCTGAGGAGGTTCGCATGATAGATTCTGGTGAGGCATCGACGAGTTCTGCTTTGAATATTGGGAATAGAGGCAGAAATTATGACAGAAACTACAACCGAAATAAGGCAAGTCGAAGTCAAGGAATGACAGGAGTCAATCCAGATCCGGGCGAACACTTGAGTGCTGGAACTGTGGGAAAACGGGTCACGTCAAGAAGAATTGCAGGGCACCGAAGAAGGATGACAACAAGGGGGTGGAGTCAATGCTGCCACTGGAGACATTGCTGATGCGCTATTGTTGTCTGTTGACAGCCCGATCGACTCTTGGGTGCTTGACTCAGGAGCGTCTCTCCACCCCACCCCACATTGTGATATAATGATGAATTACGTTGGTGGGTATCTCGGGAAAGTCTATTTGGCAGATGGTAAGCCTTTAGACGTTGTTGGTATTGGAGACATTAATTTGAAGATGTCAAATGGACACGTGTGGAAGATCACAAAGGTCAGACATGTCGGGGTGAGCGTATCGATCTCGATGAGTCGGCTGATGATGAGGGACATGATCTTAACTTTGGTAATGGGTCCTGAAAGGTGACGAAGGGTGCTATGGTGGTTAGTCGAGGTAAGAAAACTGGTACTCTTTATATGACGACGAGCTGTCGTGATACAATTGTTGTTGTTGACAACACCAAGAAGACAGAGCTGTGGCATTGCAGGCTAGGGCATATGAGCGAGAAAAGGATGAAGCTTCTGGTGACTAACGACATGATTCCGGAGCTGAAGTCAGTGGATCATCATATGTGTGAGAGCTGTATTCTCGGAAAATAGAGGCGAGTAAGTTTTTCAAGTGCAGGTAGAGAATTGAAAGCTGGGAAGCTTGAATTGGTGCACACTGACGTGTGGGGACCTGCTACTGTCCCCCCACTCGGAGGATCACATTACTACATGATCTTCATTGATGATTTAACCAGGAAGCTATGGGTCTATTTTCTGAAAAATAAATCCGACATGTTCACTGTCTTCAAAAGGTGGAAAGCCATGGTCAAGAATGAGACAAACCTCAAGTTGAGGAGCCTGAGGTCCGACAACGGTGGAGAATACATTGATGGTAACTTCAAACAGTATTGTGCTGATAATGAGATCAAGATGGTTAAGACTACCCCGGAACGGCCCAACAAAATGGAATAGCGGAAAGGATGAATCGAACATTGAACGAGCGTGCACGGAGCATGAGAATACACGCTGGATTGCCCAAGACATTCTGGGCAGATGCAATCAATACCACAACCTTCTTTATTAACAGAGGACCGTCTGTTCCTTTGGGCTTCAGAATTCCAGAAGAGGCTTGGAGTGGAAAAAAGTTAAATCTTTCTTTTCTAAAAGTGTTTGGTTGCTTATCCTAGATGCTACTGCTAGAAGTAAACTTGATCCGAAATCTAATAAGTGTTTTTTTATTGGCTATGGTGACACTGCGATTGGTTATCGATTCTGGGATGACCAAAATCGGATCATCCGAAGCAGGAACGTCGTCTTTAATGAGCAAGTGTTGTATAAGGACAGGTTGCGGGAGAGTTCAGAAAGAAAAGTCTCTAAGAACAAGGAATCAGAAACAGTTGATTTGAGAGACTTCTCGGCACCCAAGCTACATCAAGGTACTACTGCGGCAGAGGAACAAGCCAGTGATGGCGAGGTTGATGAAAATGCTGATTCTGAAACAAATCAGCTGACGCCGATCACAGAATTACGCAGATCATCCAGGATCAGTAAGCCGGTTCACAGGTTCTCTCCGTCCCTCAACTACATTCTACTCACTGACAGAGGGGAGCCGTAATGTTACGAAGAAGCGATGCAAGTTGATGAATCGATCAAGTGGGAGCTGGCAATGAAAGATGAGATGAACTCACTGTTGTCAAATCATACATGGGAGTTCGCTAAGTTATCAGAGGAGAAGACAGGATAAATGAAGAACACAATGGAAGTAAGCGCTATAAAGCGAGGCTGGTTGTGAAGGGATTTCAACAGAAAAAAGGCATTGACTACACGGAGATCTCCTCTCCCGTAGTCAAGTTGGTGACAATCAGAACTGTTCTTGGGCTGGTAGCAAAGGAAGATCTGCATCTTCAACAGATGGACGTGAAAACTACTTTTCTTCACGGTGACTTAGAGGAGGAAATCTACATGAAGCAACCTGATGGATTTGAGGTTATTGGGAAAGAGAAGCTGGTGTGCAAGATTCAAAAGAGCCTGTACGGACTGAAACAGGCTCCAAGACAGTAGTATAAGAAGTTTGACAACTTTATGATGAAAGTCGAATTCTTAAGGTGCGAAGCAGATCACTGTTGTTACTTTAAGAGATTTGAAGACTCCTACATGATACTGCTCCTTTATGTTGATGACATGCTGATCGTAGGAGCAGACCTACATGCGATTGATAGGCTGAAAAAGAAGCTATCAGAAGAATTTGCAATGAAGGATCTGGGAGCCGCAAAGCAAATCCTTGGGATGAGAATCATTAGAAGTAAGGAGGGCCTCAAGCTCTCATAAGAAGAATACGTGAAGAAGGTTCTCAAGAGGTTCAACATGGACGATGCCAAGTCAGTTAGTACTCCCTTGGCTGGACACTTTCGTTTGTCCAAAGATCAGTCGTCTGTGACCAAGGACGAGATGGAGCATATGGATAAGGTCCCTTATGCCTCTGCTATTGGCAGTCTTATGTACGCGATGGTATGTACGAGGCCAGACATTGCACATGCAGTGGGAGTTGTTAGCAGGTTTATGAGCAATCCGGAAAAGCAACACTGGGAGGCTGTGAAGTGGATTTTCAGGTATCTGAAGGGCATCTCAAGTTCAGCGTTGTGTTTCTGGAAGTCAGAGACAGGATTATGGGGATATGTTGATGCTGACAATGGTGGTGATGTTGATAGCAGAAAGAGCACATTCGGGTATGTTTACACCTTCAGAGGTACTGCGATTTGCTGGGTTTCAAAGTTGCAGAAGATAGTAGCTCTCTCTATTTGTGAAATTTGATGCGTTCGCGTGTGGAGGCCACGAAGGAGATGATGTGGCTACAATCTTTTCTGCAGGAATTGGATCAGGACCACGAGGGGAGTGTGCTATACTGTGATAGCCAGAGTGCCATTCATTTGGCAAAGAACACGATCTACCATGCTCGCACGAAGCACATACAACTCCGGTACCATTTCATCAGATCATCTTTGGAAGATGGAGTATTAGTTCTTGAGAAGATCACAGGGAGTCAGAATCCAACAGACATGCTGACGAAGGTCGTGCCGAATGATAAACTGAAGTTGTGTGCAACTTCAGTTGGACTTCTTGAATGAGGATCGGAGTCGCCACTGCAGATGGAGACAGATGATTGAAATTAGTCTCCAAGTGGGAGATTGTTGAGTTGTGGAGCCTAATTCATCGCCGACACTATGAAGACTTTACGCAGAGTATGGAACGCTGAAAAGTTGCTTACAGTGTAAGGGTATTTAGTGGAGGTTATTTTGGGAATTTCGGGCTTGTATTATGGTCGCCCTAGTTTTCGCTATATATATTCTGGGGCGCCGTTTTTTCCCCATTTGTAGAGAAAAAGAGAATTGTAAACACAAACTCCCTACTTTGATAATAGTGAAATCTGCAACGGCAAAGTGGACGTAGCTCTCTCATTGAGGGTGAACCACAATAAATCTGTGTGTGTTATTTGTTCTTCGCTTATTTACTGTTTTCTGATTAGGTCGGATTTGGGACTCAAATCCTAACAGGGGTAGGGTTTGCGTACACCCCACCCTCCCAAAACCCCACTTGTGTAATTATACTGGTTATGTGTTGTTTTTGTTATTATTATTTTCACCTTTTTGGGTGATAGGTGTACTTAACAACACATCCCTTTGTCTAGTGATCTGGTTTTTTTAGTACAACTGATTTCACAAACTACTTAAACCTGCATCCCGTTCGATTTAACACTTTTTTTCTCTACGCTTTTATGTCATGTGCTGTCTTTCCACTATTTGAGTATTCTAGCATGGATCATTTCCATAGTTGACTTCAATCTCTTTTGTTTCCTCCACTTTTCTGTTTAGGATCTAGAATAGATGAGCTTATGTTTCATTTATATAATATCAGGGAAGGTGTACCGTGATATTGTTGGTAGTGCATATTATGTTGCTCCTGAAGTATTGCGGCGTAGTTATGGGAAGGAAGCAGATGTATGGAGTGCAGGTGTTATTTTGTATATTCTACTCAGTGGTGTACCTCCATTTTGGGCTGGTAAGTATAGCAATAAAAGTTTAATGAGATTGTGTACTACATTTTTTATTTGCTGTACTTTGTTAACATATCTTACCAAATCTTTTGCAGAAACTGAAAAGGGTATATTTAATGCCATACTAAAAGGAGAAATTGACTTTCAAAGTGATCCATGGCCATCTATATCAAATAGTGCCAAGGACCTTATCCGAAAAATGCTAACACAGGAGCCAAAGAAGAGAATTACTTCAGCGCAAGTTCTTGGTATTTCTCTCTTTTCCCTGTGTAATCAAAAGTTACAGCAGCGTGGATGTCTTTTCATTCTGCATATATATATTTCATTCAATGTAACAGGGTATTAGGGCGTGGTCATGTTTAGGTTTTATATGCATTTAGTCTATCTTCCGAGTATAAGCTGCTTGCCCTTCCAATCGTCTTTGTCTCAAATACATTAGGGTGTAGTCAAATACATTATCATTTTCCTATAATATATAGCTTGTGTCTCAGTGTTGCTTTGGATAGATTACGGATTTGTAGTTCACTAATAAATACTCCCTCCTTCCCAACTTATATTACACTCTTTCCTTTTCGCTCAATCCCAAAAGAATGACACCTTTCTGTATTTAGTAACAATTTATCTTTTAACTTTCCATTTTACCCTTAATGAGATGATTTCAAGTCACACAAATATATATGGCTTATTTTTGGACCACAAGTTTCAGTCTTCCTCTCATTCTTAAACTCCGTGGCCATCAAATACCTTCACATAAATTGAGACAGAGGGAGTACTATGTTTCGGTGAAGGCAAGTGTCCAGGAGAATGACCTGATTAATGAGCATGTCGCACATTGAATTAATAAGACGACTGAAATGGATGAGAGTTATGAGCTTTGAAAATTCTTACCAAAGTGAAAGACAAGTTTTGTAGAATAGAGGTGTGACCCTCTAAGACAATATGTCCACAACATGAGTGTTGCAGAAATGTGGATGTTAAAATAAATGTGCGGTCATACAATTTTGGACAACATTAGAGATGATCATATATAGGGTAAAATGGGGAAAAGTCGTCTGAGATGATTTGGCCATGTCATACATAGACCATCACATGCATTGGTCTATAAATTTAACATTGTAATGCTTTAAACACTAAAAGAGGATGAGTTAAGACTATAATCAAATGAAGGGAAGTTATCCCAAAGAATCTACAATATTCAAAATCAATGTGCATTTAGCTAAGAACAGAATACAAATAGTAGTAAGATCCACATAGGCGTTTTCTACTTGTTGCAACTTGCGACAAAGGTTTAATTGTTTGTTAGACTTATATTAGGTTTGGTGTTTTATAGGAGCTTTTCTAGTCTAATTAGAGATTTGTATGCCAATGTAGAGATAAATTGTGATGCGGAGAACCTCTAGTTTTAGAGAGTTCCTAATTTGCCTTAAAAACAAATTATTTATTAAGAAAAGTAGAATTGGAATGAACTGAGACCAAATGTAGTGGAATGATCATATAGCCAACCCAACTTTGTCTCGATTGAGATTTAAATCGAGTTCATATTATATCAACACAAATAAATCTACCGAAATTTATGCTTACCAAACTATTCCCATAGTATCAACATAAACTAACCCCATTCATTTTTGACAACACATCTATTACCTAAATTCTCATAAACCTGCTCTCTTTGCCATGATACGACTTTATTTAAATCATCATATCAATTTAAACGATTACACAAGATTTCTAATATATTTACTTTGTTTAACTGTATTTATATTGATTAAGTTTTTCAATGTTGTTTGTGATTTTTCTTTTTTTTACATTTTAGTAAGAAAATTAAAAAACTTAGTTAAAGTCTCTCATTAAATATTTAAAATCATTTATTTACAAATAACATTAATTGAAGGGGAGCCTTGGAGTAACTGGTAAAGTTGGTGCCATGTGAGGTCACGGGTTCAAGCCGTGGAAACAACCTCTTGCAGAAATGCAAGGTAAGGCTGCGTAAAATAGACCCTTGTGGTCCGGCCCTTCCCCGGACCCCGCGCATAGCGGGAGCTTAGTGCACCGGGCTGCCCTTTTAACATTAATTGTAAGTGTATCTTGGACATGTATTCTTTCATTATTTGACACTCAAAAGTACTATTTGGGAAGATTGGCGAAACATAAACCGTTTCTCTAATACTAACAAAAGCACTTCTCAAATAACTTGGCCAATCACAAATTGCTACTCTTTTTGAAACTCCATTTGGCAAAAGCTCTTTTTAAGACGAGCAGATTTTTCGAAAGTTTGGCCAAACATGCACTTAGAAGTATCTCATGTTGATTTATGTTGACTCCTTGAAATAATGAAAATGAAAACTGAAACTGCCAAAAACCTTAGATATTACTAAAAAAACTACCGCTAGTCCAAGAGCCAATCAAGAACTTGAGAATAAATATGGACTGACTAATTAAAGTAGTCTTCCTTTCAATACCTATACTCTCTTGTTTATTGGGGTTCTGTGACCATCGTGAGGGAATCTTTAAGAACGATAACAAAGCTTATGGGCATAATGGTGGCTAGTTTGTCAGTATGGAGAATTTCCCCTACTCAATTATATGTGGATCGGCGGTTTTGGTACCACTATATGGTGATAGCTTTGTTGTTTTTCAACTTTGACTTGTGACAGCTATAAATGCTATACAGGTGGAAAAAGCAAATATACTTATCATTGTTCAATTGTTCATAGGAAACCTTTCTGTTTTAGTTTTCTGTTGGCAGCTTGTCACATAGAATGGATATCAATGGATTTCACTGCTGAGTTTTCATTTCTTCCCAAGTGTTCGTGCTTCTGTTGCATCACTAGCAGCCCAATTGTTGTTTCGTTTCTGATTCTTTTGTCTTTCTGGGCATAGTTAAGGTTCTCGTATATGGATAAACTAGTGAATTTATCCGCGCTTCGCGCGGTCATAAAAAATATCAATGTTTTGTATTTTTATAAATTGATTAAATTAGAAATATAAAGCACTTCCAATAATATGGTGGTAAATTTTTATATTTTAAGCAATTTGTAAAGTTTATATGTATTTCTCAATCAATTATCTACTTAGTTTCTTAAAATGCAACTGCGGGCCAGGTGTCATATCACCTTGTTTATCCCCAACTTTAATATATATATATATATATATATATATATTTTGAGAGTTTGGTTATTAGTAGTATTACAGACTTGCAACAATAAAAAATTCATATAAAAATCAAACTAAAGACTAAAGAGGAATAATAGAGAGAAGATACGAAAAAATAAAGTAGAAAATAATACAATACACATCATTCTTACGACCTTAGTCATAAAAAAATACGAAATCAATGCATAATTTTCAGAGTTCTTGCTGATATTATCCACCCCTACAAGCCGATCACCACTCAAGAGTCTCATCCTTTTTCTTCAAGCCACACTAAAGCATGAATATAATACCGCAATAAATATATCAGCATTACTGTGTACTTCAAATGGAATGAAAGGATAACATTGGGTAGGATCTCACGAAACAAAAAATATGAATTTACAATAGTTGATGCTTTAGAAGAGTGACATTCTTGACTAATGTGTTCATTTCTTTTTGCAACAAAGTCTTACAATGTCTCTATTTATAGGACTACAATATGGATTATCAAATAATGCCATGAACATGGCTATTAATTATTTAGAGGTTATGGTAATAAAAAGTTATGGGAGTAATGAAAATAAAGACTAATCATTATTTGGTTATGGTAATAAAAAGTTGTGGGAGTAATGGAAATAAAGACCATTAAGTTTTTACATTAAAGAGTATGAATGAATGGAGAGTAATTGATAAATTTATTCTTAAAAAAATAAAAATAGAGAAGTAGGAAGAGTTGTCAAAAAAATTGAAAAAAAAGATAAATAGTATCCTTGGCCAAAGAGAGGTGCCACATCACTCTTCTATTTCGTAGCTTTATATTATATATTGATTATATTGAGTTGTTCTCGTACTTCAGCGTAAGCATGATGTGTCATTCTAGTTATGTAAAAGTCTAGTTAATCCTCTCCTCTTTCCTTTTCTTCCTCTCGATAGCTCTCTGTCTCACTCTTCGCACACCTCGACTATTCCACCGGATACCTGCATCGAGAAAAACTTATCCGAACCCAATGCGTGACCATGCAGATAACCATAGTTCGAAGTATGAGTTAAGAATACATGTTAATTAATCATAGTTAAGTGATAAACCACATGTAAAAGGCACATGCCATGCATTTATTGCCTTGGTCAGTACACCATATGTGGGGGCAAGTATTTTCCTACTTGCATTCTTCCATCAATACATGTATTAGGTAACTTTGCCCATTAAAATTTTACTTAGATGAGAAGAAATCACTTAACTTTTTTTGCCTCTACAACTCAAACCTTGGTCTCCCGTGGTCTTCATCAACCACTAACCCCTCCCCCATCTCCCTCTTTTTTCAATTTGCTTCCTATGTTTCTTGAGTCTTTGACTGCAAGCAAGAGGCATTGCTTGCTTGCAGCTTGTGTTTAAATGCTCTATATGCTGGATTTAAATTCTGCTTGCTTGTGTAATACTTAGCATTCATCATGATTGTTTCTACAGAACATCCATGGCTTCGACTTGGAGAAGCATCAGACAAACCAATAGACAGTGCGGTACTGTCCAGAATGAAACAGTTCAGAGCAATGAACAAGCTCAAAAAACTAGCATTGAAGGTAGCCTCTAATATTGCATTCTTATTTTGGCACCATAGGTGGTTAAGTATTTTCTCAAGAATGCTGTTAGCCTGTTACTCATAATCGTCGACTGGTTCTTCAGTAGCAAAAGTGATGTGGGATATACCCAGTGAAATCCCACAACGTGGTGTTACAATCTCATTGGCTCCTCCCTACCCCAACACCCCAACACCCACCCCTTGACCACCCCAGCCCTCGCCACCCCCAACCCTCCACTACCCACCCCACCCCATAGTATTTTCCTAGATTACATATAAATGCTCTTGGCACAATATTTGTTGTTTACTTGCCAAACACCAGAAAATAAGTAAGAGAACCACTTATTTTTTAGGAAAACATTTTCTATGAAAATATTTCCCCTCATACCAAACACACCCTTACTTGATGATCATTTTCCATTCACAAGATGTCCTTGTATAGGTAGATGGATTTTCATCTAACAAAGGTCTACAAATTACAGTTTATGCATTAGGCTATGTACCACAAGTCAAAGCAAAGATGTTGATATCAGCATTTTCTGTTCTTACGTAAGGCATTCTAATTAAAAGCTCCTGTTCTGTTACATTTGTAATTTCCCTAGGTCATTGCGGAAAATTTATCTGAAGAAGAAATCAAGGGTCTGAAGGCTATGTTTGATAACATTGATACAGACAATAGTGGCACAATCACTTATGAAGAATTGAAGTCGGGATTGGCTCGACTTGGATCAAAGCTAACGGAGACTGAAGTCAAGCAACTCATGGAAGCTGTAAATATGATGCCTCTGACTAGATTTAATTTTTTTTAAAAAATTCAGTTTCTGACCTGTATATGGTCATTCTACCCTCCCCAGACCCCACTTTGTGGGATTTCAGTGGGTCGTTGTTGTTGTTGTTCTGACTTGTGTATGGTTCGACATTTCAGGCTGATGTGGATGGAAATGGAACAATCGACTACATTGAGTTTATTACTGCAACAATGCATAGACATCGGCTTGAAAGGGATGAGCATCTCTTTAAAGCTTTTCAGCATTTTGACAAGGACCATAGTGGGTAAGTCCATAAAGGTGATTGGGACTTTTGTTTTTCTTACCTTCTAAATGAAGTTTTGACTACTAAATTTTGGCGAATCCAGCAAATACTCCACATGCCAATGCGGATTAATAAAGATATTTTTTTTTCCAAAAGCAAAAGAAAAACCTCATCCCTCTGTCCCAAATAATGTCACTCTGTCTTTTTAGTCAGTCCCAAAAAGAATGACATTTTTCTATATTTAGTAACAACTGAACTTTAAACTTCCCATCTTGCCTTTAATGAGATGATTTCTAACCACAAAAATTTCCATGGTTTGTTTTAGACCACAAGTTTCAAAAATCTTTTTTTTTCTCTTGAATTTCGTGCCCAGTCAAACACCTTCACTTAAATCGGGACGGAAGGAGTAGTATTTTACTTGTTGCTATTCTTATCTTATATTATGACATAGTAGCAAACCCGTTTATTTGATTTTGTTGAGTTCTCCCACATCGGTGGGATAAGTGGTCCTTGGTCTCCTTATATGGCTTGGGCAACCCTCCTCCCTTTGAGCTAGCTTTTGGGGATTGAGTTAGGCCCAAAATCCATTCTTTACATGGTATTAGAGCCAGACCCGTCCCAATTCATTGTTTCCGATGTTGGGCCCCTCTTATATTGTCCATGCTCCAGATGTCCAGCCCTGGGCGTGAGGCGGGGTGTTAAGTTCTCCCACATCGGTAGGATAAGTGGTCCTTGGTCTCTTTATATGGCTTGGGCAACCCTCCTCCTTTTGAGCTAGCTTTTGGGGATTGAGTTAGGCCCAAGATCCATTCTTTACAGATTTATCAATGGATTCGTGGCATCAACAGGGTAATCAATAATTTGATTAGGGGCCGGAGGTTTTGCATGTGATTACTTTTGCTGCTAGACCATTGGGATAATGAGAGGAAAACCTCCTAAGCCATCTAATTACTTAATTTACTCAAGTTATGGATGGGGTCGGGCATAGGTGGTTGGTAGATTTCAGTTACTTAAAGGGCAGTGGCTTCCTATTGCTTTAACTTGGGAGTTAATGCTGCAATACTTAACACTTACCCCAGTATGAGATAGACCCTCCTAGTGTATAGCATATAGCGGTTCCATCAAGAGAAACCTTCCCCAGTATGAAGAACTAAGAGGAATCATTTTAAATCTACAGTATTTTGGTCTATAGAATCAAGAATTAAAGGTGATTTTTGGACATCCTCGGTAACCATTAACCAAGGGTGTGACCTAGTGGTCAATAAAAGTCGGGCGAGAACCATGAGGTCTCAGGTTCAAATTCCAGCGGAGACAAAAAAACATTTAGGTGATTTTTCCTCATTTGCCTATGTTGGTGGGCAGAGTTACTCGATACTTGTGCTGATGGGAGGTAGTGGTACCTTGTAGAATAGTCGATGTACATGCAAGCTAGCTTGGACACCAGCTTCATTTAAAAAGTTAAAATTGAACCTTTGTAATGGTATATGTTACATATTGATCTCTGTCTGGCTGTTTCTATGCTTGGCTATTTGGAAGCTTTTTATGGTTTCTGAACATTTTAGAAGCACGTAGTTGGTCTGTATAAAATCCTAATATTTCACACTTATTCCTCTCAACATATTTCACCTCTTCTTTTCTTTTTCCGGCTATGTAACATGTTCATTTTTAATTGTTGTTAATGTTATTCAGCTTCATCACGAGAGACGAATTGGAAAACGCTATGAAGGAATATGGTATGGGTGATGAGGGAACCATCAAGGAAATAATCGCAGAGGTGGACACTGACAATGTAAGTGGTCTTATATGAAACACTTGACATTGAAAAGTCTAATGTGAAAAATTGCAGAAATAGGATACCATAATAGGTGTCTTGAACTTTTGGTCCTGCTTAACAAAATTTTTAAAGATGATCAATGTCACCTGTCGGGCATAGATTCTAGTCATAGTATGCGCATAAGTTAGTTTTTCCTATGAGGCAGGAGTCGGGACATCTCAAGAAGTTACAGACAGTAAAGATAGTGTGATGTGTTGGCTATATTGATTTGTGAAGAGTTGAGCAACACAAACAACTTTTACATGCGAGGCAAAATTTATTGCCAATTGAGCAGGTTTACTGTCTCTAACTTACTGAAATGTGCCGAACTCCTAACTCACAAGCAAAACTAATTTATGTTCACAAGTTATACCCGATGAGCAATAGATGTCATATTTTAAAGACTTCTTTTAAGCGAGGCCAAAATTCAAGACCATCCCTTATGGAGGTCATTCTTGCAAATCACCCGATAATTTCATACTGACTCTTCCAATTGACCAGGATGGTAGGATCAATTATGAGGAGTTCTGTGCTATGATGAGAAGTGGAACTACACAACCACAACAAAAGCTTTTCTAATCAATCGAGGAAAATACCATTGCGAGCAAAAAATGTTCACCAGTCAGCACAATGGACAGGCGTCTACCACGATAAGATCACTTCAGAAGAGTGAGATTAACTATAGCCTATAGGTGATGTACTTGATATTTCTTCAATCCTTCAACTATCTTTTCGAAATCACTGGAGTATGGGAGGCATTTTCGTGTAGGTTGAGTTCGCACGTGCATAGCTAGTTAATGGTAATATTTCGAGTTCCCTGTAATATACCCGACCCCCTTGTAATTTTGTGTCGATCGCGTTATCATGTTGACCCGTCTATAGATTGCAATAAGACAATCTGAAACTAGTGTTATGCTTGAAAAAAGAGGGGATTTTTGTTGACCTTGATGCCACTGAAGTCCTTAAGATGTTAATAGACTGATATCTATGAGAGGAATCGGATGCTTTTCATATTTAATTATGCTAATAACTAGCAAGTTATAATTTGAGGTCGGGTACTTGATGCGCATAAGTTGACTCATACACCACCGTTATATAAGGAAAAGGCAGAAATTAATATGAGGAAGACATAAAGAAGTATTCAATTTTTCGGTTCTTCGGGTTTTTTGTCCACCCCTAATAGTTTTGTCATATTGAATTTGTTTAGAATATCTAATGTTTTAGAAAAAAACAAGAAATATTTTCTTACTTTCTTACTCTCGTCGCGAAAGCTATCCTTACGATTCCAATTACTGGAGTAGATCGATTATTAATTAAGTGAGACGTTTAAAGAAAAATAAATAATAGTGGAATCTTTACACGAATAATCGTTCGACTTCATGGTTTATTCTTCCTATCCGTTATATATTGATTATACGCGGTTATAGAAAGATTATACATGGATTATACCTACATTACTTCCTTCGGGTCAAAAAGAGTGTCCACTTAACTTTTATTTTTTGGTTAAAAAGAGAGTGTAATCAAGAAAGAATTACCTCACTTTTTCATATTTGCCCTTATTAAGTGTTGAGAGATCAAATTTCAATACCTATTTAAATAGGGACGTTTAGTCAAATTACCTATTTTTGCCTAGGAGTTAGTATTTTTTAAAATGGTGTGCAAATGGCTAAGTGGACACTCTTTTTGATCCGGAG
The DNA here is from genome assembly GCA_029783415.1 of Anisodus acutangulus. Taxonomy (NCBI): domain Eukaryota; kingdom Viridiplantae; phylum Streptophyta; class Magnoliopsida; order Solanales; family Solanaceae; genus Anisodus; species Anisodus acutangulus. The sequence goes on along the minus strand of CM056509.1, from coordinate 44,994,707 downwards.
GGAGCACTATATAGGGGCGGATCTAGTATTTCTTGAACATGGGTGCATCACAAAGAAAGAATGAAAAAAATAAAGTATTAAATGGGAATTGATACTTGTTCCTCGGGATAATAATTCAACCTTCAATCAAGTGCACCGTTAGGCCTTTTTGGAACATGGAATTCAGGAAATAATATTAGATCGTCTAGGAAATATGTATATAACATACTTAGATTTGCGGAGAAACCATGAATTCACGTTCTTCAGAATCTCTAAAGTAAATTTATCCTTAATTATATATCGACCGACTATTTTTAATTTAAGCAGCTGAATAAACTCTTGTGATTAAGGATACTCGTGACTAGGGATGGCAATAGATATCTGGACCGGATCCTACTAGATCCAGATCCAGATCCGTTTTTCATACCTGGATCCAGATCCATCGGGTCCATAAAAATCATATCCAAATTCGGATCCACTGGGTCCACGAATCGGATCTGGATCCACATGTAAAAAATTTTGCCTTGCTAAGAATGTAACCTAGTTAAAATTTTTTTTTGAACTGACAAACGATTTTTACTTAGCTAATAGTTTACTGTGTTTCAATTTTGAAATGTTCATATGAGATATTTTGTTCGTTGTCTCGTTTTGATTGTGAGCTATTAATTGAAAATGTTGGACAATGATAATAGTTGTGGAAAATACTGACTAGTATTTCCACAATGCAGAACTTGCATGTGCTTGGAATCTTCACAAATGAAGTGAATATAATTTTAACTACTTGTCTATGGAGATGTTAGTCATTCACTAATATAATATTGATTTTATTATCGAAGTTACCTCTTTATTTTTTAGTTTTTGAGTTAACGCGGAGATAAATTAAACTTGTTTTGAGAATTAAATTTGCAAGGATGTGCTTAGAAATTTTAAGAAAATACTTATAAAATTACATTATAGGTTATGAATATATTTAATAAAAAATGAATCCACTGGTCGGATCTGGACCGGATACGGATCTCAAATACAAGATCCAGATCCAGATCCGTCAGGTCCAAATTTTGAAGATACATATCCTATAAAACGGATCTGGATCCACCGAATCCAGACCGGGTCAAGGATCCACTGCATCTCTACTCGTGACAATGCAAAAGTAAGTATAACAACAGTATAAATAAATGGCGCCTAGGATGCTCCTAATTATGTTTCGATTACTGGGAAACCAGCCTTACTTGCTCCCCTAAACAGGGAAGCTTTCCTTTTTTTAATTGCTTTCTTATAGTACTATTTTAATTTTTGCACCATAAAAATTCGTGTGCACTGACTAATTAATACTTGTATTATTTCATCTTGTACAGTAAGGATTAAGGAAAACTCAAGATAAATGAGTGACAACAATAAAGAGTCGTAAGAGTAACGAGTGTTCTGTATGATGCACACAAGTTAGTTTTATATACAATTTAGTATAATCATTAAAAATGCATGGTAAATACTTTCATTTTTGCTAAAATTAAAAGATGTGCTCCTCAATGCCTGACTCTAATTTTTTGTTGAATCCCATTTTCACCATAATAGGAGCCAGAATCCAATTTTCACCATAATAGGAGCATTAATGGCGCAATGGTAAAAGTTGTCTTCGCGTAATCAGAAAGTCACATGTTCAAGCTGTGAAAAACACATTTACAAAAAATGCAAGAGACTGTCTACAATAGACTCAATGTAGTTTGATCCTTCTCTAGACTCCACTGATAGGGAGAGCTCAATGCTACCCTTCAAAACATAAAGAAATAAACACTCGAAGAAGTCAAGGAGATTCAACATCTAATATATACAACAATAACAACATACCCAGTATAATCCTGGGGTAGAGAGGTTGTTTCTGATAAACCCTCAACTAAAAAATGATGTAACCGCAAGACAGTAGGAAAGAAAAGAGAGACAACAAAATAGTAATGCACAAAATAAGTGTAGCAACATATCAATACACATAGGCGAAAAAGAAACTACAATAAAAAAGTCATTTTAACCTTATATATACATTGTAATTTTTTGAAGGCGCTCCCTAGCTCCGCCCCTGGGGCCCAACATAAAAAATAGTCAAACTAGCTGAGCTAATTGCGATTGAGGCACATTGAGTTGATCAAGTACTTCAACAGTACCTCTTAAATTGGCAGCATCAAAACCAGTTCCAATGCGTCTTTGTCATTTGCATTAAAAACACAGCTTCTACTAAATCAATCACAAAAGTTACATGTTTCTTGGATTTGTGGTGAAATATCACAACAGGATGTTGAAAAATAGCATGGTCAATGCTTCTGCTGCATATTGCACTGTTGAGCAAGAAGTAAAAGAAGAGAAAACTCTGAATGTCATGAATATTGCTAAGATTTCTGCTGAATTGCAAAGGGAGAAACAGAAAAACGCGAAGCTCATGGAGAGAATATCAGTTCTTGAGTCTCAAATACAAGAAACACATTAAGACTAAAACTTCTCGAATGGAAATGTATGATTGCTCAGCTCAACTTTTTATATATTAGCAATTTTTAATCATCTGTTTAATAGTGCTTCACTTTTGTTAAGTGTCCCACATTAGTTGAGGGAATGAGTTGTCCTGTATCCTTATATGGTCTTGAATAGTTCTCATCTCATGAGCTCAATTTTAGAGGTTGAGTTAGGCACCCAAGGTCTATTTTCTTGTCTACGAAATTCGTTTTAGTGACATTGTTTTTGCTCTTCTTGAAGACTTAACTGTTATCCAAACTGTGCTCAAAACAATAAAGTCGTTAGTAAAACAATGTTCAAACAACGAAACAATATTTTAATAAAACTGAGAAAACAAAATGATAAAAACACTATCCGAATCCACAGAATTCACTGTGTATCCTTAAAGAATTTAATCCCCTCATTGTACCCGAAGTTATGTATTACTTCCTCTCAAGATAAAACGGATATACACGTTGATGGCGTAGCGGTACCTCAAATCCCACCAACTTCATCGAACGCAAATTCGGCAACAAATCACACAAATACTCAATTTTTGTTTATAAGAAAGTATGCAGAAATTCTAAAATCCAGTCCAAAAAATGAGGCTATTCCTCTAAATTTATAGACAATGAAAGGGTGAGATGAAAAGTTGTAATCCAAAAGGTGCCTTTTGGGTGCACTCCAAAAGGTGCCTTTTGGGTGCACTCCAAAAGATAACTTTTCTCATTTCCTATTCACACCTTAAAATCCCACAATCCCCCACATGAATGGGGAATGACTCTATGATTAAAATATGCATAAAAAACTGTGTGATTCGTAAGAAAGGATTAATTGCATCTGGATAAGTAGGGTTTTCTTTGAAATTTCCGTAGTGAACATATGTCGGATATACTCTATCAATCGGTAGATTTGATATCTTTGAACCGACGAGCTTTGGTGTATACCTAGACAACCACATGTCACACAATTAACCCGTTAATCGTCTTTGGTTCTCACTATTGTGTTCGTTTCAGCCATGAACACCGCCTGATTTGATGAGTGCGTAGAGCATGAGCCTTTACCTAACTTACTCCTTCAAGCGGCTTACACTTCACACTCACCTAGGTGATTCCTAAACATGTCATCCCGTAGATACACTATTTGGTCATACCTGCCAAACTAGAAACCATTAAAAAGTTTAAGCTTTATTAGCTCGTTAAAAATCCTTAATGTTTTATCTTTGTTTCTGAACATTGTCTACATCATGAGAATATATTTAGTTATTTAACAACGTTGAACCGTCATTCATAACTTTGTTTTATCTCTTTGAACCTAGCTTTTGGGATCTCCGGTCTGCTAGGTAGAGTTACCGCCATGATGACATGTTCTAGGCCTTAAACCCATTTCCCTCGATGATCCTTCAACCGCCTCTCTAGTTAGGTATTTTGTAAGTGGATCTGACACATTATCTCTTGACTTTACATAGTCAATTGTGATAAATCCACTAGAGAGTAGTTGTCGAACGGTATTGTGTCTCCGTTGTATGTGACGAGATTTCCCGTTATACATAACGTTCCCTGTTCTTCCTATTGCTGCTTGGCTATCATGGTATGCATATAGGTGCCACAGGTTTGGGCCAGAAAAGAATATCTTCTAAGAAATTTCGGAGTCATTCAACTTTTTCACCGCCTTTATCTAGATCTATGAACTCAGACTCCATTGTAGAGCAAGCAATACATGTTTGTTTGGACGACTTCCATGATACCGCTCTTCCACCAATCGTGAATACATATCCATTTGTGGATTTGGATTCTGTTGAATCGGTGATCCTTTGCATCATTGTATCCTTCAATAACTACAAGATATTTATTGTAATGCAAGACAAAGTTTTGATATATTTTAAATATCCAAGAACTCGTTTCATTGCCATCCAATGCGTTTGATTGGGATTACTCGTGTACCGACTTAGTTTACTATAGCACAAGCTATATCTGATCGCGTACAGTTCATGCTGTATATTAAACTTCCCAAGTATCGTTGTTCAATATGGATTCTATCTCACTATTGATTGCCTCTTTCTGAATTGAGCTTCCGAGGAAGACATAACTTCTTGAAACATTCGAGGCTCATTCTCCAACAAAAATGTTAGAAAATCTAGTCCAAAGGAAGTAGATGTCCTTTGACTTTACTACGTTTTGAATTTTCCTCATCAAAAACATCTTCCTTTGTTTTTTCCCGAGGTCGTTTAGATCCTTCACTAGACGACTCACATTCCCTTTTATACGGATATATATTTTCAAAGAAGTCAGCATTATCTTATTCAATTACCGTATTCACATGAATGTCGGGATTTTCTTGATTTGTGAACCAGAAATCGATATGCTTTACTATTTATGGCATATTCTATGAAAACACAATCAACGGGTTTAGGTCCTATTTTTACCCTTTTGGATTTAGGAACTTGCACTTTGACAAAACACCCCTACACTTTGAAGTATTTCAAATTGGGCTTTCTTCCTTTTCATTTTTCATATGGAATTGTGTTTGCCTATGGGCACTCGTTTGAGTATTCGGCTCCACCTTCAAAAAATCTGGGGTAACCCAGAAGGCATTCATTATTACTAATGATTAATTGATCGTCATATTTTATCGACCAACGGGGATAGCCTTTCACCAACATCCACGTCTATAAAAATAATTATATTTTAATGGACACATCTTTTCATGAAAAATCACTTTCAAGTGAAACCCTTTTATGAAAGAACATATTTCTTCTAAACAAGTATATGATCAATTATCAATTTGATAATTTCATAAACTAATCATATACTAGTTAAAAACTCAACAACCACCATATCAAATATCCGCCAAGGATTTTGTGGACATAACATAATTCAAGAATGTCATTAGATTTCATATCTCTTGTTCTTCCAAAATAAATTAGACACTAAGTCTAATATTGACTTTATCACAAGTCAAGAACCCCCACATTTTAAATATTTCAAGTGCCATATTCTTGGTAACTCAAAATTAAAAGATCATATCAATAACAATGCTTTTGTACACAAAACTCATATTAAAAGAGAATAAACTTTATCAAACCACTGTTAATTCATACCATCATTCATGTTTCTATATATACTGAACTGAAACATATTACTTTTGATCATATTTCAAAAGATATTAAAAAATAACATTTTCACAAAGTTATGCCATGCCTGCAGTATTAACATACTGTAATTTCGATTTTCATTAGCTTAGAGAAGACTTCAATCTCTGTTCTTCACCAAATAATTGAATGTTTTGACATATAAAAGGTCTTTCAACTAATTCTTTGTAACCCGTACATATTTCATTAGTTTGATGTCCTGTTCTTATCACACTAAAATATATGTATATTTTTATTGATTCAAAATAATATAAACATAATATTTTCATGATCTCAAGAATAATTTTCAATTATAAATGTAAGCCTAATTCATGCCTTAGTACCTTGAAAATAATCTTCAACGTATTTTATATATGCTACCAAATTGTATACCAACTAATTAATTTTATGGCATGCAAATAAACATATACTTTGAGATCATCAAATAATAAACGTTTACCCTAACATTTATAAAAATTAAATTTCATAAATCATAAAGGATAGAAAATGTAAAGACGAGAAGGGTAAAGAAAGTAGAACCAGATTTTTATCACCGGTCACCGCCTTCCTTTCGTTAGATCTTATAAGGAAAATATGACACATACATAATTCCTTCTCCATTTTGATCTCCTTCAGTACCTTCCATTTATTGACCCAAAAATTACAAACCGTATAAACCATGAATGTTGCAAAAATCTTAAATAAGATGAGTCTCTTTCCAAGTTAAGGGCAATTTTCTGTTCCTTTCACTGTTGTAGATGACCATCATCCTTTTGCATAATCCTCACAAAGTGCAAAATTCTGACACCATCATATATTAATGTCCATAATCAAGATGGTACTAATCATGAGAACAACATCAATTTAATTAATGTCTCTGTTCTTGTAGTTTAAAGATATAGCCACCAAAAATTTCATTTTTTGTATTCAAGGTTTTCATTGTCTCCTGTAGTGGACAATAAATTGGTTCCTTCATTTGATTTTCTTCTTCTCATTTTCTATGGAGATCTGTTATACTCTCTTCTTAAATATCATCCATTAGTAATGTATTAGCGGCCATCTCCATCATGCTGTAATATTATTCCAAGAATATTGACATGGGATACATACTATTTGAAACAAGTCTCTATAAGGAGATGAATGATGTCCTTTTAGAATGAGAAGATAATGCCGAAAACATACTATTTGAAACAAAAGTAGTAGAATTTTATCCTGTTATATTTATCAACGTATATGTGCAACTACAGAGATTTAAACATATAATAGAACAGTATTATTAGTGAAAATCTTCTTGTAAATTTTTATAAACATTCAAATATACGCTCAATGCTTATACAATCATACTTCTCTATAACAACGTCATTTCTTTTGATATTTTATAGCTGCTATAGTGAAATGATTTTATAGAAAACATATAATATAACATAACATGAAAGATCGGTTCCACAGAAAACATGGTTGTTATAGTGAAATGTATTATAGAGGATAGTTGTTATATATAGAGAGGTCTGACTGTATTAACTATCTTTCTCACAGGCCAATTGCCAAAGTATAAGAGAAAGGCACTTCAGAAAGATACGAAAAGTAGCACAAGTTATTGACACTAACGTGGAAAGAACACAAAAAATGGACTCGAAGGTGAAGGATCACGCTAAAATCTTCCTAACGAAAGACGTTCATACAGAACGTTGCGTAGTGAATTGGTTGAGCATGGATGATACCCAGTTTCTGAAGTTCGAAAGATCCAAAGACAGTGATTCAGCTGAAGACAATGACTGTGATGACAGTGAAGACGAATATGACCAAGAATCCGATGGCTGTGGCACTTATACTGACATTATGCATAGAGAAAATGTCAAAAAATAGAAAATTGAAAAGGAATTCAAAGAACAAATGAAACAGGATATCGGTGAAGCAAGTGATCCATCATTCTTGGAAAGTTGTGATCGTCATCCAGGTCCAGCAGAAAAGAGTTCACCAACTGATATGGACGTTTCCAAGAACGTAAGGGTACTTGGAAACTGTAATAATGAAGAAATTAACATGCTTGAAGCCTACGAGGAGCTCTCAAAAGCCCGTCTAATTGATCACGGAACAAGAAGACATGCTTCACATAAAAAGTCCATAAAGATGGCTTTTTGTCCAAAGGAAATAAGGAAAATGCTAGGATCAGAAGAGCTTTCACTGGAGAACGCTCAATCTCATACTATGAGAAAAATCTTAGTTTTCGCGCCTCTTGGTATAAGGCACGGGAGTGAGGACATGTATGAATTAGACTTCAACCATTTCAGCATTTTACACAAGGTAGTAAAGGACCGTGTGTATCATGGTCCCATTTGGACTCAACAAAATGTAATTCATGTATAACTCTAATATCACGCACCCTATTCCAAGTGTCCATCGCCGTAGCGTCGGGTTCAATAATCGTCTGTAAAAGGTCTGTAGAGATAGTGGAATAAATCCACTGGAGAAAGATAGCATCAAGGGTTGTCCATAACGTAGGATTATCCTCGGGGGTAGGCACCTTCTCATGCCAGGTACCGAGGGGATTACGTAATGGAGGACTTGATGCAAGCGTGCGTGAACTTTGAATAATTCCGCCCACGTCGCGTATTGGACGTTTTCCATTTCAAGAACAATAAGGATGTGATTCTTGATGTTGGAACCTGTAAGGGCGGGATGAAACATGTTCTTTAACGTAGACATAACGAAAGAACAATAGGTGAATGAAGGATTTGGAAGAAAATTTGGGAATAGAGGAGAAAATATATGCATAGAATCCGAGAGGAGGCACGGAAACCGAGAAAAGAAGGGGCAGCGGAAGTGTTGGAGAGAAGGTATTTTAGCCCTAGACTTATGATACCATGAAAGAAATAATCCCTTGATTAATTTCATTGATAATGAGAGGTATATATACAAATATACAATTCCTAAATATGGACAACCTTTTCCTATTCTAATTCTAATACCTTTTTCTAGTACAAGACTAATACCATAATTACAATTATACATGAATTACATTTTGTTGAGTCCAAATCAGACCATGATACACACGGTCCTTTAGGGAGAACTATATATAGATTCAAAAAATCCCGGGGTATGCTCTTAACTTCAATTATACGTCACGCTTCAGGTCCTCAGATTGTCTTTTTGGGATATTAAACTGCACGTGGAGACTCTAGTTAGTTTCAATAAGGGATCTTTACAAAAATAGCTGACTGGTTCACTGTTTACTTTTTCTAGCCGGTGTACATAGATTATACATGATTATACACATTATACATGAGCTATACATACATTATACAACCGCCGGCTATTTTTAATTTATTTCTTCTTTGAATGAAGCAACTGTTTATTGTAAGAACAGAAATCTGTCCATTGTAAACTATTCATTAGCAGATAAAATCTCAATTTTCTTGATGAGTTCGCTCTTATGAAAGACTGATAGAAACTTTTGAGAACTATTAATCAAATTGTTTTACTAAACATGGATGTCTAGAACTTTTGTTGTGTCACTTTCATATACCTATAAGTGGTTCAAATCTCAACTGAGTTGATATGTTCTGTGCTAGGAGCATGTATTACACGATAACCCTGGAGTTCGGAGAAAGATATTCTTTCCCAACAGACAGAACCGAGCCTTATGTCCTGTCAACATACTTGAAGAGGAGAAGGCCATGCGTCCGTCTGATGCTAGCTGCCCGTCATGCTTATTCCTATGCATCAAGTATGGAGGAAGGACAAGAAATATTCCTCAAAATGAGTAAGACTGCTTAACTATTGTATCATGTACGCTTCATTGCAATAGTACATGGACTTTATGCTTCGTAAAGTCATATACTGACACTGAAGAGAATTGTTTTGTGTTATTAGGTTCAGTTGACCTACAGGTAACTCTCCATATACGGTAACCTAAAATGTAGACTAATAACCTGCAATAATTGGTTAAATTGCACTGATAGTGTAAAAATCCTTTACCGTGTAATGTGTATAACTGAAACTCTAGTGCACAATACAATCTATTGCACATTTGACACTATAAGCGAATATTCTCCGAATATTCTGTAATTATGATAGATGTATATTTAAGGTAACTTAGGATTCTAATTGTATTAGGAATCAACCTTTGTAAGGTAAGTTAGGATTCGTATCATATTAGGAATCAACCTTTGTACATCTATATATATTGTGAATAATGAAAGGAATCCGCAAGGAAAATTATTCCATCTCTCATGGTATCAAGAGCCTAAAACCTAAATTCCTTCTCTTCCTCATTCTCGGCCAAACCAGAAAATTCCCTTCCCTCGGCAGGCGGCAACCATGTCTTCCCCCACAAATTCCGGTTCATTCACTGGCACACTTGACAACCCCTCTCAACGTTCAGTATCTTCTTTTCATCCGGCATTCGCCGTTAACAACATCAAGAATTTTATCCCTATAATTCTTGACCAAGAAGACTGTCAATATTCCATGTGGATGGAACTATTCTACATTCATGCATGTGCATACAACGTGCTCGATCATATTGACGAATCTGTTCCTCGTCCCATCGATGTTACAGACTCAATCTGGCGTCGTCTTGACGCCATCGTCAAACAATGGATCTACGACACCATCTCCAAGACCTGTTGTGCACTATCATGAAAATAGGTGCTACGACATGTGAACTTTGGATCCGGCTAGAAGAAATCTTTCAGGACAATAAAAATACTCGGGCCGTATATTTGGAAGAGCAATTCAATAATACCCGCCTCGAGAATTTTAACATGTCCGAATATTGTAAGCAACTGAAACTCATAACCGATCAACTATCCAACGTCGGGACTTCTGTTTCAGAAACCAAGATGGTGCTTCAACTTGTTGCGGGTTTACCAAAAGGTGAATATGACACACTCGCAACAATGATTCAACAAGCCGACCCTCTCCCAAGTTTCAACAAGGCACGTTCACCACTATTGTTGGAAGAAACTAGACGTGCTAAACAAGAGGAACATAATCAAAAGGCGTTAGCGGATTGACGGATGGCAACACTGCGGCCAAAGAACCACCATCACAAAGATGTCCGGCAGCGAAGCACCACCTGGTTGCGATCCACTGAAGAAGAAGCGAAGAAGAAGAAGAATAAAGAAGAAGAAGAAGACTGCGGAAGAAGAAGAAGAAGCTGAAGAAGAAGAAGAAGAAAGAATCGGCAAAGAAGAAGCGAAGAAGAATCGGCAGAAGAAGAAGCTGCCCGCCCCCGACTGATTTGGGCCAGGCCTACACCACCGCGTGAACCTTCAACAACCCGACGACAATTGGTACATGGACACGGAGCCACATCTCACCTCACCCGATCGTCGGGTAACCTATCTCAACTACGTCGGTTAAAGTGTCCTCAATTTATTCTGTCGGCAATGGTCATCGCATCCCAATTGAAGGTTACGGTAACACACACCAAACATACACACCCGCCTTTCTCCCTAAACCACGTCCTATACACACCTAACATCATTAAAAATTTAATCTCTGTTAGAAAATTCACTAGCAATAATGCGTATGCAGCCGAATTTGACCCTTTTGGTTTTTACGTGAAAGAACTCAATACGGGAAAATTCTTACACGCCACAATAGTGTGGGAGACCTCTACCCATTCACTCAATCTTCATTGTCAGGACCGCAAGCACCTCTATCCCTTGCGGCAATCTCTCCCTCCACTTGGCACAACAGACTCGGACACCCCGGAGACCCAGTTTTTACTTTTCTTAGGACTTCTAAGCGTATTCAATGTAATAATGAAAAAATTGTCCAACACTATTTTTCTTGTCCACTAGGCAAACATACGCGTCTTCCATTTATGTCATCAAACAGTGTTACTTTTTCTCCCTTTGATATTGTTCATGCTGATTTGTGGACATCTCCGATTGTTAGCTCTTTGGGTCATAAATTCTATCTAGTATTCTTGGATGATTTTTCACATTTTGTCTGGATTTACCCACTGAAATTCAAATTTGAAGTTTTTACAAAATTCCTCGAGTTTCACAAATTCATTAAAACACAATTTGAAAAATCTATCAAATCATTCCAATGTGATAATAGACGTGAATTTAATAACTCGACATTTCACAATTTCTGTTCTAAACAAGGCATGGTTTTCCGTTTTTCTTGTCCCTATACTTCTTCCCAAAACGGAAAAATTTGAAAGAATTATACGTACCATCAATAACATGGTTCGCACACACATTTCATGCCCGCCTACCACCGCCTTTTTGGGTCTATCTTTGTCAAAATGGTAGAATCCCTTCTTAATATTTTACCAACTAGCACACTCCAAAACAAGACCCCTACCGAAATCTTATACCGTAGGCTACCATCATATGATCACCTACGTATTTTTGGATGCTTATGCTACCCCAACATGGCCTCCACTGCACCTCACAAACTTGCACCTCGCACTCTGCCATGTGTCTTCCTTGGTCTATCTCCTAATCATCGGGGCTACTTGTGCTATGACATTGCTACTTGCAAAATCATCGTCTCCCGTCACGTCACCTTTGATGAGACAACCTTTCCTTTTTCAAATCTCCAAAAATTTCAGACCACCGATTACATCTTTCTCGATGAACCAAGTTTGTCCCCGATCATCCAAAATCTATACCAACAAAGGCCCACTGTTCGGCAGCCTCGCCATCGTCTCAAGACCACCCCAATAGCTCCCTGCTCACCCCTACAGCCCCCAGTCGAGTCACCACAAACCAGTCCGGTGAATCACGCCACCGTCCGTAACGATGGACCAAAGAACCTCCCAACTCGACCCACCGCCACTGCCGTCTCATCGTATGGAGACTCGTGCACAATACGGGATCTTCAAACCCAAGGTTCACTTCAATCTCTCCACACAAACCTTATCACCCATTCCAAAAAATCCAAAACTAGCAAAAGCGGACCCAAATTGGAATGCGGCCGTATGCGAGGAATTTAACGCTTTAACCAAGCGTAACACTTGGGATTTGGTACCTAGACCGAAGGTGTGAATGTTATCCGGTGTATGTGGCTATTTCGGCACAAGTTGAGACGGTGGTGACTTAGAGAGGTATAAGGCAAGACTAGTCGCCAATGACACTAATCAACGAGGAGGTATTGATTGTGATGAGACATTGATCCGGTTGTTAAACCGCCACTATTCGGGTACTCGGTATTGCTATGGGCATGCATTGGCGATTCATCGACTTGATGTCAAGAATGCATTCCTTCATGGGGATTTGAAAGAGGCGTGTACATGCATCGACCTCACGACTTTGTTCATCCGGCTGACTCCATGATTTGTGTGTCGTCTCGTAAAGTCATTGTATGGATCAAACAGGCACCGCGCTTGGTATGATCGTTTGCCAAGTATCTTTTGCAGATTGGTTTTGTATGTAGCGGTGTGATAACTCTCTCTTCACTTTTCACCGAGGTAGCAAGACCTTGCATATTTGCTATTATATGTCGATGACATTGTTCTTCTTGCCTCATCCGACGGTTTGAAGAATGAAATCATTGCTCTACTCAAACCGAATTTGCTATGACTGACTTGGGCAAGCTAAGTTATTTTTGGGTATATCGGTAACAGATCTGCAGCCATTATGTTCTTATGTCGGCGTAAGTATGCGAGAAGAGATAGTGTCTGAGGCCAAGATGACAAATTGTAAAATTATGCCAACTCAGGTGGACTCCAAATCCAAGCTTAGTGCCAATGACGGTGCGTCGGTTCGATCCCACTCTATATCTGAGTCTAGCGGTGCTCTTGATATCTTTACATTCACTAGGCACGATATTACATATGTCGCTCACCGTGGTTCCGCTCATGCACGACCCCCGAGAGTCCCATTTTGCCGCCCTCAAACGTATTATCGGATCGTTAAAGGCACACTAGACTTTGGATTACACTTATACCCCTGCGCTGACCAAGTTACTTGCCTACACGGATGCAGTTAGGCGGGATGCCCACACACGTCGTTCCACCTCAGTCTTGTGTATTTCTTGGGAAAATCTTATCTCATGGTCCGCCAAGAGGCGTGCCACACTATCCCGTTCAGTCTCGAAAGCGAGAATATCGCGGTGTTGCTAATGTAGTTCTTTGAGATCTGTTGGCTCCGAAATCTTCTTTTAGAGCTCCAGTGTCCACTCCGCAAGGCGTCTATAGTCTATTGTGACAACATATCTGCCATCTATATGTCTCATAATCCGGTCCAACATCAGCGGACTAAGCATATTGAGATGGATATCCACTTTGTGCGAGAGAAGGTTGCCCGTGGTCAGGTCAAAATTTTACACGTGCCTTCCTCTTATGAGTATGCAGACATCTTCACAAAGGGACTACCGCGACAACTCTTCACCGACTTCCGATCCAGCCTTAGCGTTCGGCCTCCTCCCGCTCCGTCTGAGGGGGAGTATTAGCGAATATTCTCCGAATATTCTCTGTATATTTTGTAATTATGATAAGATGTATATTTAAGGTAACTTAGGATTCTAATTGTATTAGGAATCAACCTTTGTAAGGTAAGTTAGGATTCGTACCATATTAGGAATCAACCTTTGTACAACTATATATATTGCGCAAGGGAAATTATTCCATCTCTCAGACACGATCTTCTAGCTTTATTGGTCACTCATATTTTAGTTTTTAGTTGTCTATCAAAATTGAGGAAGTATCTTGTCTAAAGGAACAAACATGAAACTGGCAAGGCATTTTTTTTCCTCATAGTTGAGATTAAAGTAGTCTGTGAAACAAAGTTTGCAGAAACTTGCTTATAGTAACTCAAAAGTTGATGCATTGTCATTCCAGATATGTCAGGCAGAGAATGGGAAGAAACAAACTAAAATCTTTTGGTCACAGTCATATGTCGGATGGCAATGCTGGTTCATATTCGCAGCATAAGCTTCTTCTTTAAGGCATTAGGAATTACTCTTCTCTTCATGGCTGGCTTTCCTAATGACCTGGTTCAAAAAGAAACCAAATATAAGAACTTGGACCTCCTACAAAAGTATTACAGGTATTCTTGATTGCATATTTGTTTTGTATATTTTACAAGTTGCCTATAGTACATCGTCGAAAAAGGATATATACTCCCTCCTCATCATTTCATATATCTTAGTTTGACTTGATACGAACGTAAAAGATACCTTTGACCTCCTACTGAAGCATTATAGGTATATTCTTGCATTGCATGTGTCTTGTATATTTTCAGGTAGCCTATAGTGCATCGCGCAAAAAGGATATATACTCCCTCCATTTCATTTTATATTAAGATTGGCGATGGGCGAGGGCTCGAATGCAGCGGGGCGGGCGGAGACGGGAGAAGGGGTCGGGTCGGCGGGCTCTGGCGGGAGTCAGATGCAGCGGGATGGAGCAAGTCCGTCGATCCGATCCCGATCCCGTCGGTATCGGGTCGGGTCGGGGTCGGGTTCGGGGCGGGATACGGCGGGTTTTCCTTTTTTGAAGCCTGGTATTGGGCATACCTAGCTGGATGAGCACTTACTACGTGTCTAATTAAACCCCCCGTCCCACCGTGACCTTTTTCAGTTTTAAATTTTAAAACATTTTTACAAATTTTACATATGTCTACTTGATTCTCTACGTCCCTATCAAAAAATGTCCATGCATCTGATTTTAATGGTCGTTTTGTTGGACCTCGTCTCATACTAGGGGGAATAAGAGGTATTTCAGTTGAAGGTGCACTAGTGGGTGTGTTGTCATCAACATTAGTGGGTATATCATCTAGATCATCGTCTAAATTAAAGTCTTCTTGAGTTCCAGAAAATAGCTCCTGGTCTAAATCTAATGGTATTGTAGGAAAATGTTGAGTATCAACAAAATCATCCTGTGTAGGAATAAGATGACTAGAAGAAGTACCCTTGCCCTGGTTGCCCTACTAGAAGAACCCCCCTTACTCTTACCCTTAAACATACCTTTTAATCCTTCCATTTTAATTATGATAATAAATAATTAAAGACAATAAAATTAAGTGCGCTAAATAAAATAAACAGACAATAATAATTTAATGAATGAACGAATGTACCAAGCGCGTAACGTTCGACGTGTAATCGAGAGGTTGAAAATTGAAACTTTGCTCGATGGAAGATCCTCAAGCTAGTTGTCAACTTCACTCCCAATTCCTAAATGAATAAATAAAATTGAATATTTAGCAAACAATGTAGACTTGTAGAGAGATATATTGAGAAATTAGAGAGATTGTAGGAAGATTTGTGAGAAAGATGAAGAGAAAATGAGTTATTTATAGTTGGAAAATTGGGTTAAAGTGTAAATATAATAACTTATGGGTTAAAAATAAATATTAAGGGGTAGGGGGTTGGGGGATGGGGGGGCCTAAAATGGCCGTTGGCCAACGACCATAATCTAAAATGGTCGTTGGTGCAACGGTCATTTTTGCAAAGGGGGAAAAAGGGCGGGGTCGGGCTCGGGACGGGGTCGGGGCGGGGTCGGGTCAAGCGGGCCTGGGGCGGGCTCGGGTCTCGCGGGACGAGACATCGTCCCGTCCCGAGTTCGAGTCCCGCCCCCGTTATTTTTTATTTTTTTTTGGCGGGCTCGGGTCGGGGGCCGTCCCGGCCCACTGGCCAGCCCTATTTTATATACATTCCTATAATAGAGTTTTGTAGTGGTAAAATGGGCATGTTGGAACTAAGAACATACTAAATTCATAAAGATATCATTCTTTTTTTAAACAAAGACACATAAATCGAGACGGAGGGAGTACATTTTTACAAGCTTGAGGATACCTAAAAATGATTTGCTATCACAAATACAATTCCAGATTGAGACAAGGAAGCAAATTTGAAGAAAGATAAAGCCTTTGTGAGTTATAGAAAGAGAAGATTAAATGGTTTATGAAGAAGTAATCTGCTGTCGACCCAACCGCTTAAACTAAAAATAGCTAGGCAGATGTATAATGTATGTATAATCGATGTATAATTTGTGTATAACCGTCTTTGATAAGTGTATAATCTATGTATACCAGCTAGGAAAAGTAAATAGTGAATCCAGCAGGTTATTTGTGTAAAGATCCCATGGTTGATCTGCAAAACTCCTCTCAATTTACTTCCATTACCTTGTTCGCAAACATTCTGCTGACAATTTTTGGGCTCGAACAATTCTTCCTATGATCAAATCATCACCACATATGCAGGACAGACGAGGATGCAGAGAGGGAGGAATTATTTCTATCCCATTCTGAGACAGATGCTATTGTAAGATCTGCAAACTCATAGTCCTTTTCTCCAGAATTTGTGGTAACTCTGCTGTAAAGTAAAACACTGTTACATCAAGTTACTAGTAATTACTCTTAAGTTTAGGAATACTACTTCCTTCCTTTCGATTTGAGTATCTTACTTTCCTTTTTAGTTTGTTTAAAAAAGAATGTCTCTTTCTATATTTGGTAACTTTTTCATTACAACATTCTATATGGAAATATTTTCGACCACAAAATTCAAAGGACATTTTTGCGCATTACATACATTTTAAGTTTAAGACCACAAGATGCAAAAGTCTCCTTTATTTTCTTGAACTATGTGCCTAGTCAAACTAATATACTAAAGTTATTGCTGGCAAGATATTCACTGTTTGTGACTTTAAAGCTAAACAACTTGTGAAAACCTCCCTTTAGTTTTGAGTTTTAACTTTCATATTTTAGACTAACAAAATATTCATGTTCTTCCAGAATATTAGTCCCAATTCTGAGCAGGAGAAGAAAGCATCTACGAAAACAAAAAGCAAGAGAGAAGCAATCTCTAAGACCAAAACTTCAGAGAAAGCTACAACTATACATTCTGAACCTTCATGTTCTGTACCATTCGGATTAATGGGCTATGCCTCCTCGTCTCCAAGTCCGATGACTCAAGCACCAGTAGATCTGACAAAGCCTGTAATGGCTAATACGGCGTCCAATATTCACTATCATAACCAATGTTCATATCCTGTTTTCCCACTGTATCCACCAAATTCTGTTGTGTCTTTAGTATATTGGCCTCAACCTAATGCATTCGCACCATTTCCTTACCCGTCTTCTTATAGATATATTGCACCTGGAAGTTACATTTCAGTACAACCATATGCTTCTTACTACAATCATATGTCTCAAAATCCTTTGATTCCAGAAACTTTAGGGACTGATGAGACGCAAAATGGAGGATCAGATGAGGCTAAAAGGGAGTCCAATAGCAGTTCAAGCAATACAGATTCAAGAGAGAAGTAAACAGGATTTCTAGTTTTCTACTTGTATTTAAAGAATAAGATTAGGCATGTTGTTACTTGGAAGAACAGTTTTGGTGCCTTGATGTAAGTAAATAACATTGTTATGGAGATCAATATTAGCTTATGTGAGGGAATTCTTGTTAAGTAAATGTTTTTCAATAGATTTCTCCATGTTTACAGAGATTAAATTTTTACACCGTCATGTCACTTTTAATGGCAAGTAACCTGTCGTATTTTCAAGGTTACAAATTCCATATTTTAAGGAGGGGAAAACGCCTAAATTACATCTCAATCTTTGCCCGGATTTGCTGCTGACACACCTAACCTTTATGGTGGTCCTATTACCCCCCTAAATATATTGTTAAAGCATTTCTTTGGCATTTATCTGGAAAAATCGAACCAAAATTCAATGTCACACAAGCCAAAACTCGATTATGAAAGAATATAGTGATTCACAAGATCAAATTCCAAGAGAATCAATTGCTTTATCCATGAAAAAAATTTCGAAGTGTAGGAGAGAATTCTAATTTTTTGTCTTGTTCAAAGAGTGAAATCACCTGAAAATGACCCTACTCTTTTGTCTTTTGGCCTTTTGTTCAGCACGTATTTGAATTGTTATCCAGCTCACTCGATAAATGCCAAAGAAATTCCTTAAAAATATATTCAGGGGGTAATAGGACCCCCGTAAAGGTTAGGTGTGTTACAGCAAATCTGAACAAAGGTTGGGATGTATTTTAGGCATTTTCCCTTTTAAGGAGGCTTACCTGTAAATATCACCTGATAAAGCGAAAAATTCTTTACACTAATAATGTATAAAACTTGAATTAATTTTGAAAATATCATGATTACCATTCATGCGCTATAAATCATCAAACAGACACTTTCAAATTCTGTTTCATCTCCAATGTAAAACTTACAACCTAAAGAGTTACAACTGAAAAGGATAAATTAACAATAGCAACAGGGAGTGGATGTAATATCATGGTCTCCACTACTTCCACACCACTATCTGAATCTAGTTTTTATTACTTGCACCAGAATGGAATTCCTCTGAGAAAACCATCTTATTTCTTTATATCATCCTTTGTCATAGTGAGAGGGTTGTTATCGGAAAGAATGGTGATCGCTCTATCAAATTCCTTGAAGTAGTCTGGGTTGCGGTCATTTTCTTTACATATGGCTTGGTTCTCTTGCCTACAGCTAGTTGGATGATCTACCAACATCACGGAGGCAGGATTTTCACGAACGGGTCACTTTGTATATAGAGTGTGATTTTCCATCCTCCTAGCTCCGCCCTTGCCAACATCAAGCCCTTGTTGTCCAATATGTTACTTAGTAGTTGTTGCTAGCTTCACAAGCATACCTTACAGTCTTTGGTCAGGGAGTGATCAGGGTTGAGTCAATTATTCAAATAATGGTGACGCAAGAGAGTAAATACTTGCTCAGAGAAAGAGAACTTCAAGCCTAAACAAGACTATGACCGCTGACTATAGTAAAATTCAATCTACTACAAGTACACAGAGACGTGGTGAAAGAGAAGTTATGTCATACTTGGGGGAAATTTGACATGAAAATTCTTGGAAGTTGAAGGCGAAAATTCACTTTACAGAAAACGCCTTGTCTAGCTGATAAAGCAAGAATATAATAACAGGTAACACCACTTAAACGGTCTTAATGTATCTGAAGTGCCTCACATGACTGCACCAACAAAATGGAAGAGAACTGTCAACTTTATCCACCCACACTTCTATATCTTCTAATTTACGGTTTTCGAGATTGTTAGAGACTAAGTGATTATGGATAGTAAAGTCATAAAAGTCCAAATATATAAATGAAATTCTTTTACACTACATTTTTTGTCATCAAAGAACAGTCGTAGCTTCTCCATCATTCGATGTAGACTTGACATAAAACACAGGTTTTTGTGATTATGATCAGTTGAATCTTAATAGAAAGACGTAAAGCTAAACATACCTGTAATAAGTATAAATATTACGCCAACACTTCACGAACAGTAGCATTATGAACTTCAAAATATAACGTCAGTGGTGATGCCTTCTACAAGTGAAATCGCCTTAGACCAATGAACCTCTCTGAGGACAACTTGAAACCAAGAAAATCACAATGCTGGCTGATTTTCACTTTTGGAATGTGCGCAATCTTGTACCAGTCTTCTCCTTGTCCCTGCTCGCAACGCTTCTCCAATAATGCACAGCCCAAAATGCTCAAGGACTGGAGGTTCATTCCCTCCATACACTCTGGCAGTGAGGCAAGATTATCACACTGTACTATGTTCAGTTCCTTGAGAGACGTAAGTTCTACTAACCACTCGGGCAACGAAGTCAAACTTGGGAATCTACATACAGAAAGAGATTGCAGATTGTGAACGTGCCGTAAGGCCTCAGGCAATTGCCACAAAGAAAACTGGTGAATAACAGCGTCTTCTCCCGACTGAAACATTGACAGGCCATCAAGGTGAACACGACGAAGGGAATTCAGGTGTTTAATCTCGTGCGGAAAAGAAACCAACTTTGGACACCCAAATATTTCCAGTTCCTCCAGTGAAGCTAGGTGCTGGAATCCTTTAGACAGATATTTCAATCTATCAGATCGGTTGATTGACAATTTACGGACTGAGGTGAGGCCTTGCAATCCCTGCTCTGGTAGAGACTCTAGTTGGGCGCAGAAACCAATATTCAAGGACTTCAATGCAGTGAGGCTCGCCAGGCTGCTCGGCAGTACTTCCAGCTTTGTGAAACACCCAATCGACAATATTTCAAGATTGGTGAGGTTTGTTAGCAGCTCTTCAGGGAAAGAAGTTAGTTCCTTGTTGTTAACAATTTCTAAGCAGGTGAGACCACAAAGATTAGAGATAGAGGCTAGAGTCATGTTTGAGAATTTCATATTTCTCAATTTTCTGAGTGATAAAAGACGCGGAAATGTCAGCAAAGGGCAGTCTTCAATCCACATTTCATGAAGACTTGGAAATTGTTCTTCTCCTTCTTCGATTGAAACTCCTTTTAAATTCGGGAGGTTGCATATCTCAAGTGATTCCAAGGATGGGAACTTTCTTAATTGGGATGATCCACTTTCAAGGTCACTGTCAATGTACTCCACATGAATTCCCCTCAGCGAAAGATTTTTCAAACAAGGAAGCTGAGCTAGTGGAGGGAGATGTGAGCAGTATTTACAATCATGAATATAAATAGTAATGATGGTTTCCAAAACTGAAGCCCTCATCCAACTTGCCAAGCATGTACTTCTGAAACCGGATACCTGTTAGGACCGAAATAAGCAGGTGTCATGTGGAAGCTAATAAAGCAAACACATAAATCAGACAACAAAAGAGAAATATACCAAAGGAGACACAATAATTTAACGTGGTTCGGTCCATCTGTTAAGAGTCCCACATCGGATATGGAATGGGAACATGAACTCCTTATATGGACTTGGACAATCCTCACCCTACAAGCTAGCTTTTGGGGTTGAGTTAGGCCCAAGATCTATTCATTCATGGTATCAGAGTCAGACTCATTCTAATTCTTTGTTCACCGATGTTGGGCCCCAAATTATATTATCCACGCTCCGGTTAACAAGGTCTGGGCGTGCGGGGAGTGTTAAGAGTCCCACATCGGATATGGAATGGAAACATGAACTCCTTATACGGACTTGGACAATCCTCACCCTACAAGCTAGTTTTGGGGTTGAGTTAGGCCCAAGATATTCTTTGTTCACCGATGTTAGGCCCCAAATTATATTATCCACGCTCCAGTTAACAAGGTCTGGGTGGGGGGAGTGTTAAGAGTCCCACATCGGATATGGAATGGGAACATGGACTCCTTATATAGACTTGGACAATCCTCACCCTACAAGCTAGCTTTTGGGGTTGACTTAGGCCCAAGATCCATTCTTTACACCATCGACCTACATCCACAGGTGTAAGATGAGCAATCCACTATATAGAAGAGAGTACAAAATATCGAGAGAAATATAACCTCACAAAATTCACTCAGAAAAAAGTGGTTCACACAAGTGACAGTGTAACACTTGTGTCTCACAAATTCTACCCCTAAACAAGAGTCTCAAAGCCCTTAGAGCGACATTGTGGATGTTGTCAAGTGAGAACGAAGGAGCTTCAATTAATAGAAGTCCAAATCTTTTCCTCCCAGAAAAAGGATTAGTCAAAAAATTTATATTTTCCTTCTCGGAAAAGTAAAATCCAACTACTATGGTATGAAAATCAGGGCAAACACCAAACAATACCTTCAAATGCTTAAGGTTGGAATGAGGTTCTAGTGCTTTGAGCACCTGCAGATCAACATTGTTTGATGACTCACACCCAGGGCCAGTGGAATGGCTCCAATACAGAGCTAAACTTTGGAGGTCTTGCTTTGAACTTAGAGCTTCTTTCGCCTCCGTATGATTTTCAAGCCTCTCAAGGTGTTCAATAACTAGTTCTCCCCGGAGATTCAAATCTCGCAATTCACTAAGCTTGGAACATTTTTTCTTTCCTACGACAAACTTGTTTAAGGTCTTGAGGTGTGTCAATTGTCCTATATTAGGCGGCATGTGACTCAATGGACAGCCTTTTAGCCGGAGATGTCGAAGATTTCTCAGATATCTCAGATGTTTTGGTAAAACACGAAGTAAGCAACAATCTTCTACGCTTAGCATCTGCAGGTTCTGAAGAGAACATATACTGTGAGGAAGACTCTCAATACATGTACTGAAAAGGTCTAAATACCTTAAATGTATTAGATTTTCGATTGCAGATGGCAATTCCTTTAACTGAAAAGAGCAAAAAATCAACACCCTTAAAGAACGAAACATTGTGATTGTCGAAGGGTTGTAAGGCATAATACTTTTCGGAAAAGCAAGGAACGACTTATCTTCTGCATGTATTGTTCCATGGCGAATTCTGCTTGCCGATATCTTTTCCCCTCCTTCAAGTTTTGTTGCATGAATTCCATCATCCATTATAGATTGGGCCAGGTCATGAACAAGATCGTGTATCTTAAACAACATCCTCCCATCTGAATTTTGTTGCACTTCTTGGAACAAAGATCTCCAGTATAATTCATTCCATACTTCATCACCCCTATCCTCAGGTTCCAAGTTTCCCTCGGATGAGATAAATCCGTTGGCCATCCAGAAATATATTAGCTCTTTTTTGTCAATTTTGGAGCCCTTCTCAAATATAGCACAATAAGCAAAACAGTGTCTCAAATCTTGAGGAAGATGGAAATAGCTCAACCTTAGAGCAGGTAAAATTGAACTTTCTTCTTGTGGTAAATTCCAAAAATCACTATCTCTGACAAACGACCATTCTTTTTCATCAGTCTTAAAGCGCAAAAGACTTCCTAGAGCTTTAGCAGCTAGAGGCACACCACAGCATCTTCTTACAATCTCTTTTCCGATATCCACAAGATTGGGGATTTGTTTTCTGCCGAGGCCAAATGCACGTTGCTTGAACAACAACCAACAATCATACTCCGACAAGCAGGATAAACGATGTGGCTGTACTGTTCCCATAATTGAAGCAACCTTTTCTAGGCGAGTAGTGGTAATAACTGAAGTACCTCTAGATCCAATTGTTAGTAAGGCTTTTAATTTATCCCACTTCTCTTGATCTTCATTCCAAACATCATCCAAAATTAGTAAATATCTTTTCCCTCTCAACAAGGTTATGAGGTGACTTTGTAAAGAAGCTAACTCAGAAGCATTTATATCTTTCCCAACTATGGCTTCTAGTATTGCTCTTATCAGCCTCTTCTCGTCAAAATTATATGACACACACACCCAAATTTTCAAATCGAAATGTTCATGTACCCACACATCATTGAAAATTAATTGAGCAAGAGTCGTTTTTCCAAGACCCCCCATTCCAACTATAGGGAGAACCAAAAGCTCTCGAAAATCGTCCATGTGGTTCATTAAGATCTCAACAATCTTCCTTTTGTCAGCGTCCCTTCCATAGACTTCTGCCGGAGTTAAAACAAAGCCAGTTTCACGTACTTCATCTGTTGTGGATTGTTTCTTCGCAGTCACTTCAGACAAATGGAATTTAATACGTTCATCAGCAATCCCATCTAGTTTCCTGATGGCATCTTTAACCTTTTGCCCTATCTGGCGACGAAACAAAATATTCTCCAAGGAAAAACCAGATGGCATGGAAATGCATCCAATTCTTCGGGCTTTTTCCTGCAACCTGATGGCTTTCGCTGCACATTCATCCAAGACATCATCAACTTCGTAAGCAGCACTGTTTAGCTTCTGCAACCAGTTTCTTATTGCCTTTTCTTTCAGTTGTTCCTGGTCGGCATCCTGGAGAACAGCCTTGATTGTCGATAGCAAGCTTGAAAGCTTTCTTAATTCCTCATCGACGCCATGAAGCAATCCTAGCTCCCTTTGGATAAAAGAGCTCAGATTTTGTAATAAAACTTCGATGATCACTTCTTCCATGTTGCCTAGCAAATCAAACCAAGGAAAATTTTGAGTAGCTCAAATATCAGTAGAGAGCTTTCAGAATTATTCAATTTAACAGAATTATTCAAATTTCACTGGGTATGTTGTTGTACACCTGCTACAAGAGGAAATTGTTATGAAATTTGCACAGTAAAGTTATTCTGTTTTACTTTTTCTTTGTTTCTTTCAGCATAATTTGAAACATTTAATTACTTGATCTAACAGAAGCAAACTTGACAAATTATTTCTTTTTGAATTACTTCTAACGATCCTATTATGACATGCTCAATGATCATACCCTCTGAATGCAACGGCATCTAAGAGAAGGCTTGGGACCAAAGGACAAGTTTATGTGCAACATACCTCAAAAGAATCCTCCATGAAATAAAAAACTTCAAATTGCATACATTACTCTTAGGTTGTATTAAGAGGGCATGTCATTTTATTATATTGAACATAATTCTAGCATCACTGTACAAAAAAACTTTCAGCCTTCAAAACTCGGGGATAACGGGCCAACCCCTCTACCCCTGTCTACTTAAATATCAGGCTTAGTTTGCATGGCACAGGGCTCGAACCTCTAACCTAAGTGATAAGTCCCTCAATCTTTGCCAGCTGAAACTATATACCTCCATAATATACAGTCGAAATCCTAATTTAGTTAATCCGACAAAAAAGTGATACAACCTACTCACTTTTTAGGGAGCATTTCTGTCTTTGCTCTCTTTTCCCCCTATTTGCAATAAGGACAAATAAAGAATATGCAAGAATCTGTTCTTGAACTCTACAAAACAGGTGGAATTTAGACGTAAACAACCTCAATAACTAGTAATAATACTCGCGAAAAGACAACTCTCAAAAGGAGATCATGATGTTACTAATGCTCGAGAGCAATTGTGTGAAATCATGTATTAATTTCCGCTTCTCTTTTCTTCTCTGTGTTATCATCTGCATTATGAGGAAGATGTTCTCCTCATAATGAAGGGGAACCTTGGACGGTAAAGTTGTCTTCGTGTGACCTATAGGTCACGGGTTCAAGCCGTGGGAGCAGTTGTTGGAAAATATATACTAAGGACACATAAAATATATGAAGAAGACTATAAAGCTGAAGTTTTCACAATATGATTAATGAACACAAAATTGGAGGCTTGAAACACGCGCGAAACGCTTCCCTAAAAACGATATATGCTCCCTGCCTTTTGGAAATCTACACTGAACAAACAGTGAAAAAATCTATCTTAGGAAAGCAAAAACTGTTTTAATTTTCAAGTGCAGGATTTGTAGAAGAAAAAGAATTTTGGGAGGAAGACAAGACTTAGAAATCTGTAAACCAAAAAGTAAAAAATCTCACTTCAAAAAATCAAGAGAATTCTCTTTAAATAGAAAAGAGTGGTTATGTAATTTTGAAAGGACACTTCCTTTCATAAAAAGACACCTTCTCATGTAAAATTCTTTAATAATAATTATATATAAATAAAAACTCCAACAGCAGCCCACTAATGCTTGCATTAGGTTAGTCTGTCTACCTCACACCCCTTGGGAAACGGCCCTTCCCCGAACCCTGCTAACGCGGGATGCTTTGTGCACCGGACTGCCTCTTTTTTTATGTTCTCCTCAGAAAATAGTTTCCTTCGAAAATATTCTACCTTAGATAATAATTTTCTGGGAAACATTTTTCCTCTTACTTAACACAGTTAGCTTCCTTTCTCTTCCTAACAAAATTTTCATGACTTGATAGAGCAAACCTAATTTTGATTTAATTTTTCAAAAAAAAAAAAACAGGTTATCTTCCATTGTTTCCCTGAAAAACAAGTTCAATTTTGATATTAACACGAGAAATTTTGACTGGCAGCTTGCACGTATCTCGATTAATCTGCCACACAACCTACTATGACTCACCAACACAATACTTGATGAGCTCACACAGAGTATTTTAAGATAGGGAAACTTATGTAAATGTACCCTTCGACCAACTAGTTTACCAACATAGCCGAAGTATATGTTGAGTTGTGGAGCCTAATTCACCTTCGACACTATGAAGACCCTACGCAAAGTGTGGAACGCTGATCGACCTATAAACTAGGGCGCCGTTTTCCTTTCTAAGAATGGTCGAAAAGAGAGAGAAAGAGAGAATTGTAAACTCAAAACTCCATTATAGCAAAATCTGCAGCGGCAAAGTGGACGTAGCTCTGGCATTGAGGGTGAACCACTATAAATCTGTGTGTTATTTGTTCTTCGCTTATTTACTATTTTTTTTTATTAAGTAGGATTTGGGACGTAAATCCTAACAGTGTACACTACACTTCGTATATGTATGTATAGTATATTTAGTATAACGTATACACTTTGGCTGTATATGTTGTGTATAGGTACGTATAGCATATTTATATTTAGTATAAAATATACATTAATATACTGTGCATATATTTTGTAAACTAGATGGCCAAATGGTATTTGGCTGTAATTTTCCCGGTAAGGATATTAACACAATTTAATCAGGGGAAATAAATCAGAATTTAATAAAGTAAAGAACTAAATCACAGATAAACCCCTTTACGTGTCATCATAAATTTCTTAAACTCAAAATTAAAATTTCAATATATTCATGAATTATGAAGTAACTTTCTTGAACTTACCACAGATATTACCGATTTCTTATGCTTCAGATATACTCAGCAAATATGTTTATGTTCTTGAATTGGAACTCTCAAAAGTGAAGTAGGATATTTACAAGTATACTCGAACAAATAGACTCCTTTTTTCCCCTCCACCTATAATAAAATATGATTTATTTGCTCAAAAGTCAAATAAACACACTCCCTCCGTCCTAAAAATTGTACTAGTACTTATCCGCATTTTTAAAAAAAATAAAGACTTTTGAAATGTGTTATTTAAAATAAATTTTATATATTTATGTAATTTTAAATTATTTTATAAAATTAAATTATTTTTAAATATAAAATATATTAATTTTTTTTGGAATAAACTAATAAGAAAAATATGATAATTTTTTTGGGACGATATTATTTTGGATTCATCTTGGATCTTCTGCAAGTATTCTATGATATTTTTAGACGACTTAAAAGAGGGTTGATTCGGTCAATTTTCCAAAAAATAGCATGTGATTTTTTTTCTTTTTGAATAATAAAGGATGTGCTGTTTAATTTTTAAAAGTGTTTTTGTCAAAAATATTATTTCAAAAGCTTTTTTGATATTAGTAATTTGTATTTAACTAATTAAGTTAAAATACTTAATAACCATAATTACTACAATCCTTTTTTGAAGAAAAAATAGCTTAACTAACGAATTAATATTAGAATAACAATTTGAGCCAAGGTTATAAAAGTGAGGTAAAATTCACAAATAGTCATTTAGAGTATGTTATTGAAAAATAACAGCATATTCAAAAGTTGTTTAAAAATAACCATTTTTGACACGAAAATAAAATCCTTTAATTATCAATATTTTTAAAATTAGCATGCAATTTAATCTACTATCAGGTTATTACTTTGTTTTTAAAGTTACAATATCAAATTTGCTATGAATACTTATCATTATAAATCAATTCCACCACCTAATGGTGTAAAATAATTTATACACTATTAAATAATGCATAGAATTTAAACTCGCACTGTAATTAGTTGAATCTTCCAACCAATTAGCACAAGATGAAGGATTTAAGGGCTTATTTGGTTGGAAAACAAGTTATTCCGGGATAACTAATCACAGAATTAGTTATTCCACCTCAATATGAGATAAAATGACATTACAAGACCAGTTATCCCGAAATTTTATTTCAATCAAACATGGAATAATGATGTACTAAAATTTTATTCTGAGACTATTTTTGCTTATCTATCATACCAAACGACCCCTAAAAGTTGAGTAAGTGGTGGATGAGTGAGACTTGATGGGATATGGGGATCATTTTTCTTCACAAATGGCCATTTGCTTATGTCCCTACTTATCTTCACAAATCAAAAAGAAGAAGAAAAATAGTTAAGGATGAAAAATCTATCATATTGTGCCTCATGTTCACTCACTCAATCAATCAGTTACACTTGTGCTGAGATAGATATGATATTCGTCTTTAATTACAGTTTCATATTCAACTCATAAGTTTTTTTTTTGTAGGAAACATTTCTCATTTGATATATCTTACATAAAGCACGAACCAATATTAATCGGTGTCAAATACAGATATCAAACATTGGGCAGAAAAAAAATCTATCAATCAATTCAACATACGTGAGGAAGAAAGTGATCATGTTCCTCCACTTATTTGCACCTACAATTATGTTAAAGTTGACGACAAGTAGGACAATTTCCTTTTTGTGGTGCTTTTTCCATCCAAGATGGCATATTGTATCACATTTATTGGCTTATTGAATGTTATCATAAACTTGGACATCTAATCAAATTTGTCCAAATCCCTTATTATCTTGTAAATGAATATGCTAATATATTGTGTCCGCTGAAAATGCTGATGAAAGGAATTAATACGAGTCATCTATGTATCACTTAAAATATGACATATTATATCACTTAAAATATGTGAAGTGGATAGTTGGGATATATATGAAACCTGGTGAAGAGTTCTGGAGTCATGTGGCACCTCAGGACTCTAGTTGGTATTGGAAGAAGTTGAATAAGATAAAATTGGGGATGCAGCAATGGTACAGTAAAAGGCGTGGTCACTAGGCTACTCATTATCGTGGGGTCAGGAAAAAGAGCCAGGACCAGCTACATTATGCATGATGGTACAGTAATGATAGGTATATGCTTACAGGAAATGGCAATTATTCTGTCACTAAAAGTTACCTTGCCATGAATGGGACTAGTCCAGTAGTGGATGATCATGACCTGATTTGGAGTAAACTGCTGCAGCCTAAACACAGGTTTATTTTGTGGTTAGCCTCTCAAAGGAAACTCCTTACTAAAGACAGAATGCTTGGGATGGGTATTAGTTGCTCAACTGCTCATTGTGCGCTCTGTGATAAAGAGAAACTTGAAGAGTCCCAGCACCTTTTTGTGGAGTGTGAATGGTTTCAAGGGTTGTGTGGAGGAATAAATCAATGGTTGGGGTTGCAGGTGCCTCAAATGGAGCCTAAGGATGTTCTGAGAAGCATCAAACAACATCGATGGTGCAAGATGAAGAGGGAAACAATAGCAGCTGTTCATGGGGCAATGATATATTTTACCTGGAAGACATTTAGAGAACTTAAGTTATGCATCAAACAACATCGACGGCAGAATCTGCTAAAACATCTGTGAGACTGTGTATGGAAGATTCTTCTTTTGACAGTTTAAATGGTTTTCTCATTTTTTTCGACTAAGTTCATGTGGTTCATCATACTAATGTTGAATGAGTTTGTAAATTTTTTCTATTTTCTTTTCCCTAAGTGGAATAATGCTCTATCTCAACAAATGAGAAACCATGTGCCTTATATGAAGGTTGTATGTACAGTTTCATGGCTGGTCTACTTAAGCATATGTTGTCTTCATTTGTCCCAATTCACTTGACTCCTATTCTTAATGATGATGCTTTTCACCAGCAAGAACTCCAATTGACATGGAAATTAATACCTTACCATAGAATTATCTTGCTAGATCATCTTTTCAAGAATTAAACTGTAAGAATATAGGCCTAGTTTTAGTACAAATTATAAGTTCTCTTTTGCTTATAAATATGCCATCCTAGTGAGGCAGGGTCATAGAGTTTTGTTTAGCTATAGTTTTGTAAAATTGTCACTTGGTGATTAATATAAATTGTTAGTTAACAATAAAAAATATAACAAATAAATCATATCGAATATGCGACTAAAATTATTTGTTTTCTCACATAGTTAGTCTCAGCTTCTTGAGATGACCAGCCCTTTTCACTTGAGTATTGAGTTTTTTTTGTAGAACTCAATTCTGTTGGGTTCTACCCCTTCATTTTCTTCACCCTACAAAAAATATGATTTCATAGGCGGAAAGTAAAGTAAGCCTCTTGCACGCAGCAACAAAAGAAAAAATGAGTAACTAATTGCTGGAAATTATCAGACAAACAAACACCAATTGATCACGGAAGCTAAGTATATAAAATAGACAGAAAGTTATATACCTATCCTCAAAGCTTTACCCACACCATTCCAAACTAACAAAAGTATAAAATCTTTTCGTGATAAATACTAGTAGAACAAAATAATGGTATAAGAAGTTGTGACATAAACTGTAGCTTCAGGCCACCAAATGATAATTAACATTCCGCAATTAAAACAAATTAAAACTTTCATGTTCCCTATTAAAATCTATTCTAAATTAACATGCACCACATACTTAAAGGTTTTTATAGCTTTGATGAAATAGGGGAAGATTC
The DNA here is from genome assembly GCA_029783415.1 of Anisodus acutangulus. Lineage (NCBI taxonomy): Eukaryota > Viridiplantae > Streptophyta > Magnoliopsida > Solanales > Solanaceae > Anisodus > Anisodus acutangulus. Next base: position 44,964,068 of record CM056509.1, on the reverse strand, counting down.
AGAAGTGCAGAGTTGGCCTAATTCAAGAGATTCTGGTGCCAATAATTTTCATTTCATTAGAGGTCTTAAGGAGCGAAGCCGCAAGTATTTCAGTCGTCTTCGGATAACTCAAGTCATAGCAACAACTATTATTGTTGGCTTACTATGATGGCATTTAGATACTTCATCCCCTAACAGATTTTAAGATCAGACATGCAATGTATTCCTTACAACAAGGATAATTTTTTCTTCAAACCAACATGTCTCTTTCTTCCTAATTTGGTATGGAACAAATAGCATGGCTGTTGTTCTTTATTTCAGTATTTGGGCTTTCTTTCCCCTATTTACAACCATCTTTAAATTCCCACAAGAAAGGGCAATGGTGGTTAAAGAGAGATCAGTGAACATGTAAAAGTAGTCCTACTGAAGACTAGCAAACTAAAAGGGCCTGAAATGATGCATTTTTAATTGTTTATGTGGTGATGTGCTTCTTCCAGCAGCAGAACAACTAGATGTTCGATGGCTAGAAATCCACGGAAGTTCAATACAATTAGGCTATCTCCAGGACTCATTTATGAGGTTGTGTTTATTGTCATGCTAAAAGATCCTGCTTATGGATGGGAAAATTCAGTACTTGTTCACAAAAAGAAGTGTGCACAACAATTTCTGCACTAAAATACCACTAACAAAAAAGGAAAAATTATATAACTTGCAATTTCAGCACGAGCAGCTACAAATGCTTTTGAGCCTATGAAATTATTACATTTAAGTTTTGATCGAGTGACCTTGTTAACCTGACATCGCTTCTACAAAGACAATACAAATATAAGTAAATTAAGTAACTTTGAAACAAAAAAGGTGTATATATATTTATTTGAATATAGGTCACCTTATGCTATGGGTTCGACCACATGTCACAAAGCTTATTTCAGTTTTCTCGAGTCAGTTCTGGCACTTCAATTTTACGAGCATCTTCCTCGGAGTGTGCACTTTCAAACATCTCTTCTTTTTTTTTATATAATCCAGGTCTCCAGGCTTGCGCCTGACTACGTCCTGGAGGTAATAATACCGGTCCTTCAACACTATTACCAGGTAAGGCTTGCGCCTGACTACGTCCTGGAGGTAATAACACCGGTCCTTCAACACTATTACCAGGTAAATCGCGGGATGTGCTCCGGTGGCCAGTTTTCTGGGAGCGTACAACTGATCAATGAGACAAGGTCAAATTCCCCAACATGCAGAGTTTCTTCGTGCTTGCGGGGAATCGAACTCACGATGTCCCATGCCAGAGCGCCTTATAGCGCCCAGGCTTTGCCACTGGACTATGCCCCGGAGGACAACATCTTTTTTAATTTATAGCGCCAATGCCGACTTCTATTTTTTGAGGATATCCATCCTTGACGTAATGCTCGTCCAAATTAATTTCAAACTTCTCCTAAAAAGACAAATAATGATTTATCACAAATTTTCAACAAAATTAGCGATGAAACTCATCATCACCAATATTCTCAAAATTTGTGGCTAAAATTACCCATAATTGACTCACTACAAATTTTATTATGTCGCTGATTTGATTGCATACCTTTAGTGACGAAACCTTTTCGTATCTAAACTTGAACAAATTTAAAGACAAATAATAATTTGTCACAAATTGTCAACAAAATTAGCAATAAAACGGATTGTCACCAATATCCTCAAAATTTGTGGCTAAAATTATCCATAATTGGCGCTAATTCTTTTACCATTTCACTACAAATATTATTATGTCAATAATTTGATTACATATTTTTAGTGACGAAACATTTTCGTCTCCATACTTAAACGGGTTTAAAGACAAATAAATAATTTATCACAAATTGTCAACAAATTAGCGACGAAGCTGATCGTAACCAATATCCTGAAATTCCTGGCTAAAATTACCTGATAATTGTCACAAAGTTTACACCATTTCACTACAAATGTTATTATGTCCCGAACTGAATACATACATTTAGTGATAAAACCTTTTCATATCCAAACATAAATGATTTAAAGACAAATAATGGTTTGTCACAAATTGTCAACAAAATTAGCGACGAAACGAATCGTCACCAATTATTATAATAGACTTTAGAGGAGATAATAAGTGAAACTTGTTGGAAATTAGCCTTTGGCGGGGAGATGCGTCCACCCATCTTTGATGAATTAAACACTAGTGTTCCGCATGTTGGAGACCTTGTCTCTTCGCACATGCATGATCTACGAAGTGATTAGATGACCGTAGGGCCAAGAATCGTCTAATTTCGTTGAGAAATGAAAGAGATATTGGTCCACGAAGTAAGGTGTTTGAGACATGGAAATGTGGTGTGGGACAAATATACCACATCGGTGGGAATAGGAAGAATTGCTCTCTATATAAGTCTCTAATGTGGTAAAGGGTTTGGATCCCAAGGGTATCCCATGTGTTTAAAGGAGGGAAGACCTAGATGTGCTTGGGTTCAAGGCTAAGCCCACCTGTGCCGCCCGCTTGCCCATCCGGTGTGAAATTTGTCGATATTATCTTTTGGACCAGAGAACTCTGCGGATATGCAGTTTGATCCCTGAAGTTTCATATGTCAGTTAGGACCGTAATTCTTTCATATGTCTGATTTGGTCCCTGAAGTTTCAATATTTACTGATTTGGTCCCAGGAATTTACGGAGACTTTTACGCCTACCGTTGAATTGCGTTTTGGAGCATTAACCAGCCATTACTTGGCTGATTAACTCTCCATTAACAACCCATTACTTGGGCATTTGGCGACCTCTTTCAATGTCCTTAATAGCCATTACTTGGTTGTTTTAATGGCCTCCTTAATGACCATTCTGACTTTGTTTTGGCAGTTGGGCAGCTCCTCTTGCATGCTATATATTGAGCAGTTGTTGGCTCAATTTTGGACAGCAAAAAAAATGCTGAAAACAGGCAGAAAACCACACAGAAAACAGCACTGGAAACACATCAAAATAGACAGAAACAGTGAGCAAAATCACTAGAAAAACAGTGAAGAAAAGTGGCTGAAAATCAGTCAAAAACAGTGACCAAACCCTCACGTATACACACTATATACACTATAGAGACACACTATATACACAGAGACAAAAGAGAAGAGTAGACATAAACTCTTCCCTCCTATTCCATATCTTCAGCAAGTCAAGTCATATTTGTTTTCTTCGCCAGGCTCAACCTATTGGCTTTGTAGCGTTGAGATTAAAGTGTTGTTTTATCTTGGGAGACTATTGCCCGCTAACGTAAAAGCATATATACGGGGCAATCTTGTCTTAAGGATAGAGGGTTATCCTCGACTCAACACACAACGTTATAACCATCCAGATTTAGTTGTTTCTTGATTTCAGGATATCAACATTCAAGACACAACAAACTTGCGGCAGTTCTCAACATTGGCTTTGCAAGGTGATCAAGATTCAAGACACAACACACATCGGCGGTTTGAAGATTGACCATTTATTTATCCTTTCGAACATTTGTAATAGTTATTACTTCCCGTACTGCTCTATAAAGTACCATAGAATACCAACAACTTAAGACAAGATTGTATTGTAATATTATTAGTGTTCGAAAGATGTCGGTCAAAAGTTGTGTGACCAAATCTGGATATGGCAATGTTTTTCTGGTAGAAGAGAGTGATGATGATGAACGTGTTCATGGTGTCACCGCTACCAAGACTGGTTGGAACAAGCACTCACGAGAGCTTGAGGATGTCAACTGGGACAACAGGAGAAGACTGAAGATGTACTTCTATCTTGTAGCAGAAGGCCTGTATCTATCCCAGACAAAAGATCCGAATAATGGTAAGAAGGAAATGGACACTCAGTCTGATGAAGTGACTGAAGTGAGCCAGAATCTGAAATTGGGATAAGTAGTTTTTCTTACTTGTCAAGAATAAAGATTAAATGAGTTCTGATTAAAAATTGATTAAAGTAAGGAGGAATATGAAAATAATTTATATTCCTTACGCTTTAAAAATCAGAAGTTTAATCTCATCTTCTTTTCCGTTTAAAGATTGGATTGTAAAGCAACTTAAAAAGATCCATTCTTTTAAGTGTAATTATTAAAAGTGAGTAAAGTATGTTCGCACATACGAGGGAGTAAGATCCACTGAATGTGCGAAAACTATTACCACTCTTAAGTAAGCGCCAAGAATTATCTGGGCACCAATCATAACGGAAGAAGTCTAAAAGTTAAAGACGTTGAGCCTGTCATACTATTTGGCAGAAGATCCTTCATAGGATGATATTGGACACTCAGTCATATAAAGCCTCCGGGCGACTGGAGTGGGCCAAAATTCCTTTGATATGATGATATTGGACACTCAGTCATATAAAAGCCTCCGGGCAATTGGAGTGCGGCCAGTATTCATTTCATAGGAAAAGTAATGGACACCTAGTAAGGTGGGTCGAGTTTCAGTGCAGAAATGATCTGAAGGCCTAAAGAAAGGCGAGAAAAAGTTGGACACTTTCGGTCTGCAAAGCAAGCGCAATGGGCGGAGTATCCAGATCACATATGATCCGGTTCACGCCTAACCACGGGCAAGAGGTTGTTTATGTGAAGCAACGCCACCTCTAAAGTAGAAGGGGTTGAAGAGGTTGTCCTCAATAGGACTTCAGGGAATGGGATCACTCTAAGTTGAGGTGATACATGTTCCTAACTTGGTTTAAGGGACGCTGTTGGTCAAGCTGGTTTGAGACTAGTCCAGCAGGGCTGTAATAACTAAGAATGGTGCGATCGTCTGTAGCCAAATGAATGATATATTTATAATCTGTGCATCTATGCCATCATAGATTAAGACACGTTAAATAGCAAGTCATTCAAAAGCTAACGATGTTGAGATTGTTGCCTTCTGTCGACATAAACCCTCAAAATGAATGTAAGGTAGACGAATAGGCAAAATCACCTTTCCAAATTCCGTCAAAGGGAATAGCGAAAGAAGCACCGCTCCTCTAGAACGTAGTCACACCTACTTGGGTGATTTGAAGTTTATACAAAATAGACGGGAGAGACAAGTACGTTGTGACCTTCATTGATGATGGTACAACGTATGGAATCCTTTGTTTGTTAAAAAGCAAAGATGAAGTTGTTGAAGCGGATAAGCGCTACAAAGCAGAAGTTGAAAATCAACTAAGCCTACGGATTGAGAAATTCATAGTGATAGAGGGGGAGAAAGTGAAGCATCGTTCATTAAACGACTGTTCATTTCTCACCTCAGTCCAACGGTGTTAGCCAAGCGCAAAGCTCGTACGCCCAAATTATGTGGGGTGGCTTGGTAAAAGTTGAAATACTGAAACAGGTCAAGTTGTACCTAAGACTGTAGATTGCATATCTGTCAGGATCTGCAAATAACAGTAGTGTTGATCGCCTCTTGGCGTCAAAGAATGTTGAATTCTTCGGAGATAACTTTCCTTGAAAAAGAAAAAAGGAGTAATTTCTCAAGGTTAACAAGAATCCGCCCGGAACTAGACGTTCCGTATCTACAGGACTCGAAAGTTGCTGGCTATCCGGAACTTAATATTCCAGATCTGCAGAACTCAGAGATTCTAGATGTTGAACCGAGACGGAGCAAAGAAGGGGACAAAGACTTGTTCCAGTCCTTGTAGCTTGTATGGCTAAGAATGAACCATGGACAATTAACAAATAATTGTCATCTCCAAAAGCGCTGCTTTGGAAAGAAGCTACAAAGAGAGAAATAAACTCTATCATATAGAACCATACTTGCGTAATGGTTGATCTTCCTCCCGGAAAAGAACATTTGGGTTGTAAGATGTGCTCCCCTATGAGTAGCTTCACATCCAGGGCCATTGCAGTCTTGCGTGGCATAAATGTTGAATTAGCCTTCCCAATCGAAGAGTTGGAAGAAGAGAATCAGAGTTGATTTTCTGGACTGTTGGGCTTCTTCCTGAACTTTCATCTTGGTCCCTGAAATGTTTACATTTTGGTCCTGAAAGTTTGGATAAAGCGAAACAATGAATCGACCACGAAATATTGACTACGAAATTAGAAAGCCAGCAGTTGGAGAATCAACGATCTGAAAGTAAAAGTCATATTGAAACAATGTCTCGATATGAAAGATATGGGTATCACAGATGGCATCTTAGGAATTAGATTTCTAAGACATCTACGATCGGTCGAGAGTTGTGATCTCGTTGAAGCCACCAATGGATATGAATCATAGAACTGATTGGAATCATGGTGCACCCATAGACAATGAGTGATATGCACAGGTCATATGTAGTTCAATGTATTGTACACACTACAACCGACCTGGTATCGTCCTACGAACAGATCAGTTGAACTAAGGTTCACTGATGATTTTAATACATGATCGGTAGAAGGCGTTAAATCTGATATGACGATATCTGAATTAATGCTTATCTACAGATTATAGTATTCTGGATGTCCAGCGGTTCTGGGAGAACACAGTGATGCAAACTGGGCATCAGATCTGAAGAACACCAAAGCCATAAGTAAATGTGTATGGTGGGTCTTGGAAAATCCTCTAAGCAAACTTGCATCGACCGATTCATGATGGTATCAGAGTTTATCGCTTTATACAAAGCATGAAAGAAGTTGAGTAACTTCACGGCTCCTTAGAGGACGTCCCTTATTGGGAGAAACCCGTGTCTTCAGCAGTTATACACTGTGGCTAGTCGGTCGTTTTCAGGAAGGACACGGATGACGGCGTTTGGATATATCCTTCAGGATCTGTCGGAGACATAAGACCATATGGCAGTTGATCATCACGGGTGTCACATCCTTGTGTACTAATTAAGGGACTACCCGGAGATCAAGTATTCTGCCTGTCTAGGGGAATTGGCTTAAAACCCAAAATATACGAACCTTTGCGGTGGAAACCCAACCATACTGATTGGAGATCCCAAGAATTTGGTTCAATGGGAAAACTAAGCGGCAAAAGGCTCAGTTGAGCGCTTCGGTAGAAGCAAGAAGCACTTCGGATGATGATTTCTGTATGGAAACATGAATCCAAAGCTGTTCTCGCGATAGACATTAAAGTGCTACCTGCATGGTGGGTAAAGGTTAAGCTTCCAAAACCTTTTAAAAGATCCTCAAATGGTTGAGGTTAAGGTTGGGGAAACTTTTAATGATTCCTAACACTTGAGAAGTGGGATATAGCAGGATACCTTATAGGAGATCACCTATTTAAGTGCGAGGATGGCCGCCTCAAATGAACGCACTTAAGAATTCAAGTGTGTCCATGGCCACAACGGACAGAAACGTAAGAAGGAGAATGAATAAGAAGAGTTATTGTGTTGATATCATTGTCTTGGCTTACACTAAACACTGACGGTTCAAGACATCACGTTCACCCCGCAGTAAGTAAGTCCGATGGTTTCAACTAGGGAAGGTTCAAAGCGAAAGCTACCACTCCTGATGCAATATCTTTTCGCTGAAAGATTGCTGAAATGTAGGCACCTTGTGCGTGCGCCACAATCTCTCTTTCATAGAGGGGATTGTTGGAAATTAGCCTTTGGCGGGGAGATGCGTCCACCTATCTTTGATGAATTAAACACTAGTGTTCCGCATGTTGGAGACCTTATCTCTTTGAACATGCATGATCTACGAAGTGAGTAGATGACCGTGGGGCCAAGAATCGTCTAATTTCATTGAGAAATGAAAGAGATATTGGTCCACGAAGTAAGGTGTTTGAGACATGAAAATGTGGTGTTGGACAAATCTACCACATCGGTGGGAATAGGAAGAATTGCTCTCTATATAAGTCTCTAATGTGGTAAAGGGTTTGGATCCCCAAGGGGTATCCCATGTGTTTAAAGGAGGGAAGACCTAGATGTGCTTGGGTTCAAGGCTAAGCCCACACGCCTTGCCTTGTGCCTCCGTTCGGGTTAGGGTTCTCGGGTTCACGTGGTAGAAATTTGTGGGGCTGTCGATATTATCTTTTGGACCAGAGAACTCTGCTAAATGTACAGATTTGATCCCTGAAGTTTCATATGTACAGTTTGGACGAATTCTTTTATATGTACAGTTTGGTCCCTAAAGTTTCAATATTTACTGATTTAGTCCCGGAATTTCTGGAGACTTTTTCTGCCTACCGTTGGACTGCGTTTTGGAGCATTAACCAGCCATTACTTGGCTGATTAACTCTCCATTAACAACCCATTACTTGGGCATTTGGGCAGCCTCTTTCAATGTCCTTAATAGCCATTACTTGGTTGTTTTAATGGCCTCCCTTAATGACCATTACAGCTTTGTTTTGGCAGTTGGGCAGCTCCTCTTGCATGCTATATATTGAGCAGTTGTTGGCTCAATTTTGGACAGCAAAAAAAATGCTGAAAACAGGCAGAAAACCACACAGAAAACAGCACTGGAAACACAGCAAAATAGACAGAAACAGTGAGCAAAATCACTGGAAAAACAGTGAAGAAAAGTGGCTGAAAATCAGTCAAAAACAGTGACCAAACCCTCACGTATAAACAAGATATACACTATAGAGACACACTATATACACAGAGACAAAAGAGAAGAGTAGACATAAACTCTTCCCTCCTATTCCATATCTTCAGCAAGTCAAGTCATATTTGTTTTCTTCGCCAGGCTCAACCTATTGGCTTTGTAGCGTTGAGATTAAAGTGTTGTTTTATCTTGGGAGACTATTGCCCGCTAACGTAAAAGCATATATACGGGGCAATCTTGTCTTAAGGATAGAGGGCTATCCTCGACTCAACACACAACGTTATAACCATCCAGATTTAGTTGTTTCTTGATTTCAGGATATCAACATTCAAGACACAACAAACTTGCGGCAGTTCTCAACATTGGCTTTGCAAGGTGATCAAGATTCAAGACACAACACACATGCGGTAGTTTTGAAGATTGACCATTTATTTATCATTTCGAACATTTGTAATAGTTATTACTTCCCGTACTGCTCTATAAAGTACCATAGAATACCAACAAAACTCTTCATTCATACAAATACAATAATACAGCTATATATAATACAAGGAATTGGAGGTGTTTCAGAGAAAACCAACTATTAGGAGAAATATGTAGAGGAGTCCTAAGTACATCAGGTTCCTGGCAATCCTTTGTGCGATAGGATAGGTCTAATACCCCCCTTGCAAACCAAAGGTGGGTGTTTCACCTTGAGTTTGTCCCTTAAGAATTGGAATCTGACTGTGGACAGTGTCATCGTGAGTATATCAGCTATTTGATCTTTAGAAGAGAGAAACTGAATCAGCCGGTCACGCCGGGCAACTTTATCGCTTACAAAATGAAAATCAATCTCAACATGCTTGGTGCGAGAGTGAAAGACGGGATTAATAGATAGATATGCAGCACCAATGTTATCACACCAGAGAATAGGAGCACGAGACAGCTGAATACCAAGCTCAAACATCAATGATTGAGTCCATGTCAATTCGGCAGCTGCATCTGCCAATGCTTTGTACTCAAACTCCGTACAGGAACGTGCCACTGCCCTTTGTTTCCGTTGGAAATTTGTCTTTGGCGGGGAGATGCGTCCACCCATCTTTGATGAATTAAACACTAGTGTTCCGCATGTTGGAGGCTTTGTCTCTTCGCACATGCATGATCTACGAAGTGAGTAGATGACCGTAGGGCCAAGAATCGTCAAATTTTGTTGAGAAATGAAAGAGATATTGGTCCACGAAGTAAGGTATTTGAGGCATGGAAATATGGTGTGGGACAAATCTACCACATCGGTGGGAATATGAAGAATTGCTCTCTATATAAGTCTCTAATGTGGTAAAGGGTTTGGGACCCCAAGGGGTATCCCATGTGTTTAAAGGAGGGAGGACCTAGATGTGCTTGGGTTCAAGGCTAAGCCCACACGCGCGCCGCCGCCGCCCGCCAGTTTAATATTTTACAGTTTGGTCCCCAGAGTTTCTGAAAAGTTGATTTTGGAGTGACAGAAGGCAGAAAACTTTCTGCTTTACCGTTGGACAGTTTCTGGAGCATTAACTAGCCATTTTTTGGCTGATTAACTCATTCATTATCACCCTCATTCATGTCCATAATTCAGCCCCTCTTGATGGCCATTAACAACCATTACTTGGCTGTTTAATGCATTCCTAATGGCCATTAACAACCATATTTTGGGCAGTTGTACAACCCCTCTTCCATGCTATATATTGAGTCTCTTTTGGCTCAATTCAGTGGCAGGAAAAATACGAAAAACAGACTGAGAAAACAGTGCAAAACAGAAGAGAAAAACAACATTTTCAGCACAAAACAGTCACTGTTTTTCTGCAAAACCAGTGACGAAAATACCACAAAAACAGTGTGATATACACGAGATATACACTACAGAGACACTATATACACAGAGACAAAAGAGAAGAGTAAAGAGAAACTCTTCCTTCCTATTCCATAACTTCAGCAAGTCGATTCATATTTGTTTTCTTCGTTGGGCTCAACCTATTGGCTTTGTAGCGTTGAGATTAAAGTATTGTTTTATCTTGGGAGACTATTGCCCGCTAACGTAAAAACATATATACGGGGCAATCTTGTCTTAAGGACAGAGGGAAATCACTCGACTCAACACACAACGTTGTAACCATCCAGATTTAGTTGTTTCTTGATTTCAGGTTATCAAGATTCACAACAAGCTTGCGGCTGTTTTGAAGATTGGCTTATTTGTTCAACAAGATTCAATTTCTGAATATTGAATATTTGTTTATCATTTCGAATACTTGTAATAGTTATTTACTTTCCATACTGGTTTATAAAGTACAATAGAGTACCAACAGTTTATTCGAGGACCAAGAGATTTAATTTGGACCAAAGTATATAGCATAGCCACCTGTAGACTTGCGATCATCAATGCTACCAGCCCAGTCGGAGTCTGTAAAAGCCTGCAACTGGAGAGCTGAAGCTTTTGAAATGAAAAAGGCCATGGATTTAGTGTGTTGCAAGTACCGAAGTATGCGCTTCACAGCAGTCCATTGATTTGTCGTTGGATGATGCATGAACTAAAAAATTTTATTCACTACAAAGGAGATGTCCGGTCATGTAAGAATAAGATATTGAAGAGCACCAACAATTTATGGAAAAAGACTCGGATCATCAAAGACGGAGCTCTCACCCTTGTGAAGTTTCAAAGAGGTTGCCATGGGGGTGCTAAGAGGTTTGCAGTGCAGCATGTCAGCTTTGGTGAGAATGCCTTGAATATATTGTGACTGGGAGAGCCAAAGACCATTGTTATTGCGATGCACTTGAACACCAAGAAAATAATGAAGGGGACCAAGGTCTTTTATGGAGAAGGCACTGCCAAGAGCTCGAGTAAACGAGTCAAGAAAGGAGACAATATTCTCAGTGAGTACAATGTCATCTACATAGACCAAAATGTAAGCAACAACATTTCCATGAGACTAGATGAACAAAGAGATATTAGTTTTAAATGTTGTAAAGCTGCAACGAGGAACGAATGAAGCTTGTTGTACCACGCCCTTGGGGCTTGCTTAAGACCATAAAGGTATTTGTGAAGCTTGCAAACATGAGTAGGGTATTGGGGGTGAACAAAACCTGGTGGTTGAGCCATGTAGACATCCTCTTAAAGCTCATCATGTAGGAACGGACTTTAAACATCCAATTGGCGCAATAGCCATCCACACGTAACTGCCAATGATAGAATGATACGGATGATGGTGGGTTTAACAACCGGACTGAATGTTTCATGATAGTCTTGGCCATCAACCTAATGAAATCCCTTAGCAACTAAGCGAGCTTTATAGCGCTCAATGGCCCCAATGGAGTTCCTCTGTATGCGAAAAACCTGTTTGCACCCTAAACTATTCATTGATGAATTAAAGGGAACCAATGACCATTTTGGTTTTTGAAGAAGGCAGTCATCTCATATGACATAGCGTCACGCCATTCTTCGAACTTACATGCCTCTGTGAAGCTGGTAGGCTTAGTGGATGGAGTGAAAGATGTAGTGCTGGTGGCTGTGCAAGCAAGACGAGAGGGAAGCTTTCGTTTGAACATTGGACGGAGCTGCATGGTGTATAATCTTTGAGATGATTTTGCAACTCTTGGGTTATAGTTGGACAGAGGTGGAGACGTTATAGTGGAAGGTAGTGTAGGAGGATGCTGGTTATCTAAAGGAGTTATAGAAGAATCAATAGCTAGCGGAGTAGTAGGGATGGAGGAGCCTATAGGAGCAGATAAGTGAGGATCATCAACAAGATGTCCTGGTGAAGCAGGAATTGAGCGAGAATAGTTTAATACATGAGAGGGTCGGGGAGGAGAAAGATATCTTATAGGTGATGGAGAGTTAACCGAAGACATGTGGGGAGTATGAGTCCTAGGCTGGAAAGATGGCGAAGCTGGTAAAGTTATAGGAACTAAATCCCAAGGATGCACATCGGTAAGAGGAGGTGGACAGAGAATAGTTTTGGTTGCGAAAGGAAACTGAGTTTCATCGAAACAAACATGACGTGCAATGTATAATATACCAGTGCTTGTATCAAGACATCGATAACCATGGTGCGAAGGACTGTACCCTAAAAACACACAAGGTTGACTCCTAAAATTCATTTTATGGCGATTGTAGGGTCGTACGTACGGAAAACAAAGACACCCAAACAACTTAAGAAAATGATAATCTGGTGGAGTGTGAAACACAACTTCAAAGGGTGATTTCCCAGTATTAGTGGGCGTGGGAAGTCGATTAATTAAATAAATAGCAGTATCAAAGGCAAAGTGCCAATACTTTGAAGGAGTTAAACTGTGTGCCATGAGACTTAATCCAGTTTCAACAATGTGTCTATATTTACGCTCAACCTTTTCTTGTTGTTCATGAGTGTGAGGGCATGAAAAGCGATGAAGTATGCCTAACTTTGCACAAAGATTCGATAAAGGGTGAAATTCACGGCCGCAATCTATTTGGATCGACTTAACTTTTGTATTAAATTGCCTTTCAACAAGAACTTGAAATTGAGTAAAGATAGATATCACATCAGACTTTCTAAAAATAGGAAAGCACTATATATAACCAGAGAAATCATCAACAAACACAAAAAGAAAACGATGACCTTGAGATGACATAAAATGGGAAGGTCCCCAAACATCGGCAAAAATAAGTTGTAAAAATGAAGTATTTTTATTAATGTGAATGGGAAGAGATTAGCCAAGGTGAGGGAGAGGAGAACCAATGACTTGGATCACGTGAGGTGCATTAAGGATGAGGCCAGTAAAGTACTGGTGGAGTACACGCATGTTAGACGGAGGTGACAGTCTTACTTTCATACACTCTTGAACTAAGAATGAGATAGAGACATTGTGCTGGGAGATCTGGAGCAATCCGGAAGGTACCGAGATTTTGGATATTGTAGTAGTATTAAGGTTGAGGAGGTTAAGGGTGATATTCGCAGGATGCGCAGAGGACGAGCAACTGGGCCTGATGAGATCCAGTTGAATTTTGGAAGAGCGCAGGCAGGACAGGTTTGGAGTGACTGACTGAGTTATTTAATGTCATTTTTAAGATGGCAAGAATGCTCGAAGAATGGAGGTGGAGTACAATGATTCCTTTGTACAAGAACAAATGTGACATCTAGAGTTGAAACAACTATATGGATATCAAGCTGCTAAGCCACACTACGAAAGTTTGATAAAGGGTCGTGGAGATGAGGTGAGAAGAAGCGTGTCTATTTTCGAGAACCAGTTTGGATTCATATCGGGGCATTCGACTACAGAAGCCATTTATCTTATTAAGAGGTTGGTAGAGCAGTACAGGAAAGGAAGAGAGACTTACATATGGTTTTCATCGACCTCGAGAATACATACAACAAAGTCCTTAGGGAGGTTCTATGGATATGTTTGGAAGTTAGAGGTGTGCCCGTGGCATACACTAGGGCGATCAAGGATATGTATGATGGAGCCAAGACCGGGGTACGAACAGTAGGAGGAGACTCGAAGCACTTTTCAGTGATGATGGGCTGCACCAGGGATTAGCTCTTAGCCCATCCTTATTTGCCTTGGTGGTGGATGGACTGATGCGACAAATTCAAGGGGAGGTTCCATAGTGTATGTTATTCGCAGATGACATAGTCTTGATTGATGAGACTCGCAACGGAGTGACGCTAAGCTGGAGGTTTGGAAACAGACTCTGAAGTCTAAAGGGTTCAAGCTGAGTAGGACCAAGACAAAATACTTGGAGTGCAAGTTTAGTAACGGGAGCGACATTGAGATAGGCGTGGAGGTGAGGCTTGGTACTCAGGTCATTTTGAAGAAAGGAAGCTTCAAGTATCTCGAGTCTATTATCCAAGGGAATGGAGACATTGATGACAATGTCACACATCGTATTGGTGCAGGGTGGATGAAATTGAGGCTCGCATCCGAAGTCTTGTGCGATAAAAAGGTGCCACCAAAACATAAAGGCAATTTCTATAGGGTGGTGATTAGACCGACTATGTTATATGGGGCGGAGTGTTGGCCAGTCAAGACTTCGCACATACAAAAGATGACAGTAACGGAGATGAGGATGCTGAGATGGATGTGTGGGCATACAAGAAGGGATAGGATTAGAAATGATGATATCTGGGACATAGTGGGAGTGGCCTCGGTGGAGGATAAGATGCGGGAAGTGAGGTTGAGATGGTTCGGGCATGTGCAGAAGAGAGGCACAAATGACCCAGTGCGGAGGTGTGAGAGGTTGCCTATGGACGGGTTCGGGGGGTAGAGGTAGGCTGAATAAGTATTGGGGAGAGGTGATTAACGGGATATGGCGCAGGTGAAACTTACTGAGGACATGACCTTAGATAGGGGGGTGTGGAGGACACATATTAGGGTAGAAGGGTGGTAGATAGTTTAGCGTAGTCCTACTTACGCTTACACACTGGTAGTTGTAGTGTTATTATGGTAGCCCTGCTTAGCTTATCATACTAGTAGGCGCAGTATTATTTTATAGTCCCCTGTCCTTTAATTTCTATTGTTGTATGTTTGTTTGTGTACTTTATTTATCTTATTTACATGCGTTAGTTACTGCTTCTTTTTTTTCCAGAATGTTTTTTCATAGCTTATTCGCTTTTGTTACTCTCATTTTCATACTGTTTTAAATTTCTTGTCCGAGTCTAACCATTTCTCTTGCTTTGCTTGTGCCTATGCTTTGTCTTGAGCCAAGGGTCTTTCGGAAATAGTCTCTCTACTTATCAAGGTAGAGGTAAGGTCTACATACACTCTACGCTCCCAAGACCCCATGTTATGGGACTTCACTGGGTATGTTAGTGTTGTTGTTTTTGTTGGGAAGAGACAGTTTATGGGACTTGCCAAGTTGGCAAGCCGTACATAAATTTTGTAACCTAAAACTAGAACTGGAAAGCTAATGTCTAGATAACACTTGGTTAAGAACTTTTTGATGTGGATGACCCAACCGAAGATGTCAACAGGAGGATGAGACTTTTGTGGCTGTGAGAGCTGAAGGATGACCGGAGGACTGTGGCTTGATGGACATGGTGTAAAGGCCATTAGCACTCTGACCAGAAAGAAGCAGTTTCCTGAAGTCCCGATCCTTGATAAGAAAAAAATCAGGATGGAATTCAAAGAAAGCGTTATTATCATGAGCAAATTTTTTAACAGAGAAGGACTTAGTTATAGAGGGAACATGAAGAATATTATTTAAGGAAAATATACAATTAGAGAGATTTGAGAAAGAGGCACTACCAGTATTTTGGATTGGCAAACCTTGTCCATTACCAACATGTAGTTGATCCGAGCCTTTGTATTCCTCAACCTGAGCAAAACTTGATAGGTCAGGTGCAATATGATGAGTTGCGCCTGTGTCGGGGGAACTAGTTTTAAGTCGACGGAATCGGTTCCTAATGAGTGAGATAAGCCAAAGGATTTATAGTGTGGTTGTAGCATTGAAAGCAGGTTGCGGCTTGATGATTTGTCCATTACAGATTTGACCCCGTACTTTTCCATCATTATTTGCATTGCAAGGTTCACCCATGGGAGAGTAGTTATTACCATAGTTGTTACGGTGATACTGATCGCGGCCACCACGACCTCCTCGACCCCTGTACAATCTACCACGACCCCTTTGAGAGTTGTTATTCATCTGACCAAGGTTTTGGTTATCACCATGAGATGAAAGTTGAGCAATATTAGTCGTAGGTGTATGAGGTGTACCGCCTGAAGCAAGGGATAGTGAGGACATGGATGAGCCATGAATAAACTCATGGTTCAACAGTAGACTATGAAGCTCAGAGTATGAAACTGGTTTAGGTTGCGCGGATAACGTAGTAACAATATCCTGGAAATCAGATCGCAACCCTTTAAACACATAAATATTGAAATCTGAAGCCGTCAATGTTCGCCCTGCGGCTGCTAACTCATCAGACAAAAGTTTCGCCTTTTGGAGGAATTGTGTGACAGTAAGGTCATCTTGTTTGAGATTTTGCAACTGCTTATAAAGGTTAAGGAATCGAGTATTAGAAGGAGAAGACAAGGCTGCTTTCAAAGCATCCCAAATATCTTTGGAAGTGTTCAATCCAATAATAATAGGTATCGTTTCTTCCGAAAGAGAAAATATGAGAAGACTCATCATAATTTGATCTTGTTGGATCCAAGTCGTATATTCTGGGTTGGGTTTAACAGTGTCTGAACCTTCAACAGGAAGAAAAGAAGTTGGGCATGACTTTGATCCATCAACGAAGGCATGAAGATTTTGACCTCGCAGGAATGGCAACAATTATGTTTTCCAAAATAAGTAATTTTGGGAAGTAAGTTTGATGGAGATAAAGTGGTGAGCATTGGCAAAAGGGTTGGAAGAGGGAGAAGAAGACATGACTGGAGTTGTTGAAGAGGGAACAACGTTGATTGGAAGAGTGGAGGCCGAAGAAGAGCCTGAACTGACTTCTGATACCATATTATAATAGACTTTAGAGGAGATAATAAGTGAAACTCTTCATTCATACAAATACAATGATACAACTACATATAATACAAGGAATTGGAGGTGTTCCAGAGGAAACCAACTATTAGGAGAAATTTGTAGAGGAGTCCTAAGTACATCAGGTTGCTGGCAATCCTTTGTGCGATAGGATAGTTCTAATACCAATGTCCTCAAATTCGTGGCTAAAAATACCCGATAGTTGGCGCCAATTCATTTTTTGGAGGGAAAGTTGTAGACAAAACCTTAACTTTGAAAATTATTTTTCGTCACTAAATGTATGTGACTGTAAAATGTATTTTTTGTCATAGGAAGTGCATAATTAGTGACGAATTTTCGACCGTAGCTAAAAGATTCATGGCTAAATATTACATTTGTTGTAGTGTTGTGCGGTATCAGCTTGTAATTACCAGTTTGTAATTATGCCTTAATTACCGTTTGTGTAGATATTATGATACATATATGAACTTGAAGTAAAGACCACTCGAAATAAAGGCATTTGTGTGAATGACCCTCCAATTATACCTTTCCATCTCTGGAAATCCAAAAGTTTACCAGCTTTTCAAGAATTCAAGGACTACTAATTTCTGTATCTGACCCCATTTATCCACCAAGTATATCTAAATATTTAACCCCTAAAAAAATAATTGAGTGTAAAAGATCTCACATTCATATAAAATTCGGGAAAAAGTCAGCATTTGAAAGACGTATACTATTGACAATCTAAAAGCATCAAAGATTGATTCTGCTATCGAATATGTGATTTATAAGTAGCAGGGGACAATAATAAAGTTTCTACCAGGCTCTCTTTCTAAATATTCAATAATAATTAAGCTTTAATTTCAATAAATTGAAGTCAATTATATAAAGGGATGTATCGCTTTATTTAAACTCATTCTCATGTAATATCAATAAATTGCATTAAAATAAATATTGACAAACAAGATTTTTTTTTTATTGATATCACACAAAATGAAAAACAAAACTTAATTTCACGTATTCAACTGGATAGAAGAGTTTACGTCGCCGCGTAAGATTATATCACCCATGTAAAAAAAGAATCATCTTACATTGTACCCAATCTTTCTCCAGATAGAAAAATTTTACTTCAATAAATGTATGTATATAATAAAGTATTTCACTGAATTAGGCAAATTTAACGTCTTGTGGTATTTCCCATGGGCCCTTTAATTTATTATCTGTGGGCGCTTTTGGATTTTCATGTACCAAAAAATTCCCAATGTTCCTTCCAGAGTTTCAGTTATAAACCATTTAGAAGAGGAAAAAACACATATTGGAAACTGAAAATTTTCTTGAAAAAACATCATTTTCTTTTAAATTCCAGTTTTATTTTATCTTTATTTTTCCTTCTGATATAAGCACTAGAAAATCTGTGTATTTTGTTTGGAATTTTGTAAAACCATAGTAAAATAGTTTCCCTTTTTTGGAGCTATATGGCCGAAAGTAAAGAAGGTTCTTGATCTTTGATGATTTCCCGGAAAATCAACTTTTTTCATCAGAAATAAAACTATGCCTTTACCTATAAATATTTGTAAGGTTTGCTAGCTGGTTCTTGGTATTCAAAGAGGATTGAAGTTATATATATCCTTGGTGCAAAGAATTTTTATGCTATTGGTGCAGTTTACCTTATTATATCAGGTTAGTTACTAATATTTTTATGAGGTTATCAATTCATGTTTCACATAGTAATTTTTTTATAAATGACAGGATTGCTATTTTGTTCTGACTCTCCAAAAATGTTGTTGTACCTCAGTGTCGTATTCTAAAAAAATATACTATTTTTGAAGGAGTTGACATGCATTCCGCGACATTGTATGAAAAATGTTGATGGCTTGAATGTATTAGTTTTTATGTATATAGAGTGTAAAAATATTTACACAATCTAATTATGTAGCTCGAATTTTTAAAAAATATTATTGCTGTCGTGTATGTCTGATTTTTAAAAAATATAATTTTTTTAGAGGATTCGACACGCACTCGACTAATATTTTCGAAGAGTACTAACAACATAACTTGATTGTATAAATATTTTTACACCGACAATACATAGAACTTAAACACTCATTCAAGAAATCAACATTTTTAATACTCGTTCTTGAAATTTTTGGAGATTTAACTCATGACAGTTTTTGTTTTAAATAAAATTCTCCTAGTGGTAACATCATGACAGAGTTTTTTTATGTTGGCTACAGAACAGTACCAAAAGCTGAGGAGAAACAATGGAATTAAATGGAGATTTTCAAGAAGAAGAAATATGGACTCATCATGTTGTGAAGAGGAAACTAGCCACTACTCCAAAGGTGATTCCAAGAGCTAAAAGTACAATTAGCAAACATGAATCCAAAGTACCACAACAATCATCAGCTCCTGTTAATATTCCTGATTGGTCCAAGATTTATAACAAGAAATCATCAAGTAGACTCTTGAAGAATGGTTATTATTGTGAAAGTGATGATAATGTTTTAGAAGAAGATGAAGATTTTGATGATGGAATGGTACCACCACATGAATATATAGCAAGAAGGGTTGCTAGAAGCCAAGTTGTCCCTTTTTCTATGTGTGAAGGTGTTGGGAGGACACTTAAGGGAAGAGATCTTAGTAAAGTGAGGAATGCCATTTTAACCAAGACTGGTTTCTTGGAATAAAATCACCCTCACTGTCATATAAATTTTAGTAATATGATCTTCTTTATTAGTGAAGAGAAGTGTTGAAGCAACAATAAAATTGTTTATGTGTGATTTAAGTTACAGATTCAAGCCGTAGAATCAGTCTAATAAATAGACTTCCTACATCACATCTGCTTGAAATGCAATTCTTTTTTGAATTCCTTTTGAACGTGAAATGCTTTGTGTATTGAGTTGTTCTTTTTTTTTATTCTTTTTTAATTAGCAAAGCAAGAGGTCACTTTCTAGTCGGGCTAGTGGATTTCGGATATTGAATGATTAAAAAGTCAAAATTTTTTTCTTATTTTGTTTTTTTACGTGGAATCGGTCACTGTTTGCGTCAGGGTAAATTGTTTATACTACCTCCTTTGAATGTAACCCTTTCCCAAATTCTGCATAAATACGGGAAGCTTTATGCACCGCGGTGCCATTTTATTTTGGTTTTGTTCTCCTTTTTTCCTTATTTTCCCAATTTTAATTTGTATATGCCATAGAAGGCACAGTCGCACAGAGCTGCAATTTTGGGTTTTATAATTTTAGTGGAAGACAAAAAAGCTGAGTTTTGAATTTTGTCTGGAAACTGGAAGATTCTTGTTATGTTTTTGTATGTGAAAAAAGGACTTTTATACTCCTATATCTTTCCTGTTTGCTGCTTTATTATGTAGGAATACATATCAAAGATTACGAGGACACTATACTTACATAAAATGCTAAATGTACACATCATTTTTCTTCAAAATGTTACCAACTCCACAAGCTTTTATTTTCAAGATTTTCTTTTCAAATTCTTTTTGGGTAAATTAGTTTGGTTGACATGTTTTTGATTGTCCAAATAAATGATTCTAGGAAAGACTATGGCCAACTAAAAACTAATTTCTCCTTATAAACTTATGTGGTGCTGTTTAATTGAACATGAAGTTTATGGAAAAAAGATAGATTTTCTTTTAAAAAATAATTGTGGTCTAAAACAAAGCCTAAAGATTTTGAGGTTATACATTATTTTATTAACGGAAAAGGGTAAAAAATGTCTTTAAACTATGGGAAATTGAACAAAATTATCCTCCGTTATTGTTCCAAAAATGCCTTTGCCATTTATAGTTTGGTCCAAAAATGCCCATAGTGATACTTAATTGGGTCAAAATGTGTTTAGAAAAAGTAAAAATATGTTTACTAGAAAAAGACATTTTTGCCCTTTTTGTTTTATTAAGAATAAAATAAGAAGTTTAAAATTATATTATTTCAAAATATAAAAAGGTACATAATATCTTTAGATAAATCCCTAAGAAAGAGTAAATTACGATGTATGAAATTTAGGGCAATAACGCTATCAAAATTAACTCACCTTTTTAAATCTTATAAAAAATGAGCCAAACTTTTCTATCTCTCACTCTCTATTGCTCTCTCTCTATCTCTCTGCTTCCTCTCTCTCTCTCACTTTCTCTCTCTCGGCACCACCTCCGTCTCATCACCGTGGCGCCGTCCGATGAGTGACTGCGCTCTCTCTCGCTCTCTCTCAGATCTGGTGGTGATGAGCCGGAGCTCTGGCGTGATCTCGTCAAGGTAAAATAGAGATGAACAGAGAGGGAGAATGTCACACCCCAGACATACCCCTGGACGTAACAGGCATCCGATGCTATGAACAACACCGGAAGCACATTATAAAGCATTTAAACAATAATTCTAATTCGTTTATCTATTTATAACAAGTCGGATAAAGCTTAAACATGAACATGCTCAACTTATTAAAAATCAGTGGAAGTTTAATATAGATATTAAATCATGAAACGTCGCAAAGCATCAGCAGGTCATACGAGACTTGAAACATCTATCCAAAATTTGACAACCATCTATAGAGCTTCTAAGATACATAAATGAGTCTAACTTCAGGACACAGCCCGGAACTGAAATAAATAGACAAATAAAGATAGGGTAGTGTCCCACGAACAGGCATGTGGACTCTCCAAGTGATCCAGAAAGCAACAAGTTCTCCTATCTGGTATGCATATCACAAACCTGCTCTTCAATGTTATCTGACACACCATAAAAAACAACAATGGTATGCCTGAGTACTAGGTACTCAGTGAGCGTCTAAGGGGCAATAGTTAACAAAACCAAAATAAGATACTAAATTCAATATAAACAGTATTAATGAAAACAATTCGAAATTCAAAGTTAGAATATGATATCAAGCTTAGTAAAATTCATCAAAAGCAACCAATAACAAAGGATACATCAAGTTAAACTCCTTGAGTGTTTACCATATTAAGTCATTCACTTACGAACCTGAAATCATCGACAAGCCAACTTATGAGCAACCAAATAATTAACACATGCCAACTTCCCTTGTAGTCGTCAGCTCGTTCTTGACAGATCCGATCAGGTGTTCATAATCTGGAGTAAAAGGATTCGAACCTTTGCAACTCACGGGCGAACAACCATTTAATACACCGAGGAATTATCCCTTAGAGGCTAATCGTCCTCTGGACTAGCACATCAATAGATACACCAGACTACATGCCTCGGAGGTCTATCGTCCTTTGGAGTGACATAGAAATACTCACAAGTGACACGTTAGGATCCATAATGGCTAATCATCCTCTGCATTAGCACATCTTTCCCACACATGCCCAAACACAAACAACTACAAGTCATGGCTTATTAGCCGAATTCATTTCTCAAGTCATCTTCTCAATAATAGAGGTATTTCAAGTCTTAGATCAATTTAGAAACCTTGTTCAAATAACTTATTCAATTTCAAATTCAATAAAACTCATTCAACCGGTGAATCTTTTTTTCAACCTTTAACATTTAGAAAATACATTCAATCATCCCAAAATGGGGCAAAATAAGTTTAATCAAAGTATTATATTATGTAAAAGGTTTGATGTGGGATTTACCATACACACGCATGACCTTGTCTAAGAATTATATTCAAATGAAAAATAACTTTAACAAAGAACAACCACCAACAAGGGTTTCACGTATGCCAACAATCAAAGAAGATTATTGAAATCTAGACATATCTCGATTCTTGCTCAAATGTATTCCCCCAAGTTCAACAATCGTTCTACAATTAATTAGGATGATAAATATTAGAACTTTAAACCTTTTTCCTACAATTCCCACCCTTTTTGAAAACTAGGGTTTTTAAACCAACATTCATGTTCTTCCTTTCATAAGATTTACCCATGGATTATAATCACTTGTAATTTCCCACACCAGTATCAATTCAATCAATAAACACCATTATGGGTTAAGTTCTTACCTTTATCAAGATTCCTCCAAAAGTCCTCTTCAATGGTTCTTCCATTGATTCTCAAGAATCTATGGATTAGAATGATAATCTAGTGTTAATCCTTATTGCTTTGATATGGTTTAATCATAGGATGGTTAGGAACTCACTTTGTAAGGTTTGAAGATGTTCTAGGATCTTTTCTCCTTAAAAATTCGGCCAAGAATGAAGTGGGATTGAAAATTTCAAGAAAATCTCATTTTTAAACACTTTCAGCGAAGTTGAGAATGCTACGTCGCATATGCGGTCGCATTTCAAGTTTGTGGCCATATTCTGGTCACATATGTGAACCAGAAATATTGTAAAATCTTCTTGAAATGTGGAGTGAGTTTGCGACATCGCATATGTAGTTTGCGGCATCGCATACATAGTTTGCGATCGCATTCTGAGTATGCTGTCGTATTCAAGTCTGCATCCCAGACATGATTCAGTAAAATGGGCATAATGTTTTTCTTACAGATCCGATTGAACTCCACTATATATATTTGGAAAGGTATTTCAAAGGTCTACAACATTCGTGGTATACGGTTTCTCAAATTCCAAATGGATTTTCACGTAAACAGGCTAACAGTCAGGACTACCGAAAAACATAGTTGATTCTATCAAATCTTACGCACCCCACTATTCGTGTTGATCTTATGTCTAAAGTGTCTATCGAATCTTACGCACCCACACTCACCTCAATAGGGCTTCATATGAACACTCATTTAACCTATTCACACCTAATTCGAATTTATGGAGTGTTACAAATAATGAGTGGTGGTTGGGGTTGTCGGTGAACGTGTACTGGTGGTGCATCGCCATGGGGTAGAGGAGACAACTACTATTGTGGTGTTGGATTTCGTCAGAGTTATAGGGTTGTGACTCGTCATCGTAGGTCATTGGTGGTGTTGGAGTTCGCCGGAGAACAGAACTCAAGCGATGGTTGTTGTTGCTCCGTATGGTGTTGGGGTTAATTTTTGTATATTAGTGTATAATATTATATAATAGTGTATATATACTATTATACATTTTTATACACTCATATACACCGATATACACATGTATTTGTTGTATAAAAGTGCAATTTTTATTAAAAATCAATCCAGATTTATGTATTTTAGCCATTTATAAATATTGTATACTTGTGTATAAATACATATTTTCGTGTATAATATTTTATAATATTTAGAGTATATATGTACAAATTATATACTTTCATACACCTATATACATAATGTACCTCTTTTTTTTTTGTAAATTAGTGTATAATATTGTACAAAACTGTTTTGGGGCTATATTTTTGCAATAGGGTATATTTATGAAATTTCCCCACTAAGAAAAGAAAGTGTGACACAAAACAATTTTAAAAAAGTGTCACATACAACTGAACAAATTAATTCTTTATTCAACATTATTTGCCTTATCAATTTTTTGTTGTAAATTGAGAGTAAATAAGACAATATAAAATAAGAAATAGATGAGATAATGAGAAGACTTTCTTCCTATTTCAAGTATGTTCAAGTCTCTTCAAGTGTATACAAGTGTGTCTTACATAATATGAAAACACTTCTATTTATAGGATGTTGTGATCATCCTAAGAGCTACAAGACTTAAGTACATACTTTAATAGATACATGAATTAGGTTGATTCATAGAATGAGAAGGGCATCCATACAATTAAATGGATTCATAACATAATTGAAAACCTGGAAAACTAAATGGACAACCACATAACGTAATGTATTCATCACCATAATGTAATGTATTCGTAACACTCCCCCTTGGATATCAATTTGAGAGATAACATGCCTCGTTAAAACCTTACTAGGAAAAACCGAGTGGAAAAAATCCGTAGTCAAGAAAAAAGAGTACACACATCTTGTAATACGCATTGAGTGTTGCTTCATTAAAAACCTTACCATGAAAATCCAATTGGGACAAAACCTTGATTAAGAGAAAAAGAGTACAACACATATTTTGCTCCCCTTGATGAAAACTTCACTTGATATCTCGTAGACGACGTATTCTAATTTTATATATCAGTTTCTTAAAGGTTGATGTTGGTAATGTCTTAGTGAACAAATCTACAAGATTATCACTTGAATGGATCTATTGAACATTTATCTCACCAAATTCTGTTGAAGATCATATGTGAAAAAGAATTTTGGTGAAATATGCTTTGTTTTGTCTCTTTTGATATATCATCCCTTCAATTGAGATATATATGTAGCATTATATTCATACCATATTGTTGGAATCTTCATTTGCATTGAAAGACCATATAATTGCAAAATTTATTGAGTCATTGATCTCAATCATATACACACTTTACTGGCTTCATGAATGATTATTATCTCATCATGATTTGAAGATGTAGCTGATATGGATTGTTTCGTTGAAAACCATGATATAGTTGTATCTCCACAAGTAAATAGGTAGCCTGTTTGAGATCGGGTTTTATTCGAATCAGACAAATAACATGCATCTGCATAACTAAAATGTGTTTCTGAGTATTCCTTGATCATTTTGTCCAATCATATCAGATTTAGATTCATTAGAATAAAATAATCTCATATCAATAGTTCCTCGGATGTATCTAAAAATATGCTTAACACTATTTCAGTGCCTTTTTGTTGGTGAGGAACTGAATCTTGCCAATAAGCTTACTACAAAAGTTATATTTGGTCGAGTATTATTAGAAAGATATATTAGTGCCCCAATTGCACTAAGATACGGAGTTTCATAACCAAGGAGTTCTTATCATCTTCTTGAGGTCGGAATGGATCTTTATTTATATCAAGTGACCTTACAATCATCGAGGTGCTCAAGTGGATGTGTTATATCCATGTAAAATCACTTTAGTATATTTTTAGTGTATGTAGATTGATGGACAAATATATCATTCTTTAAATGCTCAATCTGTAGGCCAAGACAAAATTTTCTCTTAGTAAGATCCTTCATTTCAAACTCTTTCTTCAAGTATTCTACTACTTTTGAAAGTTTTCCAGGAGTTCCAATGATATTCAAGTCATCAACATAGACGGCTATTAAAATGAATTCAGATTCAGACCTTTTCACAAAAACACAAGGATAAATAAGATCATTTTTGTATTCTTCTTTAAGAAAATACTTGCAAAGACGATTGTACCATATTCCTCTTAATTGTTTCAATCCATATAAGGATTAATGAAGCTTTATTGAATAAGTTTCTCGAGATCCTTTGTATGCTTCAGACAATTTGAGTCCTTCAGGAATCTTCATAAAAAATTCATTGTCTAATGAGCCATATAAATAGGTTGTGACTGTTGACACCCAATTTTGTCCCATCTTTTATGATTTTATTTGTAATTTTTAATATTTTTACACTTTTAAAATAATTTTAAAATATAGGCATATATGTGTGTATCTTCGTATTATTATTATTATTCGCATATTTTATATCATTTGCATTTTATAATAATCATAAGTTATCCGAAAATTTTATGTTATTTTATTCTCGCAAAATTGCATCGCATTTTCTTTTTATTAAGCATTAAACATTTTACAAATATTATATTTTATTATTATCACGTCGTTATGTTACTTTAAATAATTCACATCTTTTACAAAACAAGAAAAAAAAATATATATATATATATAAATATGTTTTAATATTAAACACCTTTTATTTTTTAAATTCCTAACCCATTTCATTTCCCAACCCAATACAATTTCTACCCAACCTAAATTAAAACCCATTTTTCTGGGCCCAAGCCCCAAATTTAATTCCCACAACCCAACCCTACTGCCCAACATCCTTCCCTTTTTATTCAAAACATCCACCACCTAAAAACCACCCGCCAAATTTAATTAAATCCCCAATTCCCAAGCCCAATCGGGACTGTACCCATTCTCCCGAACCCGAACTGCCCAACACCTACCCGACCCATTTCCTCGTTCTCTTTAATTCCCCAAAACCAAAAACCCTTAAAAATAAAAACAAAAAACCGAACCCTACCTCTCACAAATCTCCGATCAAGACACCCCACGCCTCGACCCCACTCGGTCACCTCGCCCGCCACCACCGACCCTCGACACCAACAACCCTCTCGTTACCGACACCCACAAAACTGGCGACCCATACCCACAAAATCCGTGAATTGTTAGCTCTTTATTTTGAATTTCAAACTCGATTCTGGGGGAATCCACCTATAAATACCCCATGGATTGTTCTTCATTTTGGAAGGAGATTTTCTGGGAGGGATTGGACGATTTTTGAGAGGATTTTCAAAGGAATTTTCGGAGGATTTTGAAAAACGATTCAATATATAAATCTTTGTTGTGTTCTTGATTTCAAACATTTCGCTTCTTGTTATTCAAGAATCAAGTCCGAAAAGGTTTGTTCTCCACTTTTTGATTCTTTGATTTCGACATATGATTCTGGTCGTCGATCTGACTTTCGTCATCGAATTCGGTTTGGGTATTATTTTTAGAATTCTTTGCATCTTTATATTCCTCGTATGTTGGTTATCCGAATTGGGAATATCCGATTTCGTTGAATTTCTTATTCGGTCGGTCATCAACCTGGATCGGTCATCTTGGCTTGGGTAACATCACTCTCAGATCTTTATATTCCTCGTATGTTGGTTATCCTAATTAAGAATATCCGATTTCGCTGAATTGATTCGGGTTTAACATCGACCCTGGACGGGTCGAATCTTGCTTGGGTAACATTTTCGTAATTTTGCATTTCATTTCCTTGTTATTGGTTATCTGAATTTGGTGTTAAAATATGATTCGGTTTGGACCATCGATTCGGTTTGGTCAACGACCGGATCGGTCGACTTACTGGGTAACATTTTCGTAATTCTTGCATTTCATTTTCTTATTATCGGTTATCTCAATTTGGTGTTGAAATCGATTCGAGTTTCGAT
This sequence comes from Anisodus acutangulus, assembly GCA_029783415.1. Classification (NCBI taxonomy): domain Eukaryota; kingdom Viridiplantae; phylum Streptophyta; class Magnoliopsida; order Solanales; family Solanaceae; genus Anisodus; species Anisodus acutangulus. The sequence continues at coordinate 44,936,298 of CM056509.1, read as the reverse complement.
CATCGATCCGGTCGTCATCGACCGCCTCGTTGACCTGATTGAACATTTTCGTAATTCGTGCATTTCGTGATTCTTGTTCTCGGTTATCTCAAAATTGTACAAATCTTATTTCGGGTTTGAATCAATGACCGTGGCGACGATTTGAATATTTCCGCATTTCTTAGAACTCGGTCGGATATTTTAAATCGCCACCGCTTCGCTTTCTTTGGCATCGCTTTTGCCGCTTATTAATATCGCATTAAGGCCAACGAAATTGAATTGAGGCCGCGCTTTTCTTTTCGCTTTCGCTTCTCGTTTTTTTAGTTTAATCGTTAGACATCCGCAACGGATATATTATTGTTTTTATTAAGTTTATCGTTTAAATTTCTTGCGACGGATATCATTGTTTTAATGCTTTTGAACAACACCGCTACCGCCGTCCCGCTTTTTCTCGCTTTGGCCATTGCTTGCTTTCAGACATCGCTTTTTCAATTTATCGTTTTAAATATCTTTGCCAATGATATCATCGCTTTCGCTTTTAAAATAAACATCGCTTTTTTTTTCTAAATTGCCTCCTGCTTTTTTTTTTTTTTTCGCCATCGCCATCGCTACATCGCTATCGCATCGCATCAAGCATCGCTATCAAGCATCGCTATCTGATTTAATTTTGCGATTTGAACACGATACTACACCGCCGATGAAAATATCCGTCGATTTTGAGGCCCCACAATGAAAAGACTAAAATATAACTTCGGGCAATGATGAGGCTTAAACCTTTTTCCAAGATCAACATGTTTAGTAGGCGAGGTGACTAAAATAACCAACAAGTTATATATTCAGCCACCGACGTGATTATAGTGATCTTTTTCTATTTCACCCGAGAGACCAACACGCTTAGTAGGCGAGGCAATCAAAATAACCACATTAGTCATATGTTTGCAGCTACCGACGTGATTGGAATGTTCTTTTCAAAATTTAAGTCTGAGTTCTCGCGATCAAAAACATTCACCGCTTTGAATACTTGATATGAAGTTATTTGTATTTAATCAAGCTTTCTAACCGCTTTGTTCTTGATAGCTTGCAGGATTAAAGTAAATAAAGGTAATTATTCCTCTGAGTTTATTTATTTTATTTCTTTCTTTAAATTCACTTTTATCCCGCTTTGTATTGTAATATTATTTATCGTGACTTATGTAACTATTGAAATGTTTAGAATAGGCAAACTTAGGATTAATTCATAGGGTAGTTTAAGATTTGAAACCCGTCGCTAGCTTATTTATTTGTAGGCTCGGTTAAATTCAAACTTAGAAATCCTTCGCTAGTTACTTATTTTAGGCTCACACGCCGTATTCAAGATTTTCAAAACAACTTTTGTCATCTTTTATTTGCTTTTATTAATCATACCGAATAAGTTTATCTTTGTCAATTTTACAATTCATTGATTCCCAAAATTTTACTTCTTTGGCATTATAAATAAATTGTTTTACTATCAATTGTCAAAACATATTTTTCCAACTCTACATGTATTTTCTTTAGATATCATATAAATGCATATTTTGAAAAATCTCTACATTTATCAATCTTTAAAATGCATCTCTTTTCATTAATTATTTGCAAACATCTTTTAACTTCATGCTTCAAACATGCATTTTCTAGCAATAATTAACCTGAGTTTGATCCTGATAACCTGCAAGTTAGCGGATCTTAAAGGATGCCTAACTCCCTTCCTTTAGGATAATAAAGAACCCTTTACCTAGAATCTCGCTAGTTTCAGACCTTAAAATTGGAGTTTACATAGCTGCGCACTTAGTTTAATATTTATGTGTCCTAATTCACCGTAAAAATAATTAGGTGGCGACTCAACCCTTTTTACCCAGAATCACCCATACGCTCAGGTTCGCTTTGACCTGAGCAAGGTCAAAATAGGGCCACAAAGATGGCGACTCCAATCGGGAACTTTCGTGTTCTTAACCATAGCAAAATCTAGGTTAATTATTTGTGCTTTACTTTCACTCTTTGTTTGATATATGCTTTGATTTGTTTCCTTTATGAAATTTTGTATGCATAATCGCTTTAATTTCCATATTTTACCCTTATCCATTAAATTGGCATTTCGCCATATATTTCTTCCACTGAAAATTGACACTATCACACACTACACGCGAGGTGTGTTTTATGACCCGCAAATTTCTTTCAATCTACCAAATTTTAGGAGAGTTGGCGTGGAGTGAATGGGACCATCCGATGGTCATGTAGCCTTCTCACTCGAGTAGTCCGCCGGGAACTCAGGTCTAGTCACCAAATCTTAGAAAATTTAAGATAGAGCTATACCACCCTTTATTTTAAGTCATACATACACTTAGGTGGGTCGATCCTCGTATCGACTCCACAATTAAGAACCGCTAAAGATGTCTACTGTCTCACAACCCAACTAATCAATCATCATATTATGTGTAGCGTGATAAGGATAGACTAATCCAAGACTAATCATGACATGCTGAAATTGGAAAATGTACATTCATTTTGTCTCATTCGACAAAGCATTGCAGCTTTAGCAAATTTTGGATCAAATCCGTCAGAATCCCGCATATCTCAAGTTAGTTCACCTCCTAGATAAGGGAGGCCTCATGCATATTAGGATGCGATTTAATTGTCTTACAATCATTTTGTTATTTTCATCGTTTCACTATGTGTATATTATTTGAATCAATAATTACTCACCTTATACTAATTTGGTTTTCTTCATTTTTCAAGAGATTCATTTTGCCTTATTTATTTCACCAAAAGTTGATTCGTGTTGACTAAAACTCAGCGAGCACCCCATCCGTTATTTCCCAATCATGCCTATCCAAATTGTATTAGTACTTAATGAAAATGCGATTTAAATTGAGGCCTGAACCACATTTTATGCGCTTTAATGTATTTTGCCTCCACCTTTTTGAAAGCTTAAAATGACAAATCTTCATTGCTTTTGCTATTTTAAAATCGCTTTGTTTAATAATTTTCCTTTTTTTTCATCATGCAAACTAATTTGTCGAATATGTGACATATAATGAAACAAGCAAACAAAGTCTAAAACAACGAGCAAGACTCAAGAATATAAGGAAGATTCACAAATGGAAGAATCAGCATTTTTCGTAATAAACCAAAGTCGGATATGGATCAAAACATCAATATGATTGATAAATACAAGCATTGGCTCATGTTATTTCCCTTTGTACTCTTGGGCTACCGCACTACAATCAGGGACTTCACCGGGCAATGATATATCTTCCGCACAAGTTGATACAAAATCATGTACGGAAAGGTATGAACACGCTTTATCCGGGGCAACTTTATCTAATAGAATGGCCAAAGATTTTTAAACCGGGCAATTGGTGTCAAACGCATATCCCTACACCAGTGATGAAGCCAAAGAAAAGATTGAATTGGCAAGTGGCCTTACACTGCTCACCAAATGCCGATCGGAAGAACACTAATCCTAGTCAAATGGATTACTGTTTGGCCAAAGCTATCAACCAGACGCGTGAAAAGATACTACATTTAGATTTTTTCGTGGGACATGAACTACGTTATGACCGATTCCCCCAAGCGGGATAATGAGGGCGCCACATCGCGGTCCCATCTTTAGAAAACCCTTACAATCTCCTTTGCTTGTAATGAACTACGCCATGACTGATTCCCCTACGGGATACGAGCGCCTAAATCGCTTCATCCCACCATTAGGAAATATTTTCCTTTATCTAACATATGAAAAAATGCACCCATCCGACGCCTCGACAGACAAGCAAGCAATCTCACACAAGACTCTGCTGTCCGCTCAAAAGATCATCATCCTCACATATCGAAATCGGCATTTTTAAGGGATCATCACGAGATGATAAACATGGAAAACATCGGCAAACTAAGTCTTCAAATTTAAGAGGATTTTGATAAGACGCTTGCTTTGTTTCACGACATGTCACTACCTCGACAACTTTTTACATATAGACATACTTTCTTATAAGCAATTTATTTTCAACAAATACTTTCATTAGAGTTTGACAAGATTTTTATTACTAATATGCATATTTTCTTATACACAATTTATTTTCACCAAATATTTTCATTAGAGTTCGACAAGAACTTTTAATGATAAACATACTTTCTTATAAACAAATTATTTTCAACAAATGTTTTCATTAACGGTTAGCCAAGAACGGGAACTTATTGTGGCTACAGTCCAAATAAGGTGACATGCACTATCAAGAGCCAAAGCTACTAAGTCAACGCGAATCAACCGCCTCCCCAAACTCACAAATTTTCTTGAGTACGTGTTCTTCAGTTGAAAAAGCGTGAAGCTACATCAAGCTTATGATCAATTCCCAAAGAATTTCTAAGCACCACAACTCACTACAAGGATTACGTTCTTGTTCGCATTTATAGACGAAGACGCCATCTTAACTTGCTGTGGTCCTAACTATTATGTCTGCACAAAGATGTTATTTCAATCACAAAGAACCACAACAAGGCAAACCCGACAAGAAAGACGTCGATCACATTTTCGCCTGCGGCCAGTGACGACATTTCAATTCATACGTAGTTTGGATCGCAGAAGATCAAGACAACGTGGAACCCTATTACAAAGAAACCGACAGCGTGACGCCACTTACATCTCTTACAACAGACAACATTACAATAACGCCATCGACGTTATGGCAAAGACGACAATCATCTTCACAAAGATCTCAACGACGTCAACAACATTACAAAGACGTCTTCAACGCAGCAGCTATCTTTTACGACAACTCATCAACTATCATTTTTACAGCATTATAACGATGTCAACAACATTACAATGACGTCTTCAGCTCAACAACTATTTTTTACAGCACAGAACAACATTACAATAACGTCATCGACGTTATGGTAGCACGACAATTATCTTTTACAGCATTACAACGGGCGTAACAAAGATTACAAACGACGTCTTCAACACAATACCATTTTACAAGATTACAACTGGCCAACAACATTACAATGACGTTTCACCAACAACTATTTTTACAAAGACAAACAACATTACAACAACGCCATCGACAAGTATCGGGCAAAGACATCAATTATCTTTACAACATTACATTCTTGCAACAACGCTACGCGATTACATTCTTGCAACAACGCCATCACAATGACGCCTTCAACACAACACGCCGATACAACGACGACATCGTTATATTCTTACAATAACGACATCAACAACATTATAATGATGTCATCAACAACACGCCTATACAACGGCCATGAACAACACGCCACGCAATGGCATTTTCTCGCAAAGCAATTATCTTTACATCATTACATTTTGCAACAACGCTATCATCACAATGACGTTTTCAACACAACACGCCGATACAACGACGACCCCAGCCGCCATGCTTACAACAACGCATATCAACAACATTACAATGATGTTATCAAGAACACGCCCATACAACGGGCGTTATCAAGAACACCCATATAATGGCGCTATCAACAACGCCGCCATACTGCCATGAACAACACGCCCACGTTAATGGCGCCTTCGTGAAAATAACTATCTTTACAAAGATTACAACGACATCAACAACATTACAATGATGTCAATGCTGAACACGCCCATACAACGGTGTCATGAACAACGCCGCCCATACACGGCGCCATGAACAACACGCCACGCAATGGCGCCTTCTCGCAAAACAACTATCTTTACATTCTTACAACGACATCAACGACATTACACGATGTCATCGCTAACGCTACTTCCATACAACGGGCGCTATCAACAACACGCCTACGCAATCATTTTCCGTGACAACATTTATTTTACAAATTTATAATGACGCCAACAAGATTACAACGACGCCTTCAAGACAACAAATTATCTTTTACAAAGAAAACATCATTACAACAACGCCCTCGACAAGCATGTGCAAAGATAACAACCGCCTTTACATTATTACAACGTTTTCAACACAACACGCCAATCCAACGACGCTCATTTCAGCGCCACCTTATAATGCGGTATTTTAATTTCAACCAGCGCCCACCTCATAATGCGTATTTTAATTTCGCCAGCCCACCTTATAAGGTAGGTATTTTAATTTCACCAGCGCCCACCTTATAACTGAGGGTATTTTAATTTCACCAGCGCCCACCTCCTAACGCGGTATTTTCAAGTTATTTTCTATAATTTGTCTCAAATAGCTATACACTTAATTATATCTTAAGCTTTAGTTTGCGGTGAGTTTTTAATTTGCGTGAATTTCATCCACCATGGAACTATCTCTACTACGAACCGAGGCAAATTGGTCAACGACCTACTAACGCCGATCCGCTTTTTCCCATTAGTTTCCTCGATCACGACTGTCATCCTAAGTCGACATCGGGCATTGTTTCTTGAATGTGCACTATCTTCAGAACTTCTATACCCTGATTCTATTTCTTACCATGCAAAGCTCCCGATGGATCGTGACAAAATTGGCTACTGTTGGTCCTTTCTTTGGCCAAAACTTTTCATCGCCTCCGGCCCAAAGAGTGGCATCATGACACCCAATTTTGTCCCATCTTTATGATTTTATTTGTAATTTTTAATATTTTTACACTTTTAAAATAATTTTAAAATATAGGCATATATGTGTGTGTATCTTCGTGATATTATTATTATTGTGATATTTTATATCATTTGCATTTTATAATAATCATAAGTTATCCAAAATTTATGTTATTTTATTCTCGCAAAATTGCATCGCATTTCTTTTATTAAGCATTAAACATTTTGCAAATATTATATTTTATTATTATCACGTCATATGTTACTTTAAATAATTCTCATCTTATACAAAACAAGAAAATATATATATATATATATATATATATATATATATATATATATATATAAATATGTTTTAATATTAAACCCCTTTTATTTTTTAAATTCCTAACCCATTTCATTTCCCAACCCAATACAATTTCTACCCAACCTAAATTAAAACCCATTTTTCTGGCCCAAGCCCAATTCCCAAATTTAATTCCCACAACCCAACTCCCTACTGGGCCCAACATCCCTTCCCTTTTATTCAAAAACATCCACCACCAAAAACCACCCGCTTCACCCAATTAAATCCCCCCCAATTCCCTAAGCCCAATCTGATCAAATTCCCCATTCTCCCCAACCCGAACCGCCCAACACCCCTACCTCCACCCATTTCCCGTCTCTTTAATTCCCCCAAAACCAAAAACCCTTAAAAATAAAAACAAAAAACCGAACCCTACCTCTCACAAATCGCCACATCAAGACACCCCATGCCCCGACTCCCACGGCCACCTCACCGCCACCACCGACCGACACCACCAACCCCTCTGCATACGCCGACACCCACAAAACTGCGACCCATACCCACAAAACTGTAATTGTTAGCCCTTTATTTTGAATTTCAAACTCGATTCTTGGGAATCCACCCATAAATACCCCATGATTGTTCTTCATTTTGGAAGGAGATTTTCGAGGGATTGACATGATTTTTATGAGGATTTTCAAAGGAATTTTCGAGGATTTTTGGAAAACGATTCAATATATAAATCTTTGTTGTGTTCTTGATTTCAAACATTTGCCTTCCTTGTTATTCAAGAATCAAGTCCGAAAAGGTTTGTTCTCCACTTTTGATTCTCTCGATTTCGACATATGATTCGGTCGGTCGATCTAACCCCGTCATCAATCTGACCCGTTATTATTATTTAGAATTCAGCATCTTTATATTCCCGATGTCAAGGTTATCCGACTGGTGAATATCCGATTTCAAGTTGAATTCTTATTCGTCGGCCATCGACCGATCGTACGACCCGGATCGGGTCGACCCGGTTTGGGGTAACATTTCGGAATTCTTGCATCTTTATATTCCTGTATGTTGGTTATCCGAATTGGTGAATATCTCGATTTCGTTGAATTTCTGATTCGGTCGGTCATCGACCGGGACGGTCGAATTCCTTGGGTAACATTTTCGTAATTCTTGCATTTCATTTCCTTGTTATTGGTTATCAATTTGGTGTTAAAATATGATTCGTTTGACCACCGATTCGTCGTCACCGACGATCGGCAGACCATCGGTCGACCTAATTCGGCTTGGGTAACATTTTCGTAATTCTTGCATTTCATTTTCTTATTATTGGTTATCCGAATTTGGTGTTGAAATCGATTCGAGTTTGATCATCGATCCGCCCAACATCAATTCGCCCAAGCATCTGATTTGAACATTTTCGCACTTTGCATTTCGATTCTTGTTCTGGTTATCTCAAAATTGGTGTCAAATCTTATTTCGGTTTGAATCACCGACCGGCTCTGGGCGACCCGACGAATATTTCCGCAATTTTAGACTCTGCCTGGATATTTTAAACCGCTTCACCGCCGCTTCTTGGCAATCGCTTTGTCGCTTTTATTAATATCGCATTAAGGCCAACGTAAATTGAATTCGAGGCCGCGCTTTTCTTTCGCTTTCGCCGCTTTTTTTTTTTAGTTTAATCTGTTTTAGACATCCGTGGCAACGGATATATTATTGTTTTTATTAAGTTTATCGCTTTAAATTTCTTGCGACTTGGATATCATTGTTTTACTGCTTTTGAACAACACCTACCGCCGTGTCCTGCTTCGCTTTCGCCCATTGCTCGCTTCAGACATCGCTTTTTCAATTTACGCTTTTAAATATCTTTGCCACGATATCAATGCTTTATCGCTTTTAAAATAAACATCGCTATTTTTTTTTCCAAATTGCCTCGTTCTTTTTTTCGCCATCGCCATCGCTATCAAGCTATCGCTATCGCCATCGCTATCAAGCATCGCTTTGATTTAATTTGCCGATTTGAACACCTATACTACATCCGCCGATGAAAATATCCGCCGATTTTGAGGCCTCCACAACAGAAAGACGGAAATATATAACTTCGGCAATGATGAGGATTAAACCTTTTTCAAGATCAACATGTTTAGTAGGCGCAGGTGACTAAAATAACCAACAAGTTATATATTCGCAGCCTACATGACGTGATTATAGTGATCTTTTTCTATTTCACCCGAGAGACCAACACGCTTAGTAGGCGAGGCAATCAAAATAACCACATTAGTCATATGTTTGCAGCCACGACGCGGATTGGAATGTTCTTTTCAAAATTTAAGTTCTGAGTTTCTCCGCGATCAAAACATTCACTGCTTTGAATACTGATATGAAGTTATTTGTATTTAACCTGCTTTCTAACCGCTTGTTCTTGATAGCTGCAGATTAAAGTAAATAAAGCGCAATTATTCCTGAGTTTATTTATTTTATTTCTTTCTTTAAATTCAGCTTTTATCCCGCTTTGTATTGTAATATTATTTATCGCACTTATGTAACTATTGAAATGTTTAGAATAGGCAAACTTAGGATTAATTCATAGGGTAGTTTAAGATTTGAAACCCTTGGTCGCTAGCTTATTTATTTGTAGGCTGGTTAAATTCAAACTTAGAAATCCTTCGCTAGTTACTTATTTTAGGCTCGCTACGCCAGTATTCAAGATTTTCAAAACAACTTTTGTCATCTTTTTATTTGCTTTATTAATCATACCGAATAAGTTTATCTTTTGTCAATTTACAATTCATTGATTCCCAAAATTTTACTTCTTTGGCATTATAAATAAATTGTTTTACTATCAATTGTCAAAAACATATTTTTCCAACTCTACATGTATTTCTCTTTAGATATCATATAAATGCATATTTTGAAAAAATCTCTAAATTTATCTATCTTTTAAAATGCATCTCTTTTCATTAATTATTTGCAAACATCTTTTAACTTCATGCTTCAAACATGCATTTTCTAGCAATAATTAACCTGAGTTTGACCGGATAACCGCAAGTTAGCGGATCTTAAAGGATGCCTAACCCCTTCCCTTTAGGATAATAAAGAACCCTTACCTAGAATCTCGCTAGTTTCGCAGACCTTAAAATTGGAGTTTACATAGCTGCATTTAGTTTAATATTTAGGTGTCCTAATTCACCGTAAAAAATAATTAGGTGGCGACTCCTCAACCCTTTTTACCCAGGAATCACCCATACGTCTGTGCTCCGCTTTGACCCGAGCAAGGTCAAAATAGGGCGCTACAGTGACAACATCCATTAGGCACATTTCAAGTTTTTCATGCACTGCTAGACTTATCAGATACCTGAGAGTGATTGCATCCACAACAGGAGAGTATGTCTCCACATAATCAATATCAGGTCTTTGCAAAAACCCTTGTTCCACAAGTCGTGCTTTATATCTGACGACTTCACCTTTTTCATTAAATTTTTGCACAAACATCCATTTGTACCCTATTGGCTTGACATTTTCTTATGTTCGGACTATTGGTCCGAAAATCTCACGTTTCTCAAGTGAAGTCAATTTTGCTTGAATTGCGCCCTTCCATTTTGGCCAGTCTCTTGTCTGTCTAAATTCCTCAACAGATTTTGGCTCAAGATCCTCATCTTGTTGCATTATTTCGATAACAACATTATAAGCAAAAAGGTTATCGACCATAGTATCATTTTAGTTCCACCTTTTTCCTATCGAGACATAACTTATTGAGATCTCTTTATTCTCAATTTTTTCAGGTACATAGACCTCCTCTGTAATAGTATCATTTTTTATGTCTCGGGACTCTTCTTGAGAAATTGCTTTCATATTATGATCATTTACTCATATTTTTTTTGAGAATTTTTATCCTTGGAATTGATTGGTCTACCACATTTCAGACGTGGCCTAGACTCATTTATAGCTGGAATATGAGATTTAGTAACTCTTGGAATATTAGTAAATGTATCTAGCAGTTGATTTGCAATATTCTGCAAATAAATTATCTTTTGAACCTCTTGCTCACATTGATTTGTTCGAGGATCTAAATGAGAAAGTTGTAATGCATTTCAATTTATCTCTTTTTCCAACTGCTTATTTTCTTCCCCTAATGTTGGGTATACTGATTCATCAAAATGACAATCAGCAAACTTTACAACAACAACAACAACAACATATCCAATAAAATCTCACAACGTGGGGTCTGGGGAGGGTACAGTGTACGCAGATCTTACTTCTACCTTGGTAGGTAGAGCGGTTGTTTTCGAGAGACAATCAGCAAACTTTGTCATAAATAAATCTCTAGTATTACATTCCAAATATTTAATAATATAAAGAGATTCATACCCAACATATATCTCCAATCTTCTTTGGGGACTCATCTTTGTGCGTTGTGGTGGAGAAATAGGAACATATACAACACACTCAAATATTCTAAGATGAGAAATAGTTGGATCTTGACCAAAAGCCAATTATAATGGAGAGAATTCATGATAACTGATTGGCCTTATGGGCACAAGTGTTGCTGCATGTAAAATAACATGCCCCTATACTAAAACAAGAAATTGTGTCCTCATCAGTAATGGCCTGGCTATCAACTGGAGCCATTTAATCAATGATTCTTCTAGACCATTTTGAGTATGAACATGAGCAATCGGATGTACAACCATTATTCCAGTGGACATACAATAATCATTAAATGTCTGAGATGTAAACTCACCAGCATTATCAAGATGAATTTTATTTATTGCATAATCTGAAAATTGTGCTCTTAACCTTATTATTTGAGCCAACAGTCTCGCAAAGGCCATATTGCGAGTTGATAACAAGCACATATGTAACCATCTTATAGATGCATCTATCAAAATTATATAATATTTAAACGGTCCACATGGAGGGTGAATTGGCCCACATATATCACCTTGTATATGTTTCAGAAATACAGGGAATTAAATCCCAACCTTAGTTGCAGATGGTTTCTTGAGAACAAGTAGCACAAGAGAATTCCTTTGATTGGAGAATCTTTTGGTTCTTCAAAGTATGCCCATGTGAGTTCTCAATTATTTTGAGCATAATATTAGAACCGGAATGGCTTAACCGGTCATGCCAAATGATAAATCATTGAAACTATTAAACCTTTTGTTTACCACAATATGTGTTTCAACTACATCAATGGTTGTATGGTACAACCTAGAAGAAAGTGCGGGTAATTTTTCATGCATAAACTTTTCTCCTGCTCTTATTGTAGTAATATAAAGGTATTAATATCAACCTAGAAGAAAGTGCGGGTAATAGCCATTTTGGGGAATAACCTTGGAACTTAAATAAGTTTCTTTGAGACTTACTACGATACAATTAATTATTAATTGCCAATATTATTTCTCCAGGTAGTAACAAAGCCGCTCTTCCAAAGCCCTCGATTAATTTTGTACTACCGGATATTGTATTAACGAGGCCTTTTCATAACCAAATGAGAGAAATATTTATTTTCTCTTAGTATCGTGTGCGTTATAGCACTATCCAGAAGGCACATCTCTCCACTACTCATCTTGAATCCAATTGAAGTCGGAAGAATTTTATTTATCTTCACAAAAATAAAAACATATAAGAGATATTGAAACTAATAATAGAAAACTTAAGTACTTCTTGAAGAAGAACATGATAATCAAAAACACATAAATAAGAACAACAACATAATTAATTTCCCCCAATAAATTATCCAATTTTAATTTTGATCTCCAAAGAAGTCTTCAACTTTCAAATGAGTAATATCATCGAGGCCATCAAAAACATCATCTTTCAAAGCCAAATTTGCTTCAACATTCCCATCATATTTTTGTGAGGGCCCTACCTTAGCATAATTTTAAGAGTCAAGTGTGACTCCACCCGGTCATTAATAGAAAAGGTGCCACCTCTATTTACCTTTTCTTTCGAAAGAATTTTGATAAAGCCTAGTAAAATGCTTAGGTGCTCGACTTTCACTTTTTCAGTGACCTTTCATACCACAACGATGACAGTTGCTATTTGAAGGATTTCCTTGAGAATTCATATTGTTCTCTCTTTTGTTATGACCATCACAATGACGATTATTATATCGTCCCTTGCCTTTTCCCTTACCCTTTCCATGTCCGCATACATTATTATGACCCTGATTATGATCTCTCACTACCATATTTGATTCAGGGAGTGGAGCAGATCCAGTGAGATGGGCTTCATGATTTTTCATCAAAAGGGCATTATGTTCCTCAGCCACCAGAAGGCATTAGATCAAATCAGAATACTTCTGAAAACCTTTCTCATGGCATTGCTGTTATAACACAATATTTGAGGCAAAGCTTTTATTTTATCCTGACTTGATGCTTCATTTTCTTCGACTATAGTATCACCAAGCCCCTTAACGGCGAGGTGTATTTTAGCATCAAGTACCCATGACAAATAGTTCTTTGCAATACTGTGGCCTTTGGATGGTCATATAATCCCTTCAAACTAGTCCATAGTCAAAACGGATTTTTCAAGGTTAAATATTCACATTTTAACCCTTCATAAAGATGATGGCGAAGGAAAATCAAAGCTTCTGTTTTATCCTGACTTGATGATTCATTTTCTTCGACTATAGTATCACCAAGCCCCTTAGCGGCGAGGTGTATTTTAGCATCAAGTACACATGATAAATAGTTCTTTCCAGAGATGTCAAGTTTCACAAATTCAAGCTTTGATAAATTTGACTTAGTAAAAACTATCATAAAAATAAATAAATTAGAAATAATAAGAACTTTTATTAGTGAAAGTATTCAAAATCATATGATAGTATACTAACTCATGAAAAGAAAAGTTTACATCTATTGTTACTTTATCATGTATCATAATTAATTAATGCTTAATATTCAATTACACCATGTATACTAAATGCAACTGTGTAATTAGATAACCTCAATAAGTTTAATTAATAAAGCATCATTTATGTCAATTACTTAGTCTATTGTTACCTTTTATGATTGTTCAGAAGATTAAACAATTATAAATCATTCTAAGGTGTTAACACTAGATAAACATCCTAGCATATATAATCATGGTTGTATGAAAATAAATTATTATTATTTTTCTTCTAAACTAATATGCTAACCTTTGGTATTAAACATGTAACATATCATTGCATATATTATATTTATCAAAAGCTAAATTAGGATCCGACAGAAGCTAGTGAAAATTATATTGAACATTTATTTGAAATTGAAACTAGTGTAAAATCAATGTTAAAAGCCTTCTGTCGTATAACTTATTAATATTATAATATTAGTAAGAAAAAAACTGTAAACACATACCGGATGAAGAAGTAGGATCAACTTCAAAAAAATAGGAGTGAAATTAGAGCCTCGTAAAGGATGCTAGGCGACTACGATTTGAGCAATTCGTGTTGATAACGTATTGTAAATTGAGAGCAAATAAGAAAATTTTAAACAGCCACCAAAACTTAAAGGCAAGTTCTATAGGGTGGTGGTTAGGACGACTATCTTGTATGGGGCGGAGTGTTGGCTGGTTAAGACTTCGCACACCCAAAAGATGAAAGTTGCGGAGATGAGGATGCTAAGATGAATATGTGGGCATACAAGGAGGGATATAATTAGAAATGATGATATCTGAGACAGAGTGGGAGTGGCCTCGGTGGAGGATAAGATGCGGGAAGCGATGTTGAGATGATTCGGGCACGTACATAGGAGAGACACAAATACCGCAGTGCGGAGGTGTGAGAGGTTGGCTATAGACGGGTACATGAGGGGTAGAGGTAGGCTGAGGAAGTATTGAGGAGAGGTGATTAGACGGACATGTCGCAAATGCAACTCACTGAGTACATGAACTTAGATAGGGGTTTATGGAAGACATGTATTAGGGTAGAAGGGTAGTAGGTAGCGCATCGTAGTCCTGCCTACGCTTACAAACTGGTAGTTGTAATATACTATTGTAGGTTCACTTAGCCTATCATACTAGTAGACACAATATTGCCTTATAGTCACTTGTCGTTTGATTTATGATATTATGTGTATTTTGTTTGTCTTATTTACTTGCATTATTTATTGCTTCTTTTTCTTTTTCAGAATTCGTTATCATGACTTACTCACTTTGTTTGTCTTACTTTGTTTAGGCTTGTGCTTTGTCTTGAGCCGAGGGTCTCTCGGAAACAATCGCACTACCTACCAAGGTAGAGGTAAGGTCTGCGTACACTCCACCCTCCCCAGACCCTACATTGTGGAATTTCACTGGGTATGTTGTTGTTGTTGTTCTATGATGATATTACATATGAGGATAATTAAATAATGCAAAACTATAAAATCCAAGAAAAAAATTGAGTTATTAATCTCAAACTTCTTTTTACATATGTTTGAACTTAAAAGGATAGATTACCCGTCTGGCGTAACCTAAATTATTTTCCTCATCCTCTTTTTCGAATCTGTCCAACAACACTTGATAGTTCTATCACTTCTTCTTGAATTTGTTGGATCTTGTTGAACTTGTTGACACTGTCATATGATTCTGCTTTGTCAATCACATCAGTAGGTGTCTTGGAATGTTAAACAGGGTAATATACCCGTGATATACACTTGATATACATAGTGTATACCACGGGTACCGAATGTAGGAAGCCCATCTCGGCAGTGGCTGAGGCCCAACGGCAGTGGCCTGTAGCCCATCACAGGAAATGTAAATAAACGTATATTAGGAAAGTATATTTGTAGTATATTGTAGTGTAAAGGTTACCTAAATTCAGGAGACGTCCATAAGTCGCTATGAATAATATCAAATGGCATTAAAGTATGAGATTTTGAGTCTACAAATGGCAATTTAACAATTTTTCCTAAAGAACAAGATTGAAAATTTGGAGTACTACTCGTACCCTTACATGAAATAAAACTATTTTTATCTAAAGACGACAAAATAGAGGACCCCGGATGATCAAGATAAGCATGCCACAAGGAAGGAGAAATGGCTGCAAAGGCTGATGGCAGGGCTTGACTCGATGGATCGGAACTGGATGTGATAGGATAAAGATCTCCCTTACTATCACATCTCATAAGAGGGCTCCCCGTCTTGAAATCCTTCACAGAGAAACCAAATGGATCAAATTCAATAGAAACCGAATTGTCATTAGTGAATTTATGGACAGAGACTACGTTTTTAATCAATTTGGGGGCGTGTAGGGTGTTTTTCAAGATAAGAGGTGGATGAGGGGGAGATAACGTTTTATGACCATTACCACGAATTGGAATAGAATTACCATTATCAACAATTATACCGCGATGGTTGCTCAAATTGGAATAAGACGAGAGCGTACCTGAATCGGATGTCATGTGGGTAGTGGCATCAGTGTCCATTTATCAATTTGGGTCCGGAGGATTTAAACCAAGCGTGTGCTTTGCGGCTTCAATGTGGGTAGGCGTGAGTGCCGCTGTGTGATGGGCTTGCGGGGGCTGAGGCCCAAGCACCCCTGCTTGCGATCTCGGCCCATACTGCTGACTGTATGTGGACCAAGCCGAATTGGGTCTGGATTGCTGTTGGGCCGTCCACTGCCAGTTGGGCGAGAAGTGGCTGGGCTGAAACTGCCGCTGGGAGGCAAACTGGTTGGGCCCAAACTGTTGTTGTGGGGCCCACTGCCAATGCATAGGGGCCCACTGTGGGCCCCAGAACTACTGCTACTTTTGCTGACCACCACGATGACCCCCACCGCCACCACCATTCTGTCGGCTACCGCCGTTGTTGCCGTTGCGGTTCTTGCCATTATTTTTCTTATTTCCACCCTTTTTGCCGCCATCGTTGTTGCGGTTTTGGCCTGAGTTGTTGGAACCGGTAGGATACACCGTGGACTCGGTCATCATGACTACGGGACTAGTACCGGTAGCCGCTCGTTTCGTCATGCCTGCTTCTTCTAGTGTAAGCATAGAACGAGCCTGATAAAATTGAGGAGCGGATTGTTTTGCCGAAGAAGCGTTCCAACACCACTATAGGTTTCGGAGAGGCCGGAAACCATTTGGAGGACCAAACGATCGTTCGAAACTGGTGCGCCAGCGTTGCGAAGTTGGTCCGCCAATTCCTTTAATCTTTTACAATAAGCCAAAACATTAGGAAAATCTTCCTTATTGACGTGGGAGAAATCTTGCTCAAGGGTAACGGCTCTAGAATTTTGATTATCTTGGAATATATCACGCAGTCTATCCCAAGTCGCTTGTGCCGTAGCGTCAGGCTTAATAATTGTTTGCAAAAGGTCGGTAGAAATTGTGGAATATATCCACTGAAGGACGGTAGCATCAAGAGTCGTCCACAACTTAGGATCATCCTCGCGTTTTGGCACCTCTGTATCCTCAGGAGCCGCGGGGATTATGTGATGGATGACTTGATGCGATCGTGTGTGAATATTGAACAGTTCGGCCCACGTCGCATATTTGACGTTTTCTATTTCAAGAACAAAAGGGATGTTATTCTTGATGTTATAAACTGTAAGGGCAGGATGAAACATGTTCCGGGATGTAGACATATTGATAGAACAATATGTGATTGAGGGATTAGGGAGAAATTTTTTGGAAGAAGGGGGTTCTCGTCGGCACGAAAACCGAGAGCAAGGTCTCGGAATTTGCTAGGGATTCGACGGAAAAGTTGGAGAATTTGAGAGAAAAAATAAACCTAGACTCTTGATACTATGAAAGAAATAATCCCTTGATTATTTTCATTAATTGAAAGACTATTTATACAAGTTACATATTTCCATAATAGGAGAATCATATTCCTATTCTACTCTTAAAACCTTATTCTACTTGGATACTAACTATACATTTATGATAATATAATTATTATGGTAAGTGTACAATACTAATTACATTATAATATTATCTAAACTATGAGACTAAATATTACCTAAATATATACTCTATATACGATAATTGCAAGGGAGAATTCGAGAGCAATATACACCATATACATTATATTTAACAATTACGAGTACTAAAAAATATGCTACAGTCTCGCGGACAAGGGAATCACACAATTTCATTTGCTTAAATCGTTATCCGTAATAGTATTCGATATTCGATACATGTACTGACGAGATAACTCATTATTCAATGATCTTTTGCACAGTGAGAATAAATACAGAAAATTGAGTTGTCACAATCACATGACAATCTTTATTTATTTAGCCACTCTCAAGGTCTTCTTGACTACTAATAATTCTTAGGCACCCACACACGTGTTCATTATATTTTTGACAAGGCATCAGTGAGCTGAGCTGCTGCTATTTTTCTTATTTTTATTTTTTTTGTCTGTTTGGATTGCCATGGTGATGAATATGCTTCTTCCTGGATGCTTGGTTAAAGATCATTTATCCCCAGTCACAACAGTAATTAGTTACTTATTTCACTGAAAGTGTTAAAATTTAAAGAGGTAAACACATGAAAAAGTCAAAAAAAAACTAAAAAAACATATATACATATTCTTTTACCTATCTACGAAGTTTAAATTTCTAATGGATGGAAGTCAATTGACATCGCTTGGAAAAGGGTGGCTCAGCCATTGAAAGTAATCCTTCTGAATTTAAATTTTGTGCACTTATTTTGTAAAAACTAGTTGCATAATTAAGTCTTATAATTTAATTATAGATGAATCCTTAATAATAGACATTAATTGATACCTTGGTAAAAATATTGAATAACTTGTTATGAGAGATTAAATTACTTTAATAATTAAATATTTGGACATAATTTTAATTATAAGTTTGTTGTCACAGAGCATCATTCTAGTTGATGATGGAAATTATTATAACTACAATGGACATTATTATTTCTTGGGAAATGCTTTTACAATTTTGTTTCCTTGCTTGCATTCGTCATGGATGACTAAACAAATCCAAAAACTCACAGAACGCCAATGCAGGGATTTTAAAGGATGTGCTATATTTAGAATTTTAAAGCACGTTTAGGCATGGAATAGTTTCTCAGTACTAGAAATACAGCAAATAATTTTTTATAAATATTATTTTTTTAAAAAGAAAAAAAAGTTCCACAATTTTTTTTTAACTTTAACTTCACGTACACCTTTTTTTTTTCAGTCAAACCATGTGGATTTGAAAACGAGTCAATCATATACTACTGCTCCTCGGTTTCAGAAATTGGACAATTTTGGAAATAAATGAATATATTATTAAGATTTTAAATTCCTAAAGTCCCAAAAATGTTCGCAATTGATTATTACCAAAACTTAAACTATATGCACGCACAATTATCGAGTCAAGAGAAGGCCGAAGTTGCAACATACAACACATTTGAAGAGGTATGTCACTTATCACTCAAGTTTGAAAACCAACAAAAAAAAGGTACCCCAAAATTCTATGTAAAGCCCACTAATGTTAAAGAAAATGGTAGTATCCATTTTACTAACTCATTGTATAGCCAAGAAAGTGTAGAGAAAGATAAAAGAAAGAAAGTAGAGGTTACAAAGGGGGTAGATAGAGTAGAAAAATGTGTTTTAAATGTCAAGGATTAGGATATTGAGGAACCCGAAGTCAAGGAGGTCTTAGAGGAAGATGTTGATCTTGCGGAAGAGGGTGAAAGTTTAGTAATTCGACGTATGTTGAGTGTTCAACTTGAAGAACATGAGGAGACACAAAGAGAGCAACTATTTTACACTTGATGCAAGGTAAATGACAAAGTATGTAATATGATCATTGATGGAGGAAGCGGTACCAATGCGGCCTCCGTGGAAATGGTGGACAAATTGAAGTTGCCTACCCGCAGCCATCCTAAACCATATGCTCTACAATGGTTGAACAAAGACAAATGGTCAAAGGTAATGAAACAAGCTCTTGTTAGTTTTCAGGTTGGTAAGTATGAAGATAAGATATGGTGTGACATCCTACCTATGAATGCTTGTCATATTTTATTGGGTCAGCCATGACAATTTCATAAAAAAGTGCAACATAATGGAGAAAATAATGTCTATTCTTTTCAAAAGGATGATAAGATCCAGTTGATACCATTGTCACCTAGTGAGGTGAAGAAAATGAAAAACCAAAATGCCAAGAAACACAAGGGAAAGTCTGAGGCCCTCTTGTTTAATGCATCGGAGATAGAAGAAGAATTGAAGAAATGGAGTTCTATATGTGCATTGGTGCGTGAAGAGAAGAAGAGTCTTGTGGGAGATATGGTTGAAGATGCCGACTCGAGGGAACTCTTGAAGAAATCTGAAGATGTGATCCTAGATGATCTTGCACCCGGCTTACCACGAATTAGAGCCTATAGATATCATCAGGAAGAGGCTAAGAAGTTGCAAGAATTACTAGACAAAGGCCTTGTCCGAGAGAGCCTTAGTCCATGTGCGGTGCCCTTATTGGTACCAATGAAAAATGGAACTTGGTGCATGATAAGCCAAACAGAGATGGATTTCTGGCAATCCGATACCATGAAAATGATTTGTAAATGGCTCAACAATACGTAGAGCCTGCCAACACCACAACACCTGACCCCCTACTCCCCCTAACTCCAACGCCCAACCCCTCGTCCTCCTCCACCCCACTCATCCCACCCATCCTCATAATATTTGCTAAATTATGTTTGTTGTCTTTTTACTAAACAAATAACTAAGAAATAACTTCTAATTTAAGAAGATATTATTTTAAGAAACATTTTCTTTTCGTACAAAACACACCCATATATATATATATATATATATATATATATATATATACTCCGAGATAGAACAAGAAAAGTGAATTTGATTAATTTAACTTAATAAAATTTTGGAACAATTAGAACATTACAAAAACGAAACGATTCAGTTTGAACAGCAAAAGACGATTAATCAAGTCCGGCAATCGGTCCCCCCCCCCACACACACACACATATATATATATATATATATATATATATATATATATATATATATATATATATATATATATATATATTATTTGCTAGAATCAATGTTGTTATGCGCTCTTCACGTGGTCGTTATCAAATGCATAATCTAGCTGTTATTTGTCATCATTTTGTCGCGATATATCATATACGTGTCAATTGTCATGTAGGGTAGTGTAGTTATTTAATCACCTACATTTGCTTAATAATTACTCAATCTGGTCAATATAATCAGTCTCATAAGTTTTTGCTACACCTTGAAATAGACATTTAGAACATGTTTGAATATATATATATATATAATTATATTATTTATTTGTTATAATGTAATTATAACGTATATTCAACTCAAAAGTTCAACAATTCACTACCTAATAGTCAAACCTTTTTCTCCTCATCAACTTTCCCTATATATACACCATTTTCACCTCACTCTTTTCTCATAATCACAAACACATTACAACTCAAAAAGCTTCACGACATATCTAAAAAATTACTATAATCAGAGTCAATTTTCTTAAATTCTTGAATTTTCACCTTCCATTCTAAAACAATGGCAACCCTTCAATCTTCAAGTTTCTTGAATTCATCTACCACTTTTTCCTCATCATCATCTTGCAAAAAAGGAAGATCAATGCAAGAACAACAAGACTTTATAAATGGTTGTTACACAAATCGAATCGAGCAACAACTTATTAGCCCTTCAACAAAAAATGATCATGTCAACAACAATAATCCCGATCCTGTAATTAATCGAGTGCATCTCTACTCGATCAAGGAGGCTATTGCAGATCGAGTGGATCTGCACAAGAATATTGGTGAACAAAGGAGCCAGTGGAACACTATGCTTTTGAATTCAATTAATTGCATAACTCTAGCAGCTGCCACAATTACTGCAATTGTAGCTACTAGTCCTAGTCCATCTTTGGGACTAAAATTGTCTTCCACTTTGATGTACTTGGCTTCTACTGTAATGTTAGTGATCATGAATCAATTACAACCATCACAACTAGCTGAAGAACAACGAAACGCTGCAAGATTGTTCCAAAATCTCCTTCACCAAATCGACACAACTTTATCAATCGGTCACCCTGTAACTACTAGTGATGTCAAATTAGCTCAGGAAAAGGTCTTGGCTCTTGATAAAGCCTATCCACTTCCACTTCTCGGTACAATGCTCGATAAATTCCCTTCTAAAGTCGAGCCTGCTGTATGGTGGCCTCAACAACGACGAAGGAATTCCAAAAGGGTCAGTGAAAATCGCGATAATTGGAATGGTTGGAGTGGGAAATTGGAGGAGGAAATGAGACACGTAACGAAAATCTTGGAGAAAAAAGACCAAGAAGAATATATTAGGCTAGGGAAAAAGGCCTTAAAATTGAACAAAATTTTAGCAATTTCCGGTCCAGTACTAACAGGGGTGGCAGCCACTGGCTCTCTTTTTGTGGGGAATTCTAGTTCTTGGACAACCATATTTGGCGTGGTGCCCGGGGCGTTGGCGAGTATCGTTAACACAATTCAACATGGTGGACAAGTTGGAATGGTATTTGAGATGTATAGGAGCAATGCAGGTTTCTTTAAGTACATGAAAGAGTCAATTGAATCAAATTTGATGGAAAAAGATGTTGAGAGAAGGGAAAATGGTGAAGTGTTTGAAATGAAATTAGCTTTGAAGTTAGGAAGGAGTTTATCAGAACTAAGAGATCTTGTTGATTCTTATTCTTCATGTAAAAGAGAAGAGCTAGATGAATTTGCAAGCAAGCTATTTTAGTAGTGTTTATCGTTTTTGTCTTGTTATTTGTTGACAAAATGAAATGTACATATTATTATGTTTATACATTTAAATCAACTACATATTATTTTGCTCAATTAAATAAGAGTAGTTTTGAGCCAAAACGTTAACATCGGGGGTACTTTTGGCCGAATAGGTGGATGGAGGGCAATATTGTATCAAATCTCATAATTCACGGGTATTTTAGACCTTTTTCCGATTTATATATTTGAAAATAATTATAAAATAGTGTTGACACCCAATTTTGTCCCCTCTCTTCCAATTATTTGTTTGTGATTTTAAATATTTTTTGACGCCTCAAAAACAATTTTAATATATGTGGTACTGGAAACTGACCATGTTTGGCTATGATTTTGTGATTAAATGTGCCTTTGCCCCCTTTTTTATTTTGAGAATGTATGAGAATAAGAGTTTAGAACCATGTCTAAGTTGATTATGGAGTATAAATCTGTTGATTGGGCCTCTTACATTTGCTGTGAATAATATGGTGGGTTAGGCTAACTTGAAATCCTTGCCATCATGTATTATGAAAATATGTGTATAAGTGTAAAATAATAAGTGATAAGATGGGAAGATCTGTATTTATCTATGCTAGCTCTTGGACTTTTGTATGATTTTGTTAGGTATAAAACATTGTAGTGTGTTTGTCCTTCTAAAGTCCTGTAATCAGTTCATTTGGTATAGGTATTAAGAAATTATGGCATGTTGATTATTAAACCCAGGGAGACTGTTTGACAGTCACTTTGCCCTTATTGTATGCCTTGGATTAACTGGCCCTGCATGTTTGAAATGTTGTGATTAATTATTTAGCTCAGCTCTGATTATCTTGAAGGCTTACATGAATTGGTTACAAATTTGCATTATCTGTTTGTGTCAAAAATGCTTTTACCTTGGCATGTTCTTATACTTTATATGGTCTGAAAATGATGGGAAAGTATAGTAACTTGAGCATTCATCCGCATGTCTTTTTTTTTTTCTTTGAATTTCCCTTTCTTGTTATCTATATTGTGTATCAAATCCGAGGCCCAACAATATATTACTCTTCATGAATTATTTATTTACATTTTCTTATATATAATGCTCAAGTTACCATACTTTCCCATCATTTTCAGACCATATAAAGTATAAGAACATGCCTTTTTTTTTCTTTGAATTTTCCTTTCTTGTTATCTATATTGTGTATCAAATCCGAGGCCCAACAACATATTACTCTTCATGAATTATTTATTTACATTTTCTTATATATAATGCTCAAGTTACTATACTTTCCCATCATTTTCAGACCATATAAAGTATAAGAACATGCCTTTTTTTCCTTTGAATTTCCCTTTCTTGTTATCTATATTGTGTATCAAATCCGAGGCCCAACAACATATTACTCTTCATGAATTATTTATTTACATTTTCTTATATATAATGCTCAAGTTACTATACTTTCCCATCATTTTCAGACCATATAAAGTATAAGAACATGCCTTTTTTTTTCTTTGAATTTCCCTTTCTTGTTATCTATATTGTGTATCAAATCCGAGGCCCAACAACATATTACTCTTCATGAATTATTTATTTACATTTTCTTATATATATATTTTCATGTTCCGTCACTAATCCTTTTCTTTCGTTTACATGAAATGCATTGCGATCAACGAAGAGTCTCGTTATGAGACTCATCATGGCTCAAACGATGACCCGCATCCACATTCATTGCATTCTCCTACACTCGGGATTTCTAAACAAACAGGGCAGGATGCCATCGTCATCCGCCCTAGTCGTTGCTTTAATTCTTTAATCCCTCTCTTTTTATTTTATTTTTCCTGTTGTAATTTAATTACTCAACTTCGCGCGATCACGGGAATATTTAGAATAATTAGGCCTTGAACGGATAATTAATAGGGTAGTTTAAAATTGGAAATCCGCCGCTAGTTCATTTATTTTAGGCTCGTCATGCATGATTAAAACTTTCAAATCAATTTGGTCATCCTTTATTCGCATTATTAATCATTCAAATGAGGTTTTGTTTTTCATCCGATTTGCGATTTAAAATGACTTCCATATAAATCATCTCTTTGCATTATAAACAATTTGCTTTTCTCCTTACTATCAATTGCCAAAAATAGGTATTTTATGGACAATGCCATACAAATGCATGTCGTTTATCCAAAAAATCAACTTTGCATGTATTTTATAAACAATGACATATAAATGCATGCTTTTATCCAAAAAAATCAACTTTGCATGTATTTTATAAACAATGACATATAAATGCATGCTTTTATCCAAAAAATCAACTTTGCATGTATTTTATAAACAATGTCATATAAATGCATGCTCTTATCCAAAAAATCAACTTTGCATGTATTTATAAACAATGTCATATAAATGCGTGCTTTTATCCAAAAATCAATTTTACACAGTATTTTATAAACAATGCCCTGCATACTTTTTTGGATTTTATGCCAGGAATTTATTTCTCAGAACCGCAATCACCTTTGTGAGACTCCTCAAAAATAATAAGTGGTAAAAAATTTTACGTTGTCAAAATGCATCTTTTAATTAATTACTTGCAACATCCTTTCAATTAACTTTATACTTTTAAACATGCATTTTTTAGCATAATAATTAACTTAAATTTGACCGGATAACCGTAGTTAGCGAATCCTAAAGGATGCCTAACTCCTTCCCTTTAGGATAATAAAGAACTCTTACCCAAAATCTCATAGATTAGCAGACCATTAATCGAAGTTCATTTTGCAGCATTTATGTTAACATTTAGGTGTCCTAATTCACCGTAGAATAATTAGGTGGTGACTCCTTAAGCTTTAATTAATTTAGGAATCACCAATACGTCGCGACCATATTGGATCCCTCTCCTTAGCGGGTGGGGGATTAAAAACGGGTGCGATAAATAGTACCATTAGTTATTGTAAACACCTAAGTGTTTATTGTATTTGAGTTTTACACCTTTTAGTGTTAAATAATTATTTTAGATGAAATTTTGACAATTTGATTTTTTATTTCATTTTTAGAAAGTTTTATTTAAAGAAGAGAAATAATATGTTTTCCTTTTAATTTATATTTTAATAAATAAGCTAGAGATTTTGTGGCCCTTGTGGTCCGGCCCTTCTCCGGACCCCGCACATAGCGAGAGCTTCCCCCCTGTCTCTCTTCTTTAGTGCATCGGGCTGCCCTTAAGCTAGTAATTTTGTATTTTGTCTTTGTGACATTTTTTTTTAGTCTAGCTATGTGGTTTTCCTATATTTTTTTCGTCTAAAAATAGTTTTCATGAAAGTCTTTTAAGCTTAGAACCATACTTCCAGCTTTGATTGAAGAGCCAAAATTCATTAAAAGGGAGCATGAGAATATTCCTAGAGGTTGAGATAGTTTAAATTATTTATCTACTGTTCCTTGTTTAATATCTAGCTGAAATTATTTTTTATTTTAGAATAAAATCACTAAGACGAGACAGTGGGGTTGCAAAAGATGATGGAAAGGAATTGGACCTGAACTTAATTTTGGGCCGGTTCAATCGAATAATATAGGAAAACAAAGAATTTGATACAGTATGTCAATGGGGAAACAACGCCAAATATCCCTGAAAATAAAATAATTACCCTCCTCATGCCCTTTCTAAACTAATTTAATTTCTTATCCAATCGGTCGAAACTAATTATCAGACTACCCCCTCGTCCCAAAACCTTTTCTCCATAATACAATCACAATATATTTATATATCATGATGGTATCATGGAGGACTAAGAGAAGGACTGAATCAGTACTCTATGATACCATCTCAGTATATTTATATACCACGATGCTACCATGAAAGACTAAGGAGTGTCTCATTGAAGGACTGAAACATTCATCCATTACACAATCACAATATATGTATATAAGATGATGATATCATAGAGGTATTTTTCGAGAAAAGTGCCTTTTTGAAAAAATGAATATAATCCTTTATAATACCATCTCAATATATTTATATATGATGATGGTATCATGGAGGACTAAGAGAAGGACTGGATCAGTCTTCCACGATATCATCTCAGTATATTTACATACAATGTTGGTATCATAATTTGGGAAAATCTCAGGTAAATAGTTTTGATTTTTTCTGGGGGTACGAAAGTAATAGGAGTATAGACGGATAATTACTTTGGTTTGAGGGGACAACCACGTTGTCTCCCCTATGTCAATCATGCACACTAGAATGACATAAAATAGCCCAAACTGCTGATATTGGTACAAGATAGTCCATATTTGCTTTTTGATTAAAATAAGAAAAATTAACTTAAATAGACACCACCCAAAATAATAGACGATTAATATATATTTTTATATATATTAATGTATATATAATATACATATCTTGCACAATTAGTATATACTTTTTTGTATATTGCTAAAGGGTGTCATTATTTTTGGCCGAGCTGCCAAATATGTTAAAATCCTTTCAAATTATTGGCAGCCTATAACCAATATCAATTTCTCATCATCTTCATGACAATTGTTAGAGAAATACACATGTCCCTCATTGATTAACGAGTCTGCAAAAAAAATTATATTATCTTGGATCAATCCGTTCATTACCTTAATGTTTTGATTGATGCTCAGATTATTTAGTTCTCAATAATAATTCAGGATTGTCCTCCAAATGTTGTCTGTTGGGAGAAATTTTGTAGCTCATGTTTTTCTTTAAGCTCATGATGTTTGTGGTGTACTTTTGCGTGTTATAACTATTGACCGTATTTGTAGGATCTAGTAGCTCAGTTACTTGTCTATCTAAACTTTCACATTGTTGGTGAGGGTTCGAATCCCACGTTGTAACCCCCTCCCCATTTCCCCTTCCCCTACCCCCTATGCAATAATTTTATTTTTAAAAAAAAACCATTTTTACCCGTAAAACAGTACAGTTGAATTTGTATACATGGTCAAGGACACATGAATCTCAAGTGACACGTTCCAAATATTTTCTCAAGTGACACAATGGAACAATGTGTCATATTTATACATGAGCTATACGGTACATAGCCCATGAAATATTCTCTCATTAATACGAAATAATAAATGTTGTAATAATTTGACAATTAGTATCTCTATAAATGCCTGAAAAGGCTATAATGTTGCAGATAAGCTGGCTAAATATGGAGTGCAATGTCAGGACATAGTTTGGTTTACTAATCATTCTCAGATGCCTAGGAAAGCTAGAGGAGAACTCAATGTTGATAAAATGCAATTATAAGAAGGATTAGATACAATCCTTTTGATATAGATAGGAGCATGTCTAGACTATATATTTTTGATGTTCCTTAAAACTCTTTAGTGGATAGGGGTAATTGACCATTCATATCATATATTTTTGAGAGCTTAACTGAAATCCTACAATATTATGAATGGAGTCCATTCCATTCAGTAGGTACTGGGTTTTAGTCCCTTTTGTGTACTGCCCATTGATCAATAAAAATGTCATGCCACTATAGTAGGGAAAATTCAAAAGAAAAAAATGTGAAGTCGAATATAAATGTTTTCAAAATTTTGAAAATAAAATTTATCTATTTGAAAACTATGTAGGTAGAGTATAATGTAGTATTTAAGAAATGTATAAGCCCAAACCAACCTCCTTAACTAGATCTTGCCACATAAATTGGCAGAGGAAGTATTTAATATAAAATCTCAGCCAGTTAGCATTTGTGGATGTTGGTGGTTAAGATATTTAAATAATTAAACAGTTAGGGCAGCAAAAGCAGGGCAAGTGGCTGCATGGAACAGAGTGGCAAGCAAATTTTTTATTTATATCCAGCTTTCCGGCTTACACCAAATTATTCATGGAGATGGTCACTCAACATTATTACCAGTAAATCGCGGGATGTGTCTGAATGAGCGGGGTTTGAGAACACAGCAATTGATATCACCTACAAGGCCCTATCCCAGAAGAGAGCAATTTGCTCACATCAGGTTCGAACCCACGCTGCAGACTTCCAACTGAATTTTAAGTTCTCTCCTTTGCTATCCAGCCCCGGGATGATATTATGGTAAATTCATGGATAATGTGAATCATCATATAGTGGGCGACTTAAAAGGTTATTGTCCCAAACTTGTTTTCGACTTTACGTTCTTTCCCACTAACATTATGGTCCAATTTAATAATTACTATAGCAAACATCAGGTTATTAGGTACAGGTCATAATCATTTGTAGTATATTGGCCCTCAATTAGTCTTGTACTTGTTAGTTTTTTTTAACACTGTACCGGCTGAAGAGAGATTTATACTGAAAATAAGGACAAAATCCAATTGATAAAATCAAATTACACACTCATTAGAAAAATGTTCAAATTTTCGGTTTAAATATATGATTCGTTAATCTATCGGCTTATAAATATTCTTGCTGTTTAAAACTGGTTCATTTATGCCTATGTTACTAGTGGCTTTTCACTGTATAAGAGGTGGTCTGATACGGTGAGAATTGCATAAAAGATATATATGAATCTTTTCAATCAAAGATATATTTCGATTTTTTAATTGTTCAAGAACAAACTTCAAATTATTACACGGTTGAATGAACAATTTTGTTGGTTTATATTGTAAAGCAGTACGAGAAGTAAATAAATATTACAAGTGTTCGAAAGGATAAACAAATAGGACAATGTTTAGAACTGCCGCAAGTTTGTTGAGTCTTGAATCTTGATAACCTGAAATCAAGAAACAACTAAATCTGGATGGTTACAACTATGTGTCGAGTCGAGTGATTGCACTCTGTCCTTAAGACAAGATTGCCCCGTATATATGCTTTTACGTTAGCGGACAATAGTCTCCCAAGATAAAACAACACTTTAATCTCAACACTACAAAGCAAATAGGTTGAATCTGACGAAGAAAACAAATACGAATTGGCTTGCTGAAGAAATGGAAAAGGAAGGAAGAGTTTCTGTTTTCGTCCAACGTTTTTGGACTGACTTTCTCTTCTGTTTTGTTTCTATGTATATAATGTGTCTCTGTTGTGTATATCTTGTGTATATGTGTGTCTTTCCTCACTGTTTTTCAACATTGTTTTGCTATCTTTTTCGTCACTGTTTCATGTCTGTTAGTGCTATTTTTTTGTCTGTATGTCCAATACAATTGAGCCATAAGGCATCAATATATAGCATAGAGGAGGGACTCCTTAACTGCCACAAACATGGTTGATAATAGTCATTAGAAGGGCTGTTAATGGCCATTTAGAGAGGCTGATAATGGCAAATTTAATGCCATTAGTGAGGTTGTTCATGGTCATTGAAAGATGGTTGTTTATGGAGCAGTTAACAGCCAAGTAATGGTTGGTTAATGCTCCAAAAAACAGCTCAAACGGTAGACAGAAAGTTTCTGCCTTCCTTCATTCCCAAAATCAACTTTTCAGAAACTCTAGGGACTAAATTGTAAATATTAAGCAATTTGGGGTCTAAAAAAATAATAGCAAAAAGTTTCCACAACCCAGTGACCTGAGCCCGGACCGGACGGGTGGCGGTGCGCGTGTGGGCTTAGCCTTGAACCCAAGCACACCTAGGTCCTTCCTCCTTTAAACACATGGGATACCCCTTGGGGTCCCAAACCCTTAAACACTTTAGAGACTTATAAATAGAGCAATTCTTTATTTTTCCACCGATGTGGTAGATTTGTCCCACACCATATTTTCATGCCTCAAACACCTTACTTCGTGGACCAATATCTCTTTCATTTCTCAACGAAATTTGACGATTCTTGGCCCTACGGTCATCTACTCACTTAGTAGATTATGCATATGAGAAGAGACAAAGCCTCCAACATGCGGAACACTAGTGTTTAATTCATTAAATATGTGTGGACGCATCTCCCCGCCAAAGGCAAATTTCCAACACATTCTCCACACCAAGTGTTTATATTATGAATACAGTGGAGATTTAGAAAAAGATAATGTAGAAAACCTATTGAATCAACCAAATTGCACTATATAAATAATTTAGGAAACTATAGCAATGAATAAGATTATATTGGCAATTAACGTCATGTATATTGTTCAAGAAAAGGAGGATAAGGAGGATATACTTATCATACATGGATTCAGTTATCAGAAATGAATATACTTGTAGCAGAGTCACACCACTTATGTTGATGTTAATGTTACAATTAGGTAGCAAATTAATTATAACAAATTGTATTTGCGGCCTATCCATAACATCATTTTTATAATCACTCATCATTTTATCATTTCTTCAGGATGAAAAGACTTATTCTCGGTTTCCTAAAATTTGAAAGCATGTTAAACTAGAAAAGATTTTTTTTCTTTCACGTGAATGACTCTATTTTGTATTGAAAATTTTTGTGTTATCCATCACGTTGAGAAAGACCAACCTCCTATCTAATGTACTTTTTTCGTACCTCAAAGGATGAGTCCTCCTTATGATGCTGTGAGGGTCTCTGTCCGAAATGCAAGGGGTAAACTCATATACAAATATGATAGGATTGTATTAGTGGCGAAATCAGAATTTTTTTAAAGAGTATTCAAGATTTAATATATATGTATAAAAAGTGATCTGTGACTTAGAGACACAAAATATTTTTCTATATATACAGTATCATTTTCAATGAAGGGTGTTGAATTGACCACCCTTCACTCTATGTAGCTACGCTACTGGATTGTGTACGACGGGTCTTCCGAGTCTCATATTTTGACCGAGTTTACCGTACCTTCATACCCTATGTTACGTTAGGCGGCCAATAATATTTTATTACGTTCTGCCATTGTCATACTAGAATAAGAGGTTCCGCACGAGCTCCTATTTTGCGATGTGATGGCAGGACCGCTAGGAGAGCAGCCTTGGATATAGATAGGACAGGATTAAATCTGCAAGGGTCAATAGGCCATTTTCCTTCTCTTTTGGATGAACGAGGTGGTTTAGAAATTAGAATGCGCTTTCCTATCTACGGTCCCTCGGAGTTATGCCTATTACATCTCCTTGAGTAACTTAAATTTTACGTTTAGTTCTCGAAAAAGTTGCACACATTCATGTACATTTAGTGTAACAATCTTTGTTTTTCAACTAGAAAATACAGTTCATATCCTTATTCCTAGTTCATTATTTTCCATCATTAAGTTAATGTACATACAATTATTTGTTACTAAATTTGTTTATCCCACTATTCGGGGCTAACAGACTTGCCAAGTCTATTATTTGACCCTTTGGTATCACCTAGGGTCATATATAGATTATACTTTCACCATAACTTGAAGAAAGAAAATGCTTTTCCTTTTTTGGTTTATTTTATTTTATTTTTGGTTAAGAAAATGAATCAATAAACTGAACAATGCTGCCGAATTTCTTAATGCTTTTAATGGTTTGACTTTAAAAAAAAAAACTAAAAGCGAAAAAGCTTTTTGTGGAGTATGTCAATAATCACTTGCATTTGATCCACACATAAATAATTACATATTATTTATTTGGAAAAAAATAATTCATCTCTCAGAAATGACTCAAGATGTATAATTGGTGGTTGCTCAATTGGAGAGTAAATTATGCAAGATTAAAAAATACATTGCAACTTGTTTTTAGAATACACTAAACAATATTAAATTATAATGGGAATAGTTTAAAGGGAACTAAAGTAAGACTATTAATTAGCATAAAGACTAATATCTTTTCTTTGTGTTAATTAATTTTATCATCACAAATTAAAGTGTGATCTTGTTTGGTCTTTAAACATGGGTGTCTAACAGATTTCCAATGAGCTACAAGTGTAGATTAGATAGGGGAGTGGTACGACTACGTGGAGATTGATTTATAATGTCTGATAATTAAGGTACGGGCGGCTATCAATAAAAAAATTAAGTACATAATCATATATAATGAAATTAGTCTTTTGCTCCACTTTCTCATGTCCTAAGCTGCTTAACTCAGCAAGACATGCAGTCGCTTAAATAATTTATTTTTCTGAAAATAAATTTATATCATTATCCTTCTATTGATCGTTGTGTGCAAAAGATCTGAACATTCATTTCAAAACTTTCCTATGGTTGTTTCCCGTGGTTCATTAATGTACAATATGATATGGTATAGTATGGTGTTGTATTAATGAACATAATGTTTGGATAAACTGTATCGTTTGTTGTGGTTTAATGATATTTTTATTGTTTGGTTTGACTGTATGATATTATATAATAACATGTAGGTTTACTAAAATGCCCTTAACCCTTAGTTACAAACTAGTTTTTATATATTAATAAAATTAAGGTAAAGGATAAAATGGAAATTTTAAAAAATAAGTAGGTGGTGGAGGGGTGGGTGGTGGTGAGGGCTCGTGTTTGGTGGTAGTGTGGGGGTGGTGGGAGTGGTGAGTGGTAGTGTGGGGTTACGTTGGGTGGATTTGGGTGTGATGGAGTGGTGGGGGTTGGCGATGGTGGATGTGGGGTAGGGGTGGGCGGTGGTGGGGTGGGTGGTGAGTGGTAGTGTGGGGGTGGGTGGTGAGTGGTAGTGTGGGGTGGGTGGTAGAGGGTGGGGGCTGGTGAGTGTGATGGAGGGAGGGGGTGGTTGTGGTGGTGGATTAGTGGAGGTTGGTGGGGGTGGTGGTGGGGTGGGTGACATCATGTGAATCAAGTACTTAAATCAGGGATTTTTTTTATCTAGTTCTTATAATTTAATTAAAAACAATTAGAAATATGACCTAGTAAATATATATAAATGGATTCATGAGCTTATTGGTATGGATGGCAATGTGTTGGGTTTGAGGAGGGTTTTGGGATTCCCGTACCCTACCCATCCTCCCAAATGTGTCACCCATACCCTACTCATTACCCACTGGGTATATAATTTCCATACCTTATTTGTCCCTTTAGGGTATTGGGTACCCGCAGGTTATATACTTCCTCTAATAAAACATCAAAAATTCTACAAATTTCATAAAATATATTACCAAATAAGTTTCATAATTACCAAACACAATCAAAGTTCTATGAAAAAAATTGTCCAAACACTAATGTCGTCTCAAAAATAAAATGCAATTACATCAAACATGTCTTCAAGATCTTCAAACTTTTAGTCTGCTTCTCCGTAAATCCATGAAAAAAAAAAGAAAAAAAAAGAGATTATATAGAAAAAATTATATCTCAATATAAAGGAATAAAAAACACAACAATAAAGTCATACCTTTGGAACAACAAAGCACTACATTGACCATTGAAAAATCTTCAAAGTATTATCAAAGGATCTACAACATTGGTAAAAAATTAATTGAATTAACCAAATAAAAAAAATTACACCTTCATTTATTAATAAGTAATATATGTAAGATTTCATACCTTCATCATCCACATCTTCATCAACACAAATGGTTGGACATTCAACTAAGTTTGATGTAGTACTAGGAGCTTCATCTACAAATAAAATCACACAATTAAAAAAAATATGAATCATGAATATAAAATTTCAAATTGAACGAATTTTGAAATTTGTAAACAAATGTATTCATAATTTACCTTTCACAATATTCCACAACCAACTTTGAGGGGATGTTTTTGGAGAATGAAGTATCTCAAAGAAGAAGAAGTGATGTATTTAGGGTTCTTAACACATTAAAACTACGTAGTTTTGTTCTAAACTATGTAGTTTAGGTGAAGTTATTTTTTAAAAAAAAAAATATATATATATATATATATACTAATAATTTTTAATAAGTATCACAAACTAATATAATTTTAATTATTCATGTTAATTGTATGTTAATGATTATATATATTTTTAATATAGTTTATTACTATTATCTATATTGATACTTAAATAATTAAATTAAGGTTCTCAATTTATTATCTTTATATATATATATATATATATATATATATATATATATATATATATATATATACGTGTCGGGTAGGGTAGGGTAGGGATGGGTCGGGTATCCTACCCATCGGGTAACGGGTCGGGTACGGATAAGGTTCAAACATATCCTTACCCGCCCCTAACCCACCCTCAGACAGTCGGGTTAATACCCTACCTGACCCATGGGTCGGTCAAAGCGTGTAATTACCCGTGTTGACCGGGTCGGGACCCATGGGTCGGGTCAATTTTTCCATGTAGGTAACTAGTCCTTGTAATTTGTTTAGGCATTTGACCGGATTGATTGAGTGTATTGATTTTGTACTTATTTTAGTTAAGAAAATGGACCACTTAGCCTAATTTGACACGTTATTCGATACGTAGATTGACGCTATTTCAGATCGTTCGGTTGGAGAACTGGACAGTGCTATGTTGGAGAATCTCAGCAACTTCAAGTTAAGTGAGACCTTAAATTCTAAATTGCTTACTTTTTCATAGCATGACCTGAAACATGCATTATCGCTTCCAAATACTTAGTATGTAGTGGGGAGAGCGCATGCTAGATCATTTATGTTACTTTCAGCTCCGGCGATGACGGTAGTGGGGCGGCGGTGGAGAGAGGGACGGAGAGAGAGATGAGGGAGAATAGAAGAGTGAAAGATAAATACAAGCTATAAACCTAATGTAATTTGGTAGAGCAATGGATGATAATTAACATATAACTTTTAGCTATGGGATATAATTAAAACAAACTATAGTTACTAAATATAATTAGGTACTAATAGTTAGTCATGCCATGTCTTTAAAAACTAACATAACCATGTATAGTGCAAAACTAGCAGGAACATGGAACATCCTAGGAGTCTCCAAAACTAAACAATTATGCTTTGGTTGAATTTCATAAATATACATACGTGTTTTAGTTTTGCCGTGATGTTTATATATATATATATATATATATATATATATATATATATATATATATATATATATATATATATATATATATATATATATATATACCGTCTTTCTTTTAGTACACCTTAATTTTAAATATGAGTATCAATTAAAAATAGTTCTACCTAATTAAAGTTATGTTGTATATCGTTAAAAGGACAACGTTGTGGCTGAGAAGCATAGAAGCATAAGCAATTTGACATAATTGAAGAACACCACACAAATGGGGTTAAAGCTGAGGCATTAAACTATGTAATAAGAACATCATGTCAACACTCTTTCTGAGTTTTAACACTCAAAATTAATTTAAGTGTTTAGCTAAATTCATTAACAGTCAAACTGTTTCAGAGCCGAATTTACTCCTAGCCCTCGACTATAAGAATTTCATCGGCTACTAAGGCATCTTAGTCGAGTTATTAGTTAGACGTACGACTGGGACCCACTCAGATGCAGACGCCTCAACGACCAAGTCAAAAGGGTTTCCGGACCCCTAGAAGCTGTAACAACCAACAACAGCTAAAAGAAAGGGCCATTATCCGAGCAAGAGAAGTAGAGGGCGAGAAAATCGACACCACCTCCCCCGTAGTCGGCCATTGAACTTAGTAGGTTACTTGATGGATGACATGGGGGGATCACGTTGTACAGTTTTTCCCCTTTTTGGTACTATAAATAGGATTATTCTTTGTATATACAAAGACAACAACCAATCAATCAAACAACTCAATTTTTATCTATCTTTATCCTTTACTTTACTTATCTTTTACTTTACTGTACTCAGCTACATTCATGGTTCTTACCTCTTAATTTACTCATACCACCATCCTAACGCGTTCTGGAGTAGTTGGGGAACCCATTGCTGGAAAAATAGAGTTCCGTTTTCAGCTCAAAATCGCTTAAGTTAAGGAGTCAATTTATCTCCCGATACGGTCAACTGATAAAACGGCAGAGAACATAATTCGGGACGAGAACTGAGTTTATAATTTTTACGTTTTAATTCTTCCATTACTGCCAAAAATTAGGCGATGTATGAGATTGAACACCCTTTTGTACGAGGAAGTGAGTAAATTTCTTAAATGATCACTCAAGTTAAAAAATTTATGGAATAAAGTTACTTTGTTTTGTTTTACATCACTAAAGTCATTCAACTATTGTGTATTATATACAGTATATCTTAGAAAATCACTATTGTTGGATTATGAACTAGATTCGCCGGAATTGAAATCTTTAGCACTTTATATTCTAATTAATATTCCACATGGGACCAACTAGAATCCTAGTAATAAAATTTACTGAAAATATTTACTTGGAATCATTTTCGGTCTCATAAAACTAGAAAGTGCTTGTCCAGTGGGAAACTACTAATAAAACAATCATACTTCAAAAACACAGTATTATTTCCTCCATCATATTTCTTTGTTTTATTTGACTAGATATGAAATTTGAAAATATATATAAAAAAAAGAATATTACATTTGTGGTATTAAACTAAAAATGTGTTATATCTTTTGAATCTTAGTCTTAAACATGTTACATTACTCTATAAGGGAAGTCTCAGTGAGATAAAATAAAAATATTAAATTAAACTTACTGAATATAAATTGAAAATGGATGAAGTAATAAAAAAGGGAACGAAAGCAGGAAACAAATGTTAGCAGCCTTCATAAAGAAAGAAAAAGAAAGGAAGGAGAAGAAGCAAAAAATTTATACGTATGTAATACTCTATAAAATAAATAAAAGGAAAAAGAATCAAAAATACCCCTCAACTATTGAAAATGGGCTAACTTTACTCTCCTGAAAATGGGATCAAATATACATCCACCGTTAATAAATTGGATCGTATCTACCCTTAAAACTAACAGATCTCCCATGTCATTCTTTGACCCATTTTAATTTTATTTAATTAATGACATGGACAGCCACATTAAAATAAAACCTACCCGACCCTTTCTTTTTTATATCTTAGGTCTGCTTCTCCATCTAAAAAAACACCGTAAAATCACAATTATAGCTCTAAAAAGAAACAAAGAGCAGGGAATGTGCAATGTCGTTCACTGTTTATTGAGTATAAAGAAAAAGGGTTTTATTTCAATGTGCCATTCCATGTCATTAATAAAATAAATTTAAAATGGGTCAAAGAATGATATGGGGGATATGTTAGTTTTAAGAGTAAATATGACCCAATTTATTAACCGCAGAATATATTGGACCTCATTTATAAACGGAGGATAAAATTAATTTATTTTTAATAGTTGAGAGGTATTTTTAATCTTTTTATCTAAATAAAAACTTCGGGAATAAAGTTATGGCGAAGCACCGATTAGAACGTAAACCAACAATTTGTTTCAATATACGTATCAACTATGAGAATAGTGCAATAGTGCAAACATGAGGCACACCACCCAATTCAGCCTTTATAACTACCTAGTTATTCGTGCAAGAAATAGGATCGAAGATTTATTATCTCTAATAATGAAACATTAACTATTAACGTGTACCAATAGATATAGAAATCTAATTCAATTTCATCACCATAATTAGAATATATCATATATATTTAGTGATATAGAATTATGATAAATAGATGATTTATTATTATACTAGGGTTCTACACATTGTACATTATATATATTTATATTAATGAGAGAGATTAATACTATTCTACATTAACTACTCCTTGCCTAGTTAGGATTATACTCCTAGGGCCTGTTTGAAAAGCTATCATGTAAGTGAAATTGACCGTAGTTGAATATAATTATCGTAAAATGTTATTCATACGGAATAATACATTAAATTGAGAAATGTATAACATACATCTCTCAACTTTCGTATATACACCTTAATTATCATTATCCACGGTTAATATAAACACATATACATTTAATTACCTCTAGAATTATTTGTTTGATGAAGCACACGCTCTAAAAGTTAGCGGTTACCTTTAATTACATCTAGAATAATATAGGCAGTGTTGCTTGTGCATGACGGTAGATGGTGGTGGTTGGCACGAATCAGGGCTGCTCAAGCACATTAGAGGTCTAAAGCCATAATTTAATGGGAAGCCTTAAATTAATAAATATTTAAAGTCTATTTTTCTAATTTTTTGAGATGCCAATATATGAGTTTTTTTTATAATTGATTCATTCTAATAATTATTTTAAACTGATAATATAGCCGATCCATTTAATCTTTCTGAGACATTATTAATTTTAGGTAAGATTTTATCAATTTTTATTTTGAAAAGAAATTTCCGCTCAGACAGTCGTTACAGAATTGTTAACATTATTCTATAAGAAATACAAGCATTTGAAAAAGAATCAAGTTTTTTTATTTGATTGAGTATATCGATTAGAATATTATCTTCAACTTGTACGATTTCTCTTAGTATATTTTATTCAGAAAATAAGTCTAGACCATCAATATCAGGTGAGTGAGTGACTACTATATTTTATACCACATTCAAGGTTAAGGTAATATTTTAAAATTCTTATCATCTAATGATCTCAATTTTTTATCACCAAATAGAAAATAAAAAAAAATCATTCACTTCAAATTTTTATTATAAATCTTTGCTAACTGAATTAATAAAAAATAGCACGTCGTACCAAATAGTCATACCCAATAAAAACTCAAAA
Organism: Anisodus acutangulus; assembly: GCA_029783415.1. Taxonomy (NCBI): domain Eukaryota; kingdom Viridiplantae; phylum Streptophyta; class Magnoliopsida; order Solanales; family Solanaceae; genus Anisodus; species Anisodus acutangulus. The sequence goes on along the minus strand of CM056509.1, from coordinate 44,897,345 downwards.
TTATCAAGTTCGAATATTGCTTAACAATTAGCTTTGCTTTTAGTTTTTTGTTCCTCACTAACTTGTACTAATTTTAATAAAAAAACATCTTTTATTAGTGAAATTTAAAATGTTATTGCTTTAATGCTTTCAATACGACTTTTCTTACATGTTTGTGATGATGATTTAAGAGTTTCAAAAATTATTGACAACAATTACTTTATCCACAGTCAAAAAATTATCTTATCTTCAATCTGAAAAAGATTAATTTTCTACTAAAAAGTAGATAATATTTTTGTTACAAAAGCCTTTTAAATCTACTATTACTAAAAATGGGGGGCCTAAAGCACTTGTTTCATTGGCTTCACCTTGGAGCCGGCCATGGGCACGAAAGTATTTTGTTGATTGGTGTCGGTGCTGGCGTAGCTGATTGATGGTGTATGAATTATTAGAGCTCCAGTGTCCATTACGCAAGGCGTCTATAGTTTATTGTGACAACATATCTGCTATCTATATGTCTCATAATCCAGTCCAACATCAGCGAACCAAGCATATTGAGATGGATATCCACTTTGTGCGAGAGAAGGTTGCTCGTGGTCAGGTCAAAATTTTACACGTGCCTTCCTCGTATCGATGCGAGATATTTTCACAAAGGGACTACCGCGACAGCTCTTCACCGACTTAGATCCGGCCTTAGCATTCGGCCTCCTCGCTCCGTCTGAGGGGAGTATTAGCGAATATTCTCAGAATATTAAATCGTATATTTTGTAATTATGATAAATGTATATTTAAGGTAACTTAGGATTCTAATTGTATTAGGAATCAACCTTTGTAAGGTAAGTTAGGATTCGTACCATATTAGGAATCAACCTTGTACAGCTATATATATTGTGAATAATGAAAGAAATTCCCAAGGGAAATTATTCTAACTTTCATGAATGACAGTAGAGGTGATTGGTGGTGTTGACAACCGACTATATAGGTGAAGGTAGAAGTGGTTAACCTGTCATGGGGCTGGTTGTGAAGATATGTTGTGATTAGTGGTGGCGCTTGGTGATGATAATTAATTGGTGGAGTACAGGTGGTTATGAAGTAGAAGTTGCTCGTGGTTGGCAATGGAAATTATGCATTGAAAGCTGATGATGGTAGATTGGTAGTTGTGTGGGACTTGAAAGGCATCTATAGGTAATTCTGTATAAAATCTCTAATTGACATCCTTAAGAAAGGGGCTGATAGTGTAAGATCACTATATATAACTTGATTAAATCTTTATAATAATGCATGGTATAGCTAAGTGACCTAACAAAGGATGTTTACTTTATTATATCCCACGAATGATCATGACTGAACCCACACTATATCTTGCTTTACTAATTTTTACTAATCTTGGATTATATGAGTGTGCACTTTTACTCTTCAAGTCACCTATATATAGTACTAAATAAGCACTACAAAATGTAGACCATATTCTTCTACATTTAGTTGATATTTTACATAAATATTTCAATGGGGGAACAAGTTTTTGAATCAACAATCAAGGTCACAATAAGTGATGATGTTACCAAGAAATCAATTTCTTCTACTTCCCTATTGACTAAACTTCATGCTGGCTATTTCAGAATTACCCTCTCTTTAGGTGGTCAAGCTTTGTTATGGAAAATTCTAAGTGAACATTTGGTTAAATCACAAACATTTGAACACAAATTTCACTCACTCCCTTCAACTACTTTCCTTCTACTATGGTGGATTTCACTTTGTACACTTATCCTCCTCTCTTTTCTCTACATGTTAAGGTGTATTTTTCACTTCAAATTAGTGAAATCAGAGTTCTTGCACCCTGTTGGTGTCAACTACCTCTTTGCACCATGGATTTCTTGGCTTCTATTACTTCAATCAGTGCCATTCACAATCCCAAATATTGATTCTTGCCAAGTCCTATGGTGTATTTTCATCATCCCCGTGGTGATTCTTGATGTGAAAATTTATGGACAATGGTTCACTACTGAAAAGAGGTTCTTGTCCATGGTTGCAAATCCAACAAGTCAACTTTCTGTGTTGGGAAATTTGGTTGGTGCTTGGATAGCTAGCCAAATGGAGTGGAAGGAGAGTGCAATTTGCATATTTACTCTTGGATTAACACACTATTTAGTTGTGTTTATCACTCTTTATCAGCGATTATCGGGTAGTAATTGCCTTCCCGCCATGCTTAGGCCTTCATTCTTCTTGTTTGTGGCTGCACCTAGCATGGCAAGCTTAGCATGGGCTTCTATTTCTGGGGATTTTGATATGTCATGCAGGATGCTCTTTTTTCTTTCATTATTTCTCTTCATCTCTTTGGTAAGTCTATTATCTTCTTCTCCTTCTTTTCTTTTTAATTAGCTTCAAAAGAAACTATACAACGATAATAACATATTCAGTATAATTTCACAAGTGGGTCTAAAAATGATTATGCAGACCTTACCCCTACCTCGTTATTTCCAAAAGACCCTCGGCTTAAATGCATCAAATCATTCAAAGGTTACTTTATATGCATTATATTATAATTAAGCACATATCCGGTAGTCTTAATCCCATTATATATAGTCTTGTACCTACTACTTTCCTCTTTCCCAATGTATGCGATCACTTTCCTTTTTAGTCTCCTTCATAGAAAATGATACTTATTTTCCTATTTTAAAAATAAATTTTTACTTATATTGAGATGATTTATAGTCATACAAATATCTATAGCTTATTTTAGACTACAAATTCCAAAACTTTTTTTTCTTTCTTAAACTTTGTAGTCATTCAAAGCACATCACATAAATTGAGTCGAAGGGAGTAATATTTACTCCCTCCGTTCCTTTTTACTTGTCTTATATTGAATTGACACTTCCCTTAAGAAATTATTTGTTAAGGGTTTGTTTTACCAAATTATTCATATTAGTTATGCTCTGAAAATATAAATTGGAGGAAAATAATATATATCTCTTGATTTGTCAAAATGTACAAATAAAATGAAAGTATAAGAGACTAGTAAAAAGGAGTGGATGGAGTAATACTCCATTCCAATTTATTTGAACATATTTGATTAGGCACGGAGTCTAAGAAAGAAATAAAAAAAATTGAAACTTGTTGTCTTAAAAGTATTATAACATTTATGTGACTATACAAATTTTTAAACTTCTGATCTTAAACCTGCCATAATATTTATGTGATTATAGAAGTTTTTCATTAAGTGTAAAATGGAAGGTTTATTATAGTGATTTATTCTTCTTTTTTCAAAAGCATCCTTGTGATGGAGAATAGTTATATTAGTCATTTGTTCACTTTTTAAAGGCTTAAATTAGGCATCTACGGTCAGTTGAACACTTTAATTTATAAAATGATGATCACCTAGACACCTCAACTCTTCTCCATTGTATTGTCAGTTAAATACTCCAACTTACAAAATGATCATCTTGACACCTCAAAAATGTATGTGTCACGTCACCGTTGGTAGACACAATGTGAACGAGTTTATGTGTCTAGATGTGCATCCTCAAAGTTGGAGTGTTTAGTTTCCGGTTGAGGCCAAGTTAAAATGTCAAATCTATCTTAACAAATACAACTCTTACAAAAAATCTTGCGTACGCCATTGCTCACACTTACCATAGACATCTATCTAATACTAACTTCTTGTTGTTGTGTGTTTAGGTTTGTAGGCCAGCAATATTCAAGAAGTCAATGAGAAAGTTCAATGTTGCATGGTGGGCTTATTCATTTCCCCTCACATTCCTAGCATTAGCCTCTGCACAATATGCACATCAAGTTAAAGGCCATGTTGCTTCTGCGCTAATGCTTCTTCTCTCTGCCCTCTCTGTTCTTGTTTTTGTTAGTTTGACAGTGTCAACTGTACTCAATCTTGACATGCTTTTGCATGATCATGATAGATATTTAAACTTCACTAGAAGTACTAACTAGTATATGTGTTGCTCAATTTTTTTTTAAAATGTCTAAGGATACCTTCAAATTCTTCAAAAATAGTGTGTTTTTGAAGAATTTGATATGAATTCAATGGCATTTTTGGAGAGTTCAAGCAGTATAGCTTCTTAGTACTCTATTTCAAGAAATGATTATGACAATGCCTAGTGCTAATACTATTATGATTACTCATTTGGTTTTATCTTTTTCTTTTGTTACTCTCTCTATTTTATTTTATATGTCTTTGTTTGACTAGACACAGAGTTTAAAATTAATTGTTTCTAAATATAGGAGTGAGTCAATATTTTTATAATGAACCAATATGAAAATAACGTCACATAAATTGAAAAACAAAATATATTGCATTACTAAGAAAAAAGGAAAATTGATGGCGGAGACATATTTCCAGTGGGAAACTACAAAATGCATGTAATCCTCGCCACACATTATTAATATTTTAATTTTCACATATTTGACTCATAAAAAAGAATTTAATCGCACGTAACAGAACTGAAAAAGGTGTCAATGAATTCGGCAATGGTAGGCAACAGACAACATACTTCCATGCACGAGCAAGCTTTAAAGTGGAAACTTGGCACACAATCTAATAGCGATGGCTTATTAAAAAAAATTAAACATCTCCCACTTGTCCACAAACGTTAACTCTCAATTGCACAACACAATTCCTTTTAAGGAAAAACAAAGTCGTACATAATCCGTAAAGTATATATGTTTTCTAGTACAGTGCCAAGAATTATGTGGCAACTTCTAGTTTTTATGATGTAAAATAGACTGATTGAGCTAAGTTTGAAAGGTTAAAATGGATTGAGTCAACAAATAATGAATTAGGTTACATGAGCTGAGATGAATTGATTTACGATGAGTTAAACAATTGATCATAACTCAATCACCAACTCCCACCAAATTTTGATTTTTTGGTATGTTTTCTTATAGTTTATTTTATTGTCTTTATATGACTGTTTATAACATATAAATATAAATATTTTAAAAAGTATTTTAACAAGATTTTTAATTAATTAATGTGGATTATATATTTAATTCAAATCAGTTCAATTTTTATATGAGTTGAATTGGACAGACCAAAATGAACTGAATTAATGACCCCTCTAAACTAAAACTGAATTGGAAGGATCATATTTTTATTGTCCAATTTTGCCACCCATACTTTTGAGCATGAAAGACACTAATCCGCCATGGACTCCACCTTACCAAGTTAAAGAAAATGTTTATCCCCATAGATATATGATCCACCATGGACTCAAAAATAGCCTACTTCTTTTTCACTTTTTTCAGAACCTTTGAAGTTTGAAACAAACTTCTGTAGTCCGAGCTAATCTAAAGTATTCTATTTAATAATCATGATGTCCGGACCGGTTTACCAACTTCATTCTGTAATCAATAACGTTGGGCGTCGTTTGATTGGCCGAAGTGCATGCAATAGCTAGTTTCTTTGAGGACTCCTACTTAAAGAATAACCAAAGTTTATAAAAGAAAATAAATTTCATCATTTTAAAATCAACTTCAAACTCAGGTGTGGGTCAAAGTTAACATATGATTTTGTGTACACTTCTGATTATTTATTTTATATGATTTAATTTGGTGCGTGTTTTGGATGCCGCAAATCATTTTTTATTGAAAATGTTCTCTATAAAAATATGCAATACACAAAACATTAATCTAAATGAATAGGAGACTTTTTAATGGTGTACGTGGGAAGATCGCATGAAGTGAATTCCTAATAAAGATAATTACAATAGAGAAATATCTAAAAAGACTTTTAAGCTAGTACCAGTAATCTAATCACTGCAAAGAGCAATAGCTACTACAATGAACAAACAACTATTGTAATTTATTACACAAATTGTTAAACAGAGCAATATACATGTGATATACACTGAATATACAGCAGTGTATATCACATGTATATCAGTGGAATAAAGCAGGCAGCAGTGCAGCCCAGCAGCAGTGGCCCAACTGGGCCTCTCGGCAGTCCAGCAGGCAGCAGTGCAGCCCAGCAGTAGTGGCCCAACTGGGCCTCTCGGCAGTCCAGTTTGAATGGCCCAGCACGTCCAGCCACTGCCAATATTTAGGGCAGAAAATCAGTGGCCAAATCTTGTATATTAAGGAAAGTATATTGTATGTATATTGTAGTATATTTGTTACCTAGATTAGGATATATACTTACCATAATTAGGATATACACTTACCATATTGTATAGTTAGAATTATGGTAGAAGAAGGTTTGTAACTTGTATATATATCTATTCAATCAATGAAAATAATCAAGGGGATTATTTCTTTCACAAATCAACAAATTAATTAATCTTTCGAATAAAATACTATAATTAATTAATTAGCATAGCCACACATTCCATAAGCACAAGAACTTCCCTTTTGGCACTTCTTGTTGCAACCCCCACAATGCCTCTTATTAAACAAAGTATTAACACATTGCCCTTTACAACAAGTTTCATTATACTTGCATTTATTCCCACAAAATCCACAATTTTGTTTGTCCAATAATACATTTACACACTTTTTCTTGCAACAAAATGGGCCTGGGCTACCTTTGGCCCAACATGGGTTCTGGTTGCATGACATGTGTGTAAATATTTCTTTGAATTTCAACTTCTGATCATCATAAGATGGTATTTTTGGTTTAAAATTGCCAATTCTTGGAAAAGATAATGTTGGATTATTGTAATGAGGTTCACTGAATGAAAATGATGTTGAAAGAGTTATAGATAATGCCATTATTATGGATAAAATTAAAAGGGCTTTCATGCTCTTCATATGGCTATCTGTGAAAGGATGATAAAAATGAAAAGAGAGATGAATGGATGGATAATGTTGAAGGAAGCAAAGAGTTTATATAGAGAGAAATTAAGTTGCATGGAGCTAGAAAAAATTGACTTTTGTCTTGCTAGTGGATTGGTCTTTATTAACAACTTAGACATAAATACAAATAATTAACCTAAAATTAGGTGCTTCAATACATAATGTTACGTGTTTTCTAGAAATACTTTCTTTTCAGCCTTATATATTCCTTCCTTTTGAATTTATATGACATAGTTTGATCTAATGCGGAGCTTAAGAAAAAAACTTTTAAAATTTATGCTTTTAAATATGATATATAGTTTGACCGGATCTGATCGTTTATCTTGTTTTGCTTTTGCTTTTATTTTTGCTTTGCTTGTGCTTATACTCTGTCTTGAGCCGAGGGTCTCTCGGAAACAGCCAATCTACCTACCAAGGTAGAGGTAAGGTCTGCGTACACTCTACCCTTTCAGACCCCACGTTGTGAAATTTTACTGGGTATGTTGTTGTTGTGGTTATAAAAATTTGTTATCAAGGATGAAATGAAAAATTCAACTCAAGTTATAATTTTCAAATTTAAAAAGGTGAAACTAAGAAAATAGTACCATTTTTTTAATGGAGGAAGTATCAATTATTTCCCACTACATTTTATTTATATACTAAAATTAGTCTTATTAGAACTTGTGGTCTTAAGTATGACATGACGTTTATTTATGTTTGACTACAAAAACATGTCATTAAGGATAAAATAAAAAATTTAAAGAATTTTCAAAATAAAAAATTTCATTCTTATTTTTGGAACAGACTATGATGGAAAAAGTTTTATTTAAAATGGAACAGAGCTATATGTCAGCAAGTTATTGATTGCTTTCTCTTTGCGTAATTGAGTTGAAGGATGAAAAAATAAGTCATTAGGGAGAGAAATTGCATTTGAAACTAACTAATTAATGGAGATATAACCCATACTTGCATCTTTTTATAGAGTGTTTAAAAAATCTCATTTCAAACTCAACCTACTACCTACTGTTTTTTACCATATAGCATATCCATGGGTTTTTTCCTTTTTATTTTTTGTGGTTAAGTGGATTGAAAATGAGTTTTTTTAAAAAAAAAAGTTTTAAGTGGTGTCACGTGTATATTATGTGAATAAGTTTATTAACGTGACTATATCTATATGAAAATAATGTTAAAATGCAAGTCTACTCTCTTTTTTTTGCATGATTATTACATAATAATTAAAAACGTGTCTCCTCTAAGTTTTGATAAAGAAAATACAGTGAGCAACACTTTAAGCAGAATAGTATAATAGAGGAAAAGAATAATACTGTAAATATAACTGTGGACCCTATTCAACAGTGTCTTACAATATGTGAAATTTTCAAAGAACATGAATATGGGTTTAAAACATAATAATAAAATAAAACATTGAAAAATCAGTTTACAACCAATATATAAACTTCAAAATAACATATGTAATTTACAAAACAGTGTTAATTAAGACTAAGGCTGGCCAACGGGGCGGGTCGGCCCGGTCCCAACCCGACCCCGCTCCGGTCCCGCAATAAAAAAAAATCGATACCGGGACGGGACCTGGGCTCGTCCCTCCCTGGCCCGTCCCGCTAGGCCCGACCCGGTCCCGCTCGATCCCTTCCCTTTGCAAAAAATGGTTGTTGCACAACGACCATTTTATATTTTGGCTGGCCATTTTGGCCTCCCCCTACCCCTTAATATTTATTTTACCCCTAAGTTAATATATTTACACTTTAACTTAATTTTTCAACTATAAATACTTCATTTTCTCTTCATCTTTCTCACAAATCTTCCTACAATCTATCTCTCTACAAGTCTACATTGTCTACTAAATATTAAATTTTATTTATTCATTTGTATAACTACATCAAAGTTCAAAAATTGGGAGTGAAGTTGGCAATTAGCTTGAGGATCATCCATCGAGCAAAGTTTTAATTTTCAACCTCGATTACACGTCAACGTTACGTCGGCATGGTACATTCGTTCTTTCATTAAATTATTATTATTTCTTTATTTTAATTAGCGCACTTAATTTCATTATCTTTAACTATTTATTAGCATAAGTAAAATTGAAGGATTTAGATGTATGTTTAAAGGTAAGGGTAAGACTTCTTCTAGTATGGGTAACAAGGGCAGGGATACTTCTTCTAGTCATCTTATTCCTAGACATGATGATTTGGTTGATTACACACATATAAATGAAACTGAATTTTTTAATGATATACCATTAGAGTTAGACAAAGAGATATTTTCTGCAACTCAATCAGACTTTAATTTAGAAGATAATCTAGATGACACACCCACTAATCTGGATGACACACCCACTAGTGCACCTCCAACTGAAACGCCTCATATTCCCCCTAGTATGAGACGAGGCCCAATAAAACTAAAATTAAAATCAGATGCATGGATTTTTGGACAAAGAGAATCAAGTAGTTAGATGTCAAATTTGTAAAAATGTTTATAAATTTAAAATGGGAAAAGGTCAGGGTGGGACGGAAGGTTTATTGAGACACGTACAAAACTTTCACAAAGCTAGGTGGACCAATACCTGGCTGAAAAATCAGGTGTGCCAATGCCCTCTCAGTCGGGACAAAGTTCACATACTGTCCCGGACCAAGTACAGGGTCAAATTAACCCTATGACAGGGGGAATTGTAGGCCCTAAATACGATAAACATAGAGATATGGAAGCAATAGCAAAATTAGTTGCGGTGGAGGGTTTGCCTTTTTCATTTCCTTTATCTCCTGGTTTTGTTCATTACATTAGAGATATGTATAATCCTGCATTTAACGGCTTTCCTAGATCAACTGTTAGGAGAGATGTATTTAAATTTGCACATGAATATCAACAGTATTTACGTTAATCCTTATATCATTTTCCTGGTAAAATATCCATCACGTCTGATATAGGCCGTAGTTATAACTCCATCTTTTCCAAATCATTTTCATATAAAATGTGTGTGTAATATTTATAACTTAGTTGTAAAGGATAGTCTATCACTTTTGAAGACATTCTTAATAAAATACAATTTACTATAAACTTTATTTTTAAAAGTAATAGAATACAACGAAAAAAAGAATATAAAAAAACTTGTCACGATTGTGGACTAGCTTATAGAAAAATTCCCGAAGAAGTAGCGACTAAGTGGAATTCTTTATACGAACAACTACTTGTTGCTTATGATTATAGAAGACCTATAACTGTGTTTTTAACGCCCATAATCGAAATCCAACTGATATGGTTGTAGATAACGATTGAGAAAAAATTTCAGAACTTATTGTATTTCTACAAAAAAAATTCAAGCAACAAAAGAATTTTTCGGTATATATTATCCTACTATTTCAACTATGTTGTTTTATATAGCTCTAATATTTTTATTACTTAGTGAATATATGAAAAAATTGAGGTGTTTCGATGTATGTTATTTTTTAAAATTAAGTGCAAAAAAAAAAAGGAAAAATCTGATCCCGACCCGACCCCGTCCCGCCCCGCCCCGATAATACCGGTCCCCTTTTCCGATGGGACCGGGAACGGGACGGGACATTGGCGGATCCCGCCAGTCCCGCCGGAAGACTGGTCCCGCCCTACCCCCCTTCCCATTGGGACCCACCTACCCCGTACCCGCTCCATTGACCACCCTTAATTAAGACTTCTCATTTTAGGTATGACGTGTTTAATTTGGACTTAGAAAAATAGGTTCAGAAGCACTGAAGGTCTATCGTACTTCTACGTCTTTGACTTGCAATATAATTAGTAGTACTAGATCTTTAAAGCTGACCAGTTACCTATATATATTTAATAGAAACGGTAAATGGAGAATTATATAACGGGGAATCAAACTCTCACTAATAAAGTGTTCCGTTGCCTATATGTTTCATTTTGGACTCGATAGAAATTTTTCTTCAAAAAAAAAGAAGCAAATCTACCCGCCAACCATTTGACTCCGTTTTTTCTTTTATAATGTTTAAATTTGTTCAAAAATTGTTTGATTTTTCAACTTAGCTGCATTTTTAGTACATTTCATACCATTACCTTTAGCAAATCGTCTTGTATTTAACTTGTCATTAATATAACTCTAACAAGAAATATGTCAACTTCACGTGTCCAAAAGTTTCTGAAAAAATGTCCAAGTTTACCCCTAAATCTTTTAATGTCTTAAAATTACGTATCCTCTGGTTGGAGTTTCATTAGAGGTTAAGGGTAAATTAGAAAAACTAATGAAGATAAAGTTGCTTAATTTTGAATATTACAGTACAATTTTGTTTCTTTCCATTTTATTATGTAAAAAAAGTTCAACATTATAAGCCTTTTATTTTAAAAGGACAACCTAGCTTTTACAATCGATTTTTATGTGACACAATTCAAATTTCACGAGTCAAACTTCTTTAGTTTGACCATGAATTTGGACAACAATTTTTAAATTTTTGAAAAATAATTTCTATATTTAGAAATTACATAAAATGTACTATAAGTCATGATAATTAACAATTTAAAATATTTAAAGGGCATATGAAATAAATCCCGATTAAAAAAAATTTTGTTTGACTCTCAAAAAATGAAAAGTATGACATAAATTAAAACAGAGAAAATAATTGGTATAACGCCACAATTAAGTTACAACCAAGTTACGTTGCAAACTCGCCCCCAGGGGCACAGGCGAGTTGGTAAGTGGCAAGGTGATTGGGGTACAACCACTCCGACGTCGCGAGTTCGAATCCGTGTGGTGACAGTATTTACTGAAATATTACAAGGGTTGTTTTGCTGGGTTCATGTCCCGTTGGACCTCTTCCTTACAGGACTACTACTCGCGCATATCCCTCAATTTACATCCCACATGACCAAGAGGCCTCTAGTACAGGTGGAGGATTTCACGTTCGGGGCTTTCCCCTTCACAAAGTTAGGTTGCAAACTCAGTCGACAGCTCTTGAAAAGAGGATAGAAAAGGACAGAAAAGATGCTGAAGATTAGAATAAAATCGGGCATAAAGTTTTTTGACAGATTTAACTCTACTGTCATAAGTAAAGCATATATTCTGACAAAAAAAAGAGTAATCCAGTGGTAAACAAATTCCAAACACCACAATTTTAACGTGCATTATTAAATTACAACAACAACATAGTCATACCCAATTTAATCCACAAGTGGAATTTAGAGAAAATGATGTGTACGTAGTTTTATTCTTACCTTATGAAGGCAGAGAAAATATTTTCGATAGACCGTCGACTCAATTAAAGAATATGAAAATCAAATATGGAAAGAAAATACATTAGTGAAGAAGTCATGCTAAAAATAAAGGGGAAGAGAATAATAACAATAACAAATAATACCATGACCGAAACAAAGAAAACAACAGATTTACTTTACTTTATCCATAAATGTGAAGATACCCAAATTAATTAGATTTGTGGAAGTTATAAATAGAAATTGTGTTTTTCATGTCATGGACTTTACTTTACTTTTTGTACAATTCCATCTGCACAATTATTAGTGTATAAGAGAAAGTACGTATAAGACAGATGCACGAATTATGGTGAGACATGTGGAGTATAATGCTGAATCAAACCCACGTCAGATTACAACACTCCCGGTTTGATATGCATGGTATCGGGAGCGACATGAGCAAAGCCGGTACCAGTATTAAAGAAGGCTAAGAGTCGTTTGCATCGTAATGGATGACCGTTACTAAATTCGATCGTACGACTTCGAACAGGCTTTTAATGACATTTATTGATAGATTGATTGCCTAATTATTACAACATTCATTCTCCTGCATATATGAGGGCATATTTTATGGGTTGTGTATTTGTGTAGCTCATGTATAAATATGGCATATTATTCTATTGTAACCTATCAGATTCTGGCTATCATAATTTACTTACTAATATTCTCTTGGTTTCTGTGCCTTCATACAAATCATCGTCACTTCTGATCAGAAGCCATCCCAAGGCTCAGGATAACTATTGCTTACTTTGTCTTGTTATTATTTATCTTAAGTATAATTCTTATTTAACGTGTCACTTGAGATCCACATGTCCTTGACCACGTATAAAAACTCAACTGTATCATTTTTCGAGTAAACAGTTTGGCGCCCATCGTGGGGCCTCAAAAATTGTGGTGTCACAAGTGAGCCATCTACTGATTTACTTTTTCCTTTACATCTTTTTGTTTTTTAGATCAGACATGATGACAGGACTAGGTGACAATAGTAGTAACATCGGGGAAAACACTTGCAATCTTGCGCTAGACGACGCGACTCCCAGAGACCCGATGTATACAGATGGTGTCACCCCCGAGGATGTTCAGACTCAATATGGGGATGACCCACAGATGAAACGCCCTAGGAAGAAATACAGAATCTTTGGACGCAAAATGCTGCAATAAGCGTAGAATTGGAGCGTATGAAGTAATTTTAGGAGAAGTTCATGTCCAGAAATGCTGGCAATACTCCGACAGGAGAACCGGCTCCTCCACCAAAGAGACATGGAGAGATCGGTGGTGATCAAGGAAGAACTGATGATAACCAAGGCAAATCTGCAAATGGTGGTTTAGAGAGCGCGGTCCATGAAAACTCGTTCTAGGAGGTCTTGAAATTCATGAAGGACATGATCAGCAAAGTTGATACCAATGCAGAGAAGGCAGAGAAAATAGCCTAGGAGTTCCTGCGCCATTTCAGTCAAATACCAAGGGCTCCGTCCGTGGCTGATGGTCCCGATGCAAAGAAGCGCCCGAATTAATATCCAAAAGGTTCAAAATGCCTTTTGTGGCTAGTTATGACGGGACTATCGATTCCCAAGAGCATATTATGGCCTATACTACAGTCGTAAAGGGGAATAATCTACGAGAACACGAGATAGAATCGGTTCTGATTAAAACGTTTGTTGAGACACTTACTAAGGGAGCTCTGACATTGTATTCACAGCTCCCCGAGTATTCGATCGGCTCATTCGACCAGCTCGCAGACATGTTCATAAAGGCTCATGCAGGGCCCGGAAGGTGAAAGCACGTAAGACGGATATATTTCACATTGCGTAAGGAGAATCATAGCTCCTTAGGGAGTTTGTTACACGATTTCAGAAGAAGCGAATGATGTTACCAACGGTCCCGGACGAATGGACTGCAGAGGCTTTCGCGAAAGGGTTGAATCTAGCAGGCTCAAATGCCTCCCGAAAGCTCAAAGAAAATTTATTGGAGTTCTAGGCTACCACTTGGGAAGACGTACACAACCGCTATGAGTCCAAAATCCGGTTAATGATGATATGCTTAGAGCTAAGGCCGGTAGCATCTTCTCAAAGACAGAGAAAGGGAATTCCTCAAAGAACCGATATCAACCTTACCTCCCACCGAAAAGCAAGGAGGGGGATAGGATTTCCGTTTTTTGATAAATCAAATAACAAATGAGGCCTCGAACGAAACAACCAAGTACTGGGGAATTCCGAGAAAACAACTCATCCAAGGGTATCGGATATCCAAAATTATCCGAATACAACTTCAACATCGATAAAGATCAAATAGTGGTGGTATTGAGGACTCATCTAGCGTCTCGACCATCGAAACCATTCCAATCTGATCCGAGTAAAAGTGATCAGTTTGTCTGGGTGCGATTTCCATGGTACTCATAAAAATAAGACTGTGTACTGCGGATATCTGCGAGAAGAGGTGACGAGAATGCTAAGTAGGGGACATCTCTGGGAGTATCTGAGTGAAAGAGCTCAGAAAAATTATGAGGGGGACCACCCGCAGAAAGAAAGCTAATCCGGATGTGCCGCCTCATGTTATAAACATGATTTATGGTAGATCAATGATTGCCGCTACATCATTCACGACGGCTAAAAAGATGAAAATCTCTATGACTCGGGAAAAAAGGTTCTGGGAGATACCTGACAAAGATACTGTCACGTTCAGCAAAGAAGATGTAGCCGGAGTAATCTTTCCTCGTAATGATGCATTGGTGATCACGGTGCCTATTAATTTTTACCAGGTCAAAAGAGTTTTAATTGATCCCGGAAGCTCAAGTAACATAATCAGGCTGAAGGTGGTGGAAGAAATGAATATGGCAGATAAAATAGTTTCGACTGGTAGAACTCTTTCAAGTTTCAACATGTCAAGTGAAACCACGAAAGGGGAAATAGACCTACCAGTGGACGCGATGAGGGTTATCACAATGACAAGGTTTTATGTCCTCAATGGGGATATGAGGTACAACGTAATATTTGGAAGACCCTGGATACATGATATGAAGGTGGTCCCATCACCTCTACTTCCAGGGAAATGTTTACAATAGAGGAACCAGAGGTGACAACAGACCCCAAATAGCAATTACAGGAAGCGGGGCTAGTACTCGAAGAGGTTCACCAGGTTTCGCTAGTAGAATCAGTAGCCACCTATGCGAAAGAAGAGTTTTTGGATCGGTATCAAATACACAGATACTTTCAGGTACCGGATGAATCAGATGCCACCAAGTCCACTGTAGAGGAGTTGGAGTAGATTGCACTACATCCGGAAATTCTCGATAGGAAGGTATACATTGGCACCAGATTAACCCCGGAGCTTAGGGATTTAATTCTTAAATATCTTATGTCTAATAGTGATTGCTTTGCATGGTCTCATGAAGATATGACAGGCATTTCTCCAGAAGTCACAACTCATAAGTTGGGTCTGGATTTCAGCTTTTCTCCGGTACAATAGAAGAAGCGGCTGATAGCCGAACTCCGTAACAGATTTGTTAAGGAAGATGTAATTAGACTACTCAATATAACACCGATCTGGAAGGTAAAATACCCAGATTGTTTAGCAAACGTAATTGTAGTATCTAAAAAGGGAAATAATTTTAGAATGTTCATTGATTATAAAGATTTAAATAAGGCATGCCCTAAAGATTCATTTCTACTACCGAATATTAATCAGATGATCAACGCTACAATCGGAAATGAGATAATGATTTTTCTCGATGTGTATTCCAAGTATAACCAAATAAGGATGCACCCGAAAGACCAAGAAAAACCATATTTTAACTACTTTCGGTACTTATTGTTATAATATTTTCCCTTTTGGACTAAAAACTGTCAGGGCCACGTATCAAATGTTAGTAAACAAAATATTTGAAAAGTAAATAGGTAAAACAATGGACGTGTATATAGACGATATGCTTGTTAAGAGTCTTCATGCAGAAGACCAATTAAGTCATTTACAGGGAACCTTTGAGGTACTAAGGAAGTACAATATGAAGTTGAATCCTAAAAAGTGTGCCTTTGGGGTCCGTTTTGATAAATTTTTGGGTTTCTTGGTTTCCCATACGTGGATCGAGATAAACCCTGACAAAATAAAAGTTATTGAATACATACCATACGTACTAGAACATGTCAAAGCAGTGCAGTGGTTGACCGATTGTGTGGTGGTCTTAAGCAGATTTATATCCCGATCTTTGGAAAATGCCATAGGTTCTTCTCACTTCTAAAGAAGAAGAATGACTTTGTGTGGACACCAGAGTGCCAGCAGGCCCTAAGGGACCTGAAGACATACTTATCCAGTCCTCCGCTCATGTCAAATCCAAAGGACAGAGAACAACTACTCATCTACTTAGTAGTCTCAGAAGTAGCGGTAAGTGCAGTGCTGGTACGGAAAGAAAAAGGTACATAATTTCCTATCTATTATGTAAGTAGAGTAATGTCAGGAGCCGAGACCCGGTACCCGTTACTTAAAAGATTGCCTTTTGTCTTAGTAATGTCATCGCAAAACCTTCGACCTTATTGTCAATCCCACCCTATTGTCGTTGTGACAACTTATCCTTTAAAAATGTGTTGCATAAGCCTGAACTATTCGGGTGCTTGGCTAAATGGGTGGTAGAATTAAGTGAATTTGACATTGAATATAGTCCCAGACTACAATAAAATCGTAAGTCTTTGCAGACTTTATGGCCGGCTTCAGTCGGGAGTAACCCCATAGGCTGAAGAAGAGGTTATCCTGGTGTCAGAGACTGCTCCCGGGATCTGGACAATTTATACATATGGTGCATCAAACGTCAAGGGAACCGGCTTGGGTGTTGTATTGTGAACTCCCATCGGTGAAATTTTAAGGCAAGTAATACATAGTGTTCCGTTGACTAACAATGAAGCAGAGTATGAGGCTTTGATTGAAGGTTTAGAATTAGCTCGGGGACTGAGTTCACAAATCATCGAAGTCAAATGCGACTCACTGGTGGTAGTAAACCAAGTCCACGGAGTGTTCGAGGCTAAAGAAGAGCGGATGTCAAGATATCTTGAAAAAGTTTTGAAGTTGTTGTACCATTTCCAAGAGTGGACGGTGGTACATATACCTCGTGAGGAAAACATAGAGGTGGATGCACTTGCAAACTTAGGCTCCAGCACGGAGTCCGAGGGTTCTAAAACCGAGTCAATGGTTCAGTTGTTGGATTTGGTGCTGGATCCCATTGGATATGACGAACTAAATTCAACCAGCCTAACTTGGGACTGGAGAAATGAATTATTGGATTATCTCATGAACGGAAAGCTCCCAGAGGACCCAAAAACATCCGGAGCTCTGAGGACCAAGGCTTCCTGGTACAATATCGTAGACGGAAAGTTGTACCATAGGTGTTTTTATAGTCCCCTAGCCCGATGCATAGGCCCCGATAAAGAAGATTATGTGATGAGAGAAGTCCATGAAGGCATTTGTTCCAATACAAATGAGTGGATTTACGTGTCCAATTTTTTTTTTTTAAAAAGTCCGAGTTTACCCCTCAATTTTTTACCATGATTTAAATTATCCTCTGTTTGGAGTTTCATTAGGGGTCAAGGGTAAAATAAAATGACTAATGAAGGTTAAAGTTGCTTAATTTTGAATTGTACAAGGACAAATTAATTCTTTCCCTTTTTATTCAAAAAAATCCACCATTAGTTACAAGCTCTTTATTTTTTAAACGGAAAAGACTTAAATATGTATCGAACTATTGGAAATTAGTCATTTATGTCACTCATCAATAGTTTGACTTATTTATGTCATCGTTGTTACCAAAATGGCTTATCCATGTCATTTTTCATTGACCTTAATTTTACAATACCATATATGACACGTGGCCTCCAACTAGATTATGGTTGTGTGTGGGTTGGGCGTACGAGTTGGATTTTTTAATTAATTTATGCTTTAAAATTGGACTAATTTAATAAAACGACGTGGACCTCTAATTGAAGGTCACATGTCATATCTGGTATTGTAAAACTAACGTTAATGAAAAATTGTATGGATTAACCATTTTTGTAATGACAATTGCATAAATAAGCTAAATTATTAACGAATAGTGTAAATGGGTCATTTTTTCGATAGTTCAATGACATATTTTTACCTTTTCCGTTTTTAAAAGACGTCCCTGCTTTTACAACCAAATTACGTTGCAAACTCAGTTGACAGCTCTTGAAAAGTGGATAGAAAAGGACAGAAAAGATGCTGAAGATTAGAATAAAATCTGGTCTAAAGATTTTTTGACAGATTTAACTCTACTGTCCTAAGTAAAGCATATATTCTGACCAAAAAAAGTGTAATCCAGTGGTAAACAAATTCCAAAGACCACAATTTTAACGTGCATTATTAAACTAAAATCACGAAAATATGAAGATACTTAGATTTGTGGAAGTTATAAATAGAAATTGGCTGTCATATCCTGGACTTTACTTTTTGTCATGAGTTCCATAATTGGTATCACAATTCTTGGTACTATAATTTGTTTGTTGGACTTAGCAAATGCACATTCTAATTCTTCTTCATGCAAAGATGCTTTGCCTATTACTAGCACCAAATTTCAAGAACCTCATGACTCCCTTGAGAGAGCAAATAATACAGAAGTGACTACAGATTTCAAGTCATGGAATTTTAGACCTGCTGGACATGAGCGCCATCATCGTCGCCTTAGAGTTGTAAGAACCTCTTTTTCTTTTCCATTATAAAGAAAATTGCATACTCCATTTCATAAGCGAATTTAGAATTTTAACTTGACGGTTTCGGTCTACATGTTTTTGCCACCCCATTTGTACTTTTAAAAATATGAGTATAAAATATATAATACTTCCTTTATCTCAAATTCTAACATTCACTGTTCAAAAGGAGGGGCATAATTCTGTCCATGCCTCTTCAAGTTCCTTATCATCCATATGCCTCTTTAAGAATAAGGGCTTAGAGGATTGAGTGAACAACAATCAGAATACCTTTTGCTTCTCCTGTCACCTAATTTAAGTGTCAGTTATTGCCTATGTGTCATACTTTTTGTTTTAGTCTGTCCCAAAAAATGTCATAGTTATTTGTTTAAAAATAATTTAACTTCTAACTTTTCATTTTACCATTAGTGAAATGATTTATAGTCGTGCAAATATTTATGGTTTGTTTTATATCATAAGTTTTAAAAATCTATCTTTCTTCTTAGGTTTCATGCTCAATCAAACACAGCCATATAAACTGAATTATTTACATGTATATCTAATCTCTATATTAAATTATTGAATTCAATTGAAGCCATAGCTTGTTAGGTACATTCGCCATTGCTTCAGTTATACAACAAAAAATGAGGTTTTTCATTGCGACTTTACTTTTTATTTTTGTTGGTAAGTCTTGCGGCGATTTTATGGCACTAAAGTTGCTTTCACAATCTCATTTCTTATAGTGGCTAGAAGTTCATCACTGATAGGTTTTACAATGCTAAGAGAAGCAAAATTCAAGAAACGGATGATAAAGTGCTTTAAATTTGTCTGTAAATTTCTTTTTGGTACTCGAATTAAAGCTTGTTCAAATTGATGAAACTCGTGATAAAGTGTTCCTACTAGACATTTTCGACTTAAATTTTGGAGAATTTTTTCTAAAATTTGAGCTAGAAGTGTCTAAACAATTTATCATATGTTTAGATGCTCAATTTGAACAACCAGTAGTTCGTTTATCTAAATAAAATATATTGACAAACTTAAGGGGTCATCAATGTATTATGCTTAATGCATAGTATGTCTTATGCATGAATATCTTATGACAGATTCATGGGGTTGTAAACATTTTTGGATGGGGAGTTTTATTACCTATAGGGGTAATAATTGCGAGATATTACAAAAGACTCCCAATGAAATGTGAGGAATGGTACTCTCTTCATGTTCGTTCAGAAGTAGCAGGGTTCATTTTGGGAACAGTGGGATGGGGTCTTGGCATATCAATCAGAAATTCAGCCGAAGAACAATCCACGATGAGCACACATGGAATTTTTGGCACCATAATCTTCACTTTCACTACCATTCAAGTAAGATAAATGCTCTTTGATTTTCTATTTACAGAGACGGATTCAGGATATAAATCTAACTAGTTGATGCACCTCTTAATATTTACATACATATTAGTTCTTACATACAACAACAACAAATATCAATTTGTTACGAAATATAATTATATACATTCTTTGAGTTATAGTTGATGTACATTCGCACATTACATGTTGTTTATTATACATATCGACTTAAAATAGTTTCGAGAATCTCTCTCTCTATATATATACTTACTTTGACTCGACAAAAAATCTAAAAAATAAAGAAAGATTTCTAAAACTTGTGTGGTCTTAAGCACTCCATAACATTTGTGCGGTTATAAGACTTTACTAACAAAATTGGAATTAGATGCAACTTTGTTCCTAATCTGTCGATAGCTCACCCACCGCTAACAGACTTTTTTGATAATACGTCGCTCATCCGTTGCTAAATAGAATTAGCGACATTTGTTGTTGTTTAATTAACTATAAAATTTATCCGTCGCTAATTTATATTTTTTGTAGTAGTGTTTTTGAAGCTTATGGTCTTAAGCATGCCATAACATGTGTGTATAAAAACTTCTCATTTAGAAAATATAGAAATGTGTCATTCTTTTTTGCATAGACTAATAAGAAAATAGTGTCAAACAAAATGAAACAAAGAGAATATATGATTTTAGTTTTAGATAGTGGAAACTTTTCCCGGATAATACTGGATCGTAACATCATAATCATAATCCTTAAGCAATTCAAGTCACCACCGTCATCGTAAATTCAAGTCCTTATGCTTAAATTAAAGATATACTAAAAGCTTTGTGGTCGATGTGGATGCACATGCACTCATTGCTGCTTATAATTGATCCCCTATTGGCTTTTACAATTGATTTTGCTTTTGATTAACACAACTAATTAATGATCAATCCTTTTTAGGTTCTGCACATATGTTTGCAGCCGGATGAAGAAAATGTATACAGGAAATATTGGGTGATATACCACAATTTTTTTGGTTATGCATTGATAATTCTAACCATTGTAAATATATTTCAAGGAATTGAGAAAGAAGAACCAAGCAATAGATGGAAATGGTCTTATGCTGTACTTGTGGGTGTTATGGGATTGACTGCTCTTGTTTTGGAACTTCTTCCATGTTTTAGTATGATTAAAAACAAATTATCCGTGAGTGGTATTGAGTAGCATAAATTAAACTAGTATTTTATTATTTATGTATCTGTTGCAAGAATTCTCACGTAGTCACCCTTCAATGGATGTTGGAGATTTTCACTTGAATATGCAGAAGTACGGATTCGACATAATCCAGTAAATTCGGTCCAAATCTTATATATTTGTTCAGAAATCTACTATATATTTATTTATTATAATAAATTTCAGAACTCATAAATAAAATATAGATGACATGTATTTGAGTCTCTCAGCACGAACGCTACTCGTTTACCATTGCATTATAAGTTATGAACCCAAATATATGGGCTTAGCTGATGAGTTGCTAATGAAGTACGTAAGAGTTTATAAATAAAATAAAAAAGGTAAGAGTTTAGTTACGTACAATGTAAAAAAGGTATTTCACTCATGTCATTTGAAAGGTAATTTAGGTGATTTAACATAATGAACATTAATCGATGGTAAGATTTAATTGGCCGGACTCCAAAAGTCTTTTTGTAAGTGACAGAGTTCCTTTTTATTTTCCATTTATTTTTTATCCAGAAATTATTAATGATAGGATTAGCAAACACATGGGACCTCTTTGTATTTTAAAAACATTTCTCTCTCTCTTTCTTCTTTCATGTTCTTCTTCTTCGAAAATCATCATTTTACTCTCAAATTCTCTCATTTTTCATCTTCTATGTGTGTAATTGTTATTGAAAGCTAAACTTGAAGTATATATACATGTTGGTGGCTGAAAAACGTGAAGAGGGAGATGGAAGTCATTGGCGGCCATTAACAGAGCTTCGAAGCTCTAATAAAAAATGTGGGTTACCACAAATGAGCTCCGTTTTGAGTGAGTGATACCTTAAAAAAAACGAAATATAAAGGAGAATTCATATCGAAAATTTGAAGAAATTTCATTGAGATTGACATGATTTTGGATCGATTTTATAGCAACTCTCAAGGTTGAAAAAGATGATTAATAAATTTTGGATTACCGCAATCGAGCTCTATTTCACGTAGGTGATATCTCAAAAGAACCGAAACGTAGAGGGGAGCTCATACATGAAATTTGAAGAGTTTGGTTAAGATTTAACATGTTTTGGATCAAATTACAACAATTGTTTGTCCAAAAGGAAAAGAAGACACTGCTAGAAATAGTCTACCAGAATCCTTATTCAAGTCTAAGATAGACTAAAGTTTTGTGTTGGCAGTTCTTATGTTTGCATATGTTTGAAATTTATAGAAATATTTCACCACTAGACTCACTAGACACGACATTCGTTACAATAACTGCTTCATTAAAAAGATTGTTAGGAAAATTTAACACTACACTCACTAGCTAAAATAATTATTATAATAATTGATTCATTATGAAAATTGTTAGGCAAATTTATTTCACCACTAGACTCACTAGACACGACATCCGTTATAATAACAGGTTCCTTAGGCAAATTGTTAGAAAAATTTAACACTAGACTCAGTAGTTAAAACAGTCGTTATAATAACTGCTTCATTATGAAAATTATTAGGCAAATTTATTTCACCACTAGACTCAGTAGACAAAATATACATTATAATAACAAGTTCCTTAGGAAAATTTAACACCAGACTCAGTAGGCAAAACATTCGTTATAATAACAAGTTCATTAGAAAAATTGTTAGAATATATATATATATATATATATATATATATATATATATATATATATATATATATATATATATATACCTTGAAAGAATTAGTTGTTATCAAGTTAAAAAGAAGTAAACAAATTAAATAATAACTTTTCCCTTTGCACAACCATAAAACTTTCTTCCAGGATTTTGTGATGTCTTTGAAATCCTAATGGAAGCTAAATCACCACACTTACATATTCCTTTTATGTGGCATCATGTTAGACGACGAATTCAGTGACATTTTTGTAATTAGTGAACGACGCTTCTAATAATCTTCATTAGCGTTATAATGTCAGGTATTGAAACAAAAATGGTTCAATATTCATGTAAATTACACTAAAAATGCAAATACAGAAAGAAACCCAAAACAGGCGCTTTATGCATCAGTCTGCAAAATTAATTGGGCCTCCATTCGGTGAGGTCCATAAGAAAACTTTACAAGTAGTTGGGATTATTATTTGAAAATAAGAGGGTCATTTGCACTTTTGGCCCTATTTTTTGCTAGTCTTTAATTTTTTTTCCTTAAATGAAACTTATGTATATCGGGGCATAAAATATTTTTAAGGAATCCAACATAACTTGTGTTGGATCCTTTAAAGAACGTATGCCCTAAACATAAGTTTCATTTGAGGGAAAAAAAACTAAAGATCAACCCATTTGAAGGTCAAACTGTGCAATTCAATGAAAATAAGTGATAAATTTAAAATTAATCAGAATTTAACAAATTTTCATGTGAAAATAATATTTGGAAAAAAATACCATCAATTAAAAAACAAAAGGGTAGAAATTTACTTCTTCGCTTTTTTTGTTTTTCTCAACCTGGAATTTAATTTTTGTAACAAAAATTTTTAGGATAACAATGTTCTTAAGTTCATTTTGGTAACTTAAAATTTCATGACAATTAATGTCCACACGTGTTGTTTGGTAGATATTTAGAAGGCAAGTTGTCCATGTATTAAAACATGCATAAGTAATACTCTCTGACTCAAATTGTTTGTCACGGTTACTAAAAATTATTTATCTCAAATTATTTTCGTTTTAGAAGTTCAAGACATAATTAATTAATATTTCTCCATTTACCCGTTGTCATTAATGAAGATGACATATAAATATAGTAAACATTTAATGGAGAGATATTATAACTTAGACATAAATAAGAGTAAAGTAGATCAAATACCCTCCTAATTAATATTTTTTAAGGGACGTGTAAACCAAAAAAATGACAAATAATTTGAGATGGAGGGAGTACCATGCGTGGTAGTTGGTTAGAAGGTAAGTTATTTATTTATAAATTAATACGGTATTTGGTTTGCAATTTAGAAACTCGTATACTAATACATGTATTAGTTAAGAAAATATATGTATTAGTTTATGCAAAATAGAAGATAGAATAACTAATACATAAATAATTCAACCCTGCATAAAATAATATATACTCATAACTAATTTCTTCATTATTTATACCTGCATAATTCTAATGAGGGTGAAAGAAATAATGTCTTGATTATTTTCACTAATTGAAAGAGAATATATACAATTTACATATTTTCATAATAGGAGAATCATATTCCTATTCTACTCCTAAAACCTTATTCTATTTGGAGACTAACTATACAATTATGGTAAGTGTACACGACTAATTAAGGTAATACTTACACTATAATATTACAACACCTTATTTATCAAATCTACCCAACACGTGGGCTTGCTACAGTAAAATCCGAGAGCCAATATACATAAGTATACACATGTATATTGTGTATACTTATGTATATTTAACACATCCCCGCAGTCATAGCGGACGGTCTTCGAACGCTAAGAATGTCCCTAAAATCATCAAAAAGGACCGAGGGAAGACCCTTTGTAAATATGTCTGCAATTTGACGGGACATGGTAGATGAGTACTTGTCCACGAACTACCTTTTCGAGAACAAAGTGAATGTCCATCTCGATGTGTTTAGTGCGCTGGTGCTGAATCGGATTACCAGAAAGGTAGATGACACTAACATTATCACAGTAAACCAAGATAGCTTTTTGAATAGGACAATGAAGCTCCAAAAGAAGATTACTTAACCAACATGATTCAGAGACCACATTGTCTACCCCTCGATACTCGGTATCTGCACTAGAGCGGGACAATGTCGACTGGCGTTTTGCAGACTAGGAGACTAAGTTATTACCAAGAAATATACAATAGCCGGACGTGGAACTCCGGGTCTCTGGACAACCACCCCAATCAACATCTGTGTAGGAGATAAGGGTAGATGTCGAAGAAGGATATAAATGTAAGTCATAGTCTAGTGTCCCCTGGATGTAGCGAATAATGTGTTTGAGCGAATTTATGTGCTCAAACCTGGGATCATGCATAAACAAACACACATGTTGTACGTCATACGTAATATCTGATCTCGTGAATGTGAGATACTAAAGAGCCCCTGCGAGACTGCGATAACGGGTTGGATCCTCGTAAGGTGAGCCAACCGCAGCACCTAGCTTGGGCTTAGTTTCAACCAGAGTGGAAGTGGACTTACAGGATGACATCCCAGCCCTCTCAATGATCTCAGCTACATACTTCCTCTGAGATAAGAACAACCCATTTGCATAACGAGTGACAACAATCTCCAAAAAATAACTCAAGGGCCCCAAGTCTTTCATAGCAAACTCAGAACTGAGCATTGTCATGATACACTGGTGTAATGCATCCGAAGATGCAATCAAGATAATATCATCCACATATAATAGTATATAAGCCAAGGAAGAACCACAATGATATATAAACAATGAATTATCAGACATGCTGTGAGAGAACCCAATAGTCGAATCATAGTCTGCAAACCTCTTATACCAAGCCTGTGGAGACTACTTAAGCCAATACAAGGACTTCTTCAACAAACATACATGATAAGGATGTTTGGGATCCCTAAACCCCAAGGGCTGATGCATATAGACTGTCTCCTTGATATCACCATGTAAGAAAGCATTATTCACATCTAACTGATGAATGTGCCATGATTTTGAAAGAGTCAAGCTGAGCACAGTGCGAATGGTAGCCAGCTTGATCACCGGACTAAACGTCTTACCACAATCTACCCCAACCTACTGAGTCTTACCATCACCTACAAGACGAGCCTTATGCCTCGCAAAAGAACCGTCAGAATTGTCCTTATGAGCAAAAATCCACATAGACCGAATAATATTAACACCAGATGGACGAGGCACCAACCCCCACGTCTTATTATCAATAAGAGCATTATATTCGTCGGTCATAGAAATTTTCCAATTCGGGTCATTTAAAGCAGACATTGGATTACGGGATAAGGGGATAAGGGTGATTTAAGAACATTAGAATTTAAATTAAGATGTCTTTTGGTTTAAAAATACTCCGTTGACTACGAGTGACCGGTCTATGACTCGAGGGAGAATTGGGTGGATTTTAGGAACTACCGGAACACGTGACGGACTGGCCAGCAGGCAGTGGGCCTTCTGGCCCAGCCCAAAAATTTGAGAAACCCGTGACTGGAATAATGGCGGTAATGGGCTGGGTAATCGCCCGATTAGTCGATGTGGTCTGAGGATTAGTTTCTGATAATTGGAGCGATGTCTGGCGACGGAATAGTGGGGCGGTGGGCGATGGGCTTTCTTTGGCGGATTGGGGTGTGGGACATATTCGAAAAATGGTGAATAATATACGGGGATATACCATCATCCAAAAAATTATATGAACTAGGCATGAGATTACTAACTTTAGCAAACAAAAATTAGGATTCATAAAAAAATTACATGGTGACTAATGATGATTTTATTAGATGATAAATCAAAATATTTGTAACCACGATGATTTGACGGATAACCCAAAAACACACAAGGGGTAGACCGGGCTTGAAGTTTGTTAATTATGGTGGACGGAAAGAGTGGATAACACAAGCACCCAAAAACCCTAAGATGTGAATACGAAGGAGTCTTATTATATAAAATTTGAAGAGGGGACGAATATGTCAAACCTTTGGAAGGAAGAATGTTTAGGAGATATGTAGCCATTTGTAGAGCATGATGCCAAAAAGAAAGGGGTACGGAAGCATAAATCAATAAAGTTCAGACCATGTTATTAATGGTACGAATTTTGCTTTATTTCCCATTTTGGGATGACGTATGAGGGCAAGAAAAATGAAAATTGATCCCATTATTAGAACAACTCCCGAAACACCCCATTATCATATTCTTTTCCATTATCACATTGAATATTTTTGATTTCCTGTTCGAATTGGATTCTAATGAATGCTCTAAATTTTAAGAAAGTGGAAAAAATTGATTTTTTTTGCTATCGAAAAAGTCCATAAAAACTTAGAATAATCATTCAAAAATAGAACATAATACCGATGACCCAAAGAACTGAGAACAAGAGATGTTCATAAATCACTATGAATAATATCAAATGTCATTAAAGTATGAGAATTATAGTCTACAAATGGCAACCTAACAATTTTTCCTAAAGAACAAGATTGACAATTTGGAGTACTACGCGTACCCTTACACGAAATAAAATTTTTTTTATCTAAGGAGGATAAAATAGACGACCCCGTATGGCCAAGATGAGCGCAAGGGCTTCCAAAGTTGATAGCAAGGCTTGACTCGAGAGACTGGAACATGTCGTGATAGGATAAATATCTCCCCTCCTATCACACCTCATGAGAGGACTCCCCGTCTTGAAATCCTTCACAAAAAACTCAAACGAATCAAATTCAACATAAACATAATTATCAGTGGTGAGTTTACAGACAAACACTAATTTTTTAATCAATTTAGGGGCATGAAGGATATTTTTCAAGATAAGGGGTAAATTGGGGGGGGGGGGGCAATATTTTATGACCATAACCACGAATTGGAATTGAATTACCACTACAAATAATTATGCCACGAGAGCCGCTCAAATTGGAATAAGACGAGAGATTACCTCGATCGGATGTCATGTAGATAGTACCGATTTGGGTTTGGCGGGTGTCCATGTACCAATTTGGGTTTGGCGGGTTTAATCCAAGTGTGTGCATTGCTGCTTCAATGTCAGTTTGTGTGAGGTCCGCTGCATGGTAGGCCTGCGGAGGCCGAGGCCCAAGTACACTGGCCTGCTGCCCCGACCCATAAACTGGTCTGAATCACGAGACTGGACCCGAGATACTGGGCCTGGACTGTTGGGAAAACTGGGCCTAGTTTCCCGGGTAATAACCTAGAAAACAACTACTGTTTGGCCCATATTGACTAGCCCAATTCCATTGCATAGGGGCCCAATTTTGTTGTTGTTGCTGATTGCCTCAAGGGCAACCACCGCTACCACCACTGTTCCGGCCGCCACCATTGTTGCCGCTGCAATTCTTGCCACTATTTTTTCTATTCTAACCCTTTTTGCCGACACCGTTATTGCGGTTTTGGCCCGAGTTGTTGGAACCTGAGGGAGAAAAATTTGACTCGATCATCATGACTATGGGACTAGCACCGGTAGCCGCCTTTTTGGCCAAGCCGACTTCTTCGAGTGTAAGCATAGAACGAGCCTGATAAAATTGGGAAGAGGGCTGCTCTGACGAAGAAGCGTGCCAACACCACTATATGATTCAGAAAGACCTGCAACCATCTGAAGGATAAGACGATCGTTGGTAACTAGTGCACCAACGTGGCAGAGTTGGTCCGCCAATTCTTTCAACCTTTTGCAATAAGCTGAAACGTTCGGAAAATTTTCCATGTTGACGTGGGAAAATTCCTGCTCAAGAGTAACATCTCTGAAATTTTGATTATCTTGGAATATGTCACGCAACCTATTCCAAGCAGCCATCGCCGTAGAGTCCGGCTCAATAATCGTCTGCAACAGGTCGGTAGAGATAGTGGAGTAAATCCACTGAAGGACGGTGGCATTAAGAGTCATCCACAACTTAGGATCATCCTCGCGTTTAGGCACCTCCGTATCATCAGGAGCCGCGGGGATTATGTGATGGATTACTTGATGCGAGCGTGCGTGAATTCTGAACCGTTCGGCCCACGTCGCATATTGGACGTTTTCAATTTCAAGAATAAGAGGGATATGATTCTTGATGTTAGAAACAACCAGGGCAGGATGAAACGTGTTCTTTGAATTAGACATAACGAAAGAAAGAAGAGGAGATTGGAGGGATTTTGAAGGGAAACGACACGGAAACCGAGGGCAAGATGCTCGGACCGAAGGAAATTTTAGAGAGAAAAATTTTCAACCTAGACTTCTGATACCATGAAAGAAATAATCCCTTGATTATTTTCATTGATTGAAAGAGAATATATACAATTTACATATTTTCATAATAGGAAAATCTTATTCTTATTCTACTCCTAAAATCTTATTCTATTTGACTAATTAAGGTAATACTTACACTACAATATTACAACACCTTATTTACTAAATCTGTCCAACACGTGGGCTTGCTACAGTAAAATCCGAGAGCCAATATACATAAGTATACACATGTATATTGTGTATACTTATGTATATTTAAGAGAGAGTTACCAAACGACAGTTTGAAGCTAAAGAAGAAGTCTACAAACATGCTTAGAAACCTTAGCATAAGAACTTTTGCGATCTCTGACTTATTTTCACATTCAATTATGCTTCGTACACAAAGTATATTTAAGAGTTAATTATTGTTATAGATCAACTTCACCTAAGACATAAAATTCTTATATACCTTCGGTGTAGAGTACTTAACCTCCTACAAAAATGTTGATGTTGCCTCTAATCTGACCTGTGGCTTTGATCAAATATGTATAACAGACTAGTTGAACATTAATCCCTTACAATTTAAATGATGAAAATAACATTATAAGGATCTCGTATATTTTAAATTTCTTACATGTACAAATAAAAATCACTCTTGAAATTTGATATAAGACTAAAAAAATCATAATAGATCATAAAACGAATTAATCTCAAAATTTTATGATTTCCCTTCTGTATCAAATTGATATTGGCAATTGCTGCGCTTTGCTATTTTATCTGTACGTAAATGTTTGTCACCGAATTACTATCGTAGATCTCCAATAATGGGTTACTTAATATTAGCCGCCTTAGTTAACGTGCAAACATATCATTCTTTGTAAACCTTCACCTAATCACGAACTTTAAATAATTGATTAAACGAACAAATATATTTTTATATATAATATGTTCCCAATTTGCTTCTAATTTATTGCAATCATATACAGTTCTATTGCGGTTAGGTTGTAACTTGTAAGTTGTAACTTTGATGTTTATCTTGTCTGGAAAAAGCATATCAAATAATTCTGCTAGATCCATTCCTTTTTTATTTAGCTGTCAGAATATATTAGTTTATGTGATTATTAACTGATAGAGGCATGTTACCAACAAAGTCAACTACAAAATTAATCTTTAAGTAACACTTCAAGTACTCAAAATCACAGTCCCCAATGAGCTGTTCTAAACGGTGGCTATAGGAACATAATTTATTAATTTATAGTACTAGTATCACAAATTATATTGTTGATGGATCGTTTGTTTCGCGAACAAAGTTATACTAAAATTATAATACATAGACAGATTCTTAAATTTATATCAACTTACAAGTACACCCTCTATATTTGGGTGTGCATAAGTAAACACCTCAACTTGTATAAAATTGAACATGTAAAAACAAATACTAACGTGATACTGACGTAATCTACAAAATTAATGTTTTAATTAACTCTAAAAATACTCAAAATCACATCCCCAATGAGCCGTTCTTCACGGTGGCTATAGGATCATATTTTATAGTACTAGTATCACCAATTATATCGTTGAGGGATGGTTTCATCCGCGAACAAGTTATACTAAAATCATAATGTTGGAATTATAATACGGTGATTAGATAAGGCATAATAAATAGACATACCCTCAAATTTGTTTCAACTGGCAAATACGTCTTCAACTTTGAGTGTGCATAAATAGACACATCAACTTGTCTCCACTTTATCAGTTGAACACTCCAACTTACAATACGATCATCTAAACACCTTTAAAATCTATGGGCCACGTCAGTGGCACGTCACGTCAGCATTTGTGTTTACGTGTTCAACTTTATACACGTTGATGTGCCTATTTGTGCACACCCAAAGTTAGAGAACGTACTTATCAGCTGAAGCCAAATTTGAAGGTCTGTTTATATATTATGACATTAGATAAAAACGAGACTATAGTGTATCTATACTAAGATATTAAGTTTGTTGATATAGAAATAAAATATATAAAAGGGGTGTTTGACTAAATAAATTTAGATGATTTTTTCTCGTAAATTTTTACTTTGACCTTCTAAAAGGACTTCGAGAAGAGCTTTGAAGACAGGTATCTTCGTCATTTGATCGTTTAATCTCAAGATTGTTTTTTTTTTTACTTCTTGGTGGTTGTCACATGCTTTGGGGCTTATTAATTCGAATTCACACCGTGTAAGACATATTAAAGTATCTCACATTGAATCTGGTATAGTAATTTCACGAAATTATGAGATTACTTATCCCGCAATTAAAAAAGTTCAACCAAATAAATAATAAAATAATGTCAAATTTTATTACGAGATTACTATCTTTATCTCTAATACCAAACGACCCCTCAAGGAATATCCTCACCACCTCGTCTTAAAAATTAAAGAAAACCACAATTTGATGAGTTGGTTCTTTGAGGCAATAGAAAATAATTTTTGTTTTGTGATTCATCTGAGACTTTAATTCCAAGCATAAATAAATGAGAGAAGCCACGTTCCTACATCTCTTCACGACTGTTTCAAATATTCATAATTATGTAATAAAAAAATCTTTTTAAAAAATACTCTTAATTATGCTAAGTATATAAAAGGAGAGGATCCTCTTTGCATTTGCTTCAAATAACCAGACTTTCTCTACTTTGAGCTTAATTAGCCACGAAAAATGTCAATTACTAATTCACAATTTTCAAATTGCTTCTTGATTTCATTGATTTTTCTTATTGCATTTGCTCCAAACCATGCAAATGGACAAGAACTTAAAGTAGGGTTTTATCACAAAACATGCCCTCATGTTGAGTGGATAGTGAAGGAAGTTGTTGATGATGTTATATCAAGAGTCCCTAGCCTTGCTGCTCCTTTGTTGAGAATGCACTATCATGATTGTTTTGTTAGGGTATGTATGCATGCAAAATAAATTATTTTATTACTATCATTTTATATAGTATTGTGTGTTTTTTATGAAATTTTCTTTTTAAGACTCGCTCAAAAGGTTGTGATGGTGTGACAAGTATTTTGCATTCTTAATCAAAGATCTCAAATTCGAGCTCTGAATCTAGCGAAAACCCTGACTAGACGGGCCCAAAGCCGGCGTCAAGTGATTTTATAGGGAAAATGACTTCCCACACTTAGTGCACGGTGTCATTTCCCTTACTTTTATATTTCTTGTTCTAACTAGCACTTTAGACATGTTAATTTTATTATCAATCTTTAATATGTATTCGTTCCAAAAAGTATATTTTCATTCATTAACCAAACCTTCGATAACTAAGTTTTAGGAACATACTTTTCCACGGAAATAATTTTTCGTGAAAAATTGACTATCGTCGTATCCGGTGACGGAGCCACATGTACTTAAGGAGTGTCGACCTCCATTCGACGGAAAATTACACTGTGTAGCTAGGTAAAAATATTTTTATGTGTATATATCACATATTGACACCCCTCGGCTCCTTCGTGGATTTACTTCTTCATATTTTGACCCCCAACCCTGACCCCCTCTCTCCCCGTGAAATTTTTGATTCCACCACTTATAGTATCTAATATAGTGCATGCAATTATTCTAACTATAAATCCTTACTTAAGTATTCCTCTATATTTTTGGCAGGGTTGTGATGCATCACTTCTGTTGGATTCCCCAACAAAACAAGCTGAGAAGGATTCAATCCCAAATTTAAGCCTAAGAGGATTTCAAATTATTGATAAAGTGAAGACTGCTATTGAAAAATCTTGCCCTGGGATAGTTTCTTGTGCTGATACTGTTGCCTTAGTAGCTAGAGATGTCACTGTTGCGGTAAATATTACTATCTACATGTTAAATTTGAGTTCAAGTCTTCAAATATCGTCAGTGTAAATATTTGATATTATTAAGTCATCCTAAAGATATTTATATGTAAGCGTTCTTAAAATATGAGATTTAAAATCTTGAAAACAAAAGATGTTATCTACTACACTATGTAAAGATAATTTTATGGTGTAAAAATTATTTATACGGATAGTACATAGGTAAAATTTTATCCGCACCCGGTGTTTACATCAAGCCAATAGATGCATGATATTGTTTGTACATAGTCCTTTAGCATCTAACTATGGTTAATTACATGCATCCAACAACGTTAGTAAAAAAACATTTTTTACACTATTATAGGTATGTCCCTTTAAAATCTGAAATCTGTAATCTTAAAAAATAAGACAAGTTACTACTACAACAATTAAAGGTGACCTTGCGCTGTATTTTTTTTATACTAACGGTATACAAGGAAGTACTTAAAATCGTTAAAATTTACCACTTATTATACAAGAGTTTCTAATTATTGTTCTTTTTATAATTTTAAATCTCATCAGGTGAAGGGACCATTCTGGGAAGTAGAAACAGGGCGAAGAGATGGAAGAGTGTCAAATATAACCGAAGCCTTATTTAATTTGCCTCCTCCTTTTGCAAACATAACCTCTTTGAAACAAGGATTCTTGCAGAGGGGATTAAGTGTGAAGGACCTCGTTGTATTATCAGGTAATATTGATTACTTCTTTATTAAGTTTAAGTTATATACACCATCCATTAGATTAGAAATTTTTTAATCATTCAAATTATATAAGCTTCTTAAATATGATATTTCTAATCTCATAAACAAGATATCTTACGTGCTACAATAAGATAAAGATAATTTAATGGTGTAATTTTTCACATTAACGGTGTATATATAACGTAGAAATAGCACCCACCGGCCACTTTTGGGCCATGTAATTGAAACATAGCCCCTATCATGGGGTTTCAAATTCCCATGTAAAACTCCATGATAATGTAGTGGAGTTCCACTCTTGAATTTTGAAACCCCATAATAATGGTTATTTCTTAATTACATAGACCGAAATGTGCCTACTTTTCCCATATATTTACAAGTAAGCCTCTTTAAATTGTGAGGTTTTATAATCTTGAAAATAAGATAGGTTACCTGCTACAACAGGTAAAGAAGACATAATGACGTAAAATTTAGACCGTGTATATATACTGGTAAAATTCACAAATAGTCACTTTTCAGCCCCTTGAAAATAGTCATTGTCGTGAAGTTTTTAATTTTATTGGTGAAACTCCAGGACATTATCATAGAGTTTAACTTGTGAAATTTGAAACTCCTTGACAATGACTATTTTTCAGTTATAGGGCCGAAAAGTGTTCAGTGGCCACTATTTCTACGGTTAAAATTCATAAATAACCACTCTTTATATATATATTTTGCAATTAAAAGATAGGCACAATCAAATTTTCAAATTATACTGGTGAAATTCGATGACAATACTACTAAAAAAATAGTCAAGAAGTGCCCAATGAGCGATATTTCTACACTTATAACTCAAAGTCATTCTTCTAGCTCATTACTATGGCATCAGTGGAGGATCTAGGGGGTGGGAGGGTGTTCCCTTGACAAAAATTACATTGTATATATAAGGTATTTTATTTTATTTTTATGTAATTATATAGATTTTAAATTTATTGAACACAAGATTAGATGTTAACTTAGTGGTTTAGGGGGTCAAAATACACCTTGAGGTTTTAAGTTTAAATTCAATGCATTACATTTTTATTTTTTGAACCTGAATAGTGAAAATTCTAAATCCGTCGCCGTGTGACATGCATGTAAACTAGCTAATATTTGAAAGTTGTGCTTTAGCTTCTTCTAATCTTTTTTGAATAAACATCTTACAGGTTCTCACACAATTGGAATGTCTCACTGCTCATCATTCAACAACCGTCTTTACAACTTTACTGGAAAAGGAGATACAGATCCCTCATTGGACCCCAACTACATAAAAAGTTTGAAACTAAAATGTTCACCAAATGACCAAAATACCATAGTGGAAATGGACCCTGGAAGTGTTAGGACATTTGATAATTCTTATTATAAGCTTGTGGCTAAAAGAAGGGGACTTTTTACTTCTGATTCTGTTTTACTTGATGATAGTGAAACAAAGGCTTATCTCAAAGAACAATCAATTAATCAATATGGTTCTACATTTTTTAAGGACTTTGGTGAGTCTATGGTGAAAATGGGAAGGGTTCAAGTGCTCACTGGTACTCAAGGTGAAATTAGAAAAGTTTGCACAAGGATCAACTAGTAAAGCATAAAGCATAGTTTATATTTATTTTTTGAAGTGATTATGCACGTCTAGTGGTCAACCATATAATTTGTTTTCTTTTGATTTTTTGAATAATGTGTTTATCATTTAGAATTGATGTAAGTTTATTGTGTTTCTTTTATGGAATATTAATAAGTTGTCCAATTTGGAAGTCTTTGTAACAAGTGTGAGAAATAGTGGAAAGTTTGATATTTCTCAGCTGTCATTTTCATTGCTGAATCTAGTATCTCAACAGCTTCAAGTTATTAGAGAGAAAATTATTACTTTATCCCGAGAGCTAGGATGAGTAAAAATAATTAAGAGAGGAAATTATTTGAGCAGTATTTCAAGGGAAATAATCCCTTTGTCTTAAATATTAAAAAACTACACGAAAAATAGTACAAGAACATAACTAATGATTCAAAATATTTTTAAAAAGATATCTAAGTAATTATAATAATAAAATAAGTTCTTTAACTCCCTAAACAGTAACATCTTTCACATGAAATGGGGACGGATAGAGTAATAGTTACAACAATAACAACATACCCAGTGTAATCCCACAAGTGGTGTATGAGAGGGTAAGATGTACGCAGACCTTATCT
Source organism: Anisodus acutangulus (assembly GCA_029783415.1). Lineage (NCBI taxonomy): Eukaryota > Viridiplantae > Streptophyta > Magnoliopsida > Solanales > Solanaceae > Anisodus > Anisodus acutangulus. Next base: position 44,861,460 of record CM056509.1, on the reverse strand, counting down.
CTATCTTTATAGGATAGAGAGGTTGTTTCCGATAGACCCTCGGCTCAAAAGAAATGTACCCAATGCATGAATAAAGGAAGGAAGAGGAGACGATAAAATAACAAATGTGCAAAACAAATAAAGTAACATGAATCAATACACATTGACAAAAAAAACTACGTGACTACCTAAATCATACGGCTACAAGTACGATAACCCTATGTTACCCACTAACCATCTACCCTAATCCTCGACCTCCACACCTTCCTATCTAAGATCACGTCCTCAGTCAACTGGAGTTGTTCCATATCATGTCTAATCACCTCACTCAGTTCTTTTTCGGCCTACCTATGCCTCTCCTCACTCCTACTATAGCCAGCCTCTCACACCTCCTCATTGGCGCATCCTCGCACCTCCTCTTCACATTCCGAACCATCTCACCCTCCCTTCCCACATATTTTCCGCCACTAAGGCTAATCCCACCTTCTCCGTATAACTTCGATCTTAATCATATCCCTCATAGTATTCCCACACATCCATCAGGGCATACTCATATCCGCTACATTTATCTTCTGAATGTGTGCACTCTTAACTGGCCAACATTCTTTCCCATACAATAGTGCTGGTATAACCACCACTTTGTAGAATTTACCTTTAAGCCTAGGCGATACTTTTTTATCACATAGTACCCCCAGAGGCGAGCCTCCATTTCGCCTACCCGCTCTTGTACAGTGTGCGACATCAGCATCAACTTCTATTAGAAATTAAGAGATGTGAGTTTGGAATTTTCTGTGTATTTTATTGAAAGAGAAGATCATATGTATATACAAGTATCTAATAGAAAATAATGAATAAACAAAATACAAAACCCTATACATATTTGTCTAAATTCTGTTGGTCATCTAAGCATCTTCATAACTGATATTATTCCTTACAATATTGTCGTTAGCTGATGTGTACAAATTGGAAGAAATTTCTCTTATTCCTTGTATATTTCTTGTGTGCAGGTGTTCTATCATTGGGATAATGTATGAATTGTTTGGCCCAGTATGCAAGTCCATTTCATGCGGCCCAAGAGTAGAGGCATTCAGATAATTAAAATCAACTTGGGTCGGGTCCAATAATACCAAAGTTGAGTCGTGTACTTTTGAGACCTAAATGTTTGAACAGTTGTTTCCCCCTTCTTCCTCATCATAAATGTTCGATGAATTAGCCATGGTTTTTGTTCTTAACATCCCTTAAAGTTGGAGGGGGAAGAAGTAACTCCTAACTTGTGCATAATAAGATGGTGATTTGGCCTAGAAAGGGATTTCGTGAATAGATCAGCAAGCTGATCTTTGAAAGGTACAAATGATAAATAAATGAGACCGGAGAGGTATTGTTGCCGGACGTAATGACAGTCATGCTCCACGTGTTTTGTTCTCTCATGAAACACTGGGTTTCGAGCTATATGTATAGCTGCTTGACTATCAGAGTGCACTAGTATAGGAAGTTTTGGTGGAACTGAGAGGTTGGTGAGTAACCGGCTAAGCCATGTCAACTCAGTTACCAATCTACTCATAGAGCGGTATTCCGATTCAGCGAAAGATAAAGAAATTGATGCTTGATTCTTGGATTTCCAAGAGATAGGATATCCACCTAGATTGATTAAGAAACCATTCACCGACCTTCGTAAATCACGACTCGAAGCCCAATCGGCATCACATAAAGCCTGAAGTTGAAAGGAGGGTTCAGATGATAGGAATATCTCTTGGCCAGGATCATTTTGCAGAAACCACAAAACTCGCAAAGCTGCAGAGAGATAATTCACACATGGGGTTTGCATGTATTGACTGAGGATAAGAACTGCAAATGATAAATCTGGTCGTGTATGTGTGAGGTAATTGATTTTCCCAACCAAATGTCTATAGATTGTGGGATCTGATAATAAGTTTCCTAATTTTGCAGATAGTTCGGATGAAGGGTCGAGAGAACATGAGACAGAAGGCATATAATCCACATCGAATTTGTCATGCCCCAACGTGGGGAAGCGTGGCCAATACATGGTGCCTCACTAGGCCCGAGCGTACTAATATGTTGCTCGTATAATTTGCGTCTCAATGAATAGATTAGGATAATGAAGCCGATCTATAAGTGTGGTATTATAACTTAGGCCGACAAGGACATACACTAAAATGTTTGTAAACAACAATCAACTTAACCAAAGCGGGATCATCTCGTCATATATAACATAAGTATCGCTATATGGGTCGAGAATCAACCGACACCTTTGTCAAAGAGGTAAAAGATGGTATGAATACCTTAGGGAATATTGTGAGGTCTCATTTAACTTCGATTAAGCAATTAGAATCACAACTGGCCAAATCTCGGCCATCCTCAATCAAAATAAAAAAAACACACTTTCGAGTGATACGGTCGCGAACCCAAAGAATGATGGAAGTAGTGGATCTCATTGCATGGACATTACAACTAGGAGTGGCAAGGTACTTGGAGGATATGAGCTGGTGAAAGAAGATGAAGAGATTGATGAGACACTTGTTGATGAACCCGTAGCTATTAAAGAAGAAACAATTCCAAAGAACAAAAGAGCTAGTAATGAAATACTCATTGTGATTGAAGATGCACCCGAGATTAAGGGAATTTCACCAAAAAAGGAAGTGTTCGAAGAGGTACCAACGGATTTAACGCCCATCCTGAAACCTCATCCTCCATTTCCTCAAAGGTTGGGAAAACAAGTAAATGATGGAAAGTTTTGTAAGTTCATGCAAAAGTTTAAGGGACTCTTAATCAATATACCGTTAGTGGAGGCCCTTAAACAAATATCGGGCTATGCTAAGTTCATGAAATATCTCATCATGAAGAAGAGGTGAGCTAGTTTCGGAACATTGGACGTTACTCATCATTATAGCTCCATTGTTTCAAAGGCATTGGTTTAAAAAAGGACCCCGAAGCTTTTACTATTCCGTGTATCATTAGGGTGTACAAATTTGTTAAAGCCTTGTTACTCACTTTACCGGGGCTTCATCCAGTATGACAGGGGTTGAGGATACCTTGCTCATTCCCTCAATGACACCTACTGGGACCACCACTGACACAACAACAGATATGACCATGCATGTTGATCCAGCTATTGATGTTGCAGTTCCTCCTTCTAAGGTGGACACACCTCGATATGATCAGAGTGCCTAGGGTACCCCAAGGAGCTCCTATCTTCTGTTTTACATTTTATGTATTAGGAATACTGCATACTTCTTTGTTCAGGAGTAGGGCAGCTCTTGTTGAGTGTGAATATTTTTTGTTGCTCTTGGTTTCTCTTAATCAATGTTCTTTTCCAAGAACTTTCATATTTTGTTTGTTTTGTTGAGCCTGGAATGTGTAGGTAGTGTTTTTTTTTGTTGTTCAAGCATGGCTAAGTATTTTGACTTATGCAGTGTTTGTTTGATTAGTTGATGGCATGTATTGTTTCTATTTTTGAACTTACCCCTCCAAAAACTTCAGTGTGCATATGTACTTGAAATGACAATGAATTGGCATGCATGAATAATTTTGTGACATTATGCCTATTAGAACATTGATTGATAATTGTCTCGAGAATTTGGTTAGGAAGTCAAGTTTAAAATAGAAGATGTTATCCATATGTCATGTGTAGTGAGGTTTTTTTGTGAGTTCTTTTGCCTATCTTGTGGTCTAGAACTTGTCCGGGATGTGTGTCAAGGCGAAATCCTAGACTACAGTTGGTTTGAAAAATGATGTTAGGCCTTTCTTGGATTCGTTTTTGTGTCCAAAATTGCCTACCCTGACATACTTTCCCTAGTCAACCCCTTTGAGCCTTTAACCTTTTCTTTGACAATCATGTTACAAACTTTAAGCGTTTGTTCTTTATTGATCTACTTGTTGGCACCCTACCTCCCTAAGTGCTTGAAAGTGCAAATATAGGCTAAAAGCCTCAATTTGGGGGTGTTAGGTTGGAAAAAGTTGTGATGTGGTAGTTATTTTAAAGGTGAAAAATACTTGTAGTTCTTTCTTCTGGGTTTTCTACCAAAATAATTCTTTGTTAGATTCTAGCTTCTAGTTTTATACTAGAAGAGATTGTTGAATTGTGAGGGATACACCTACACCGGGTGAAATATCCTTAATGACAATGTCTTAATTGACACACCTCAAGCTTTCAAGAATTTCCTACAATGTTCGTAATCAAGTATTTTCCGTAAGATTTCCAATAAATATAAGGTCTCAAACACACTCGAACAAATAAATAACTAGAATGATGGTTGTTATCAAACATTTGTATTTAGTTGTCATTTTATATGGAGAGCAACACTAGATACATAGAATGAACACGGTTATCAAGTTCAATTCTCGGATGGTCATCCAACTAAAGGTCATTATGTCTAAAAACTAAATATTGTACCAGAAAAGGAGAATATATTATTACCCCTTTAATTTGTCTCAAATTTTCAACTACACATCTTAAGTTTGGGGGATCCGATGACCCCCCACCCCAACCCCCAACCCCACACCTCACTCCACCCCACGCAGACTTGTTCAAATGTATGGATCTTGCTGATTTGGGTCCTTATAAGAATAATAGAGTGATAAGATTATTTTCCTCAATGATATTGTTCCATAAATGAGGTAAATATACAACAATTAGAGCCACATCTTAGGCTATAATTAGGCTACTAATAACTACTAATAGGATATGATTAAGCTAATTATATGCCATCTAATCTATCTACTTAAATTCTAATTTACCTACCATTTACCTTCTAAAATTAATTATAATAATTACTAATTACAATCAATTATTAATTATTCTACCGGTCCTTTTATGCGAAGATGGTGTTTGGCCAGAAAATATGGCGTTTTCCAGCAATAACCTGCAATTGTTTGTCTTGCTTTTACTTCTCAAGTACCTCATTTTGATTAAATGCACTCTCTACTTATACCACTACCTCTGGTCTACTAGGAAATGCATAGTCTAGAAGGATCGTAGGACTCGCGCAAACTTAAGATCTGGAGTATAGTTGAAAAAAGTACAAATAGAGTTCAATCAATTGATTTATTAACCACTCAATAAGAGAACAGCGTGTGTGAAGAAATTATCTCTATCGTTGCCTGTAGAATCAAGCAAAGAAGGTGGAGGAGAATCGTGAACTGGTGGTGTAGGTGGTGGCGCGAACGCAGTAATGTTGTAAAAAGGATACAACTCGTACCTAAAGGTACAGCTCGGAAGCAAACCTCTAGCGCCTCTCTTCCCATCAATCCGTAAATTCCCAATATATATAGTAGCTCTCAGGCAATTTTCACAAGAAAATTCAGACAGACCGGGTATGCATTGCGCAAATGTATAAAGTGTCTCGAATGACAGAAAAATTAGCTTCTTTAGTAGCTAACTTTTCCCCTGAACTAGTATTTCCCTTTGCAGCAGCAGTTGCTAATTCATCCAACACATTTCCAAGGAATGACAAGAACCTTTGTGATTCATTAAAACCCTGTGTATTAGACCAAGCATAAGCTGTCCAGGTACCAAATATAGGTTCATTTGAGAAACGTACCAGGGACGATTCAATGAAATTGGTGGCCTATAGCCAACTCTGAAAAAAAGTGTCAAATATATTCAATAAACTAGCTTCTGCATGCGACACAAGTGCATCTCTTACGCCGCACGTGCATCTCGTGCGCCGCACGTGCATTAGTAAAATATTTGAAATTAACCTATTACTTTGTTTGTATCAATTTACGTAATATACTTTCTTTTTTAGTCAGTCTAAAAAATGATCTATAGTCGCACAAATATTTATAACTTATTTTAGATCACAAATTTTAAGTCTTTATTACTTTTATAAACTTCGTATCAAGTTAAACTACATCACATAAAATAAAACAGAAGGAATATTATTAAAAAAAAAGGGCCTTACAAATTATGGGGCCTAAAGCAATTGCTTCATTGGCTTGACCCTTGAGCCGGCAGTGCGTACCAGGCATTCGTTGAGCCAAAAGACTAACATTTTTTCTGTTTGGACAATAATCAGTTATTTCTTTAGTAGCTGTTGAAACGCAATTTTGACCATCATCAGGAGAAATGTCTCTCCTGCATAAAAATAAACCGTAAACTATCTCGGACCCGATTTGACGAGCTGTGGAGTTATAAAATCCACTAGGGGTAGAAGCATTAGAGGACAAAGATGATAGGAGAGATTTGAGACTAGAGTTGTATGTGCTGTTGGGAGTGTAAGAAGTTGTGTATGGGCAGAAAAATGCAGGACCTTGGCCATTAATTAGGTTGATAAAGAAGATAATAAAACATAATGAAAGAAATAATCTGCGGATTTTGAAGTACTTGAGCATCATGGTATATGTTAGAATCTTTGTTTAGATTTCGAATAAAGTGACATCCTCATAAAAGACTAAGAAGACTTGGTTGTTTCTGTTGGAAATTTGCTTTTGGCGGGAGTTGCGACCGACCAACTTTAACGGCTTAAACACTAGTGTTACATATGTTGGAGAATTTTATTCTTCACACATGCTACGTAGATAACCGTAGGGCCAAGAATCGTCAAATTTCATTGAGAAATGAAAGAGATATTGGTCCACGAAGTGAGGTGTTTGAAGCATGGAAAGTGTGGTATTGTGTTCAATTCTCCCTCATCGGTGGAGGAAGAAAGAATTGTTGTGTATATAAGACTCAAAATTGGTTTGGGGTTTGGGACCCCAAGGGTATCCCATGTATTTAAAGGAGGGAGGACCTAGATGTGCTTCGGTTCGAGGAAAGCCCACACGCGCGCCGCTGCCGCTGCCCGCCCGTCCGGGTTCGTGGGTTATTATCTTTTTGGGCCAGATAACTTTTTTAGAAGTACAGTTTGATTCTAGAAGTTTTATATGTATAGTTTGGTCCCTGAAGTTTCAAGAAGTACAGTTTGGTCCCTGAAGTTTCCAAAATTAGAATTTGGACAGTCTGAGCAGAAACGCCACAGCACTCAATTCAGCCATTTATTTTGGTTGAATTACTCCTCCTATAATGGCCAATCCGTTGGTGTTTTTCACCATTTATTTTGGTGACATTACTACCTCCATAATGGTCATTACTTGGCCAGTAATGGTACTTATGGAGGCAGTTTTGCTGCTCCTCCCTCACATATATAAACACCCCCTTACACCATTGTTGAGAACTACACACTACACGAAAATACACAAGCAGAAAACAGTTTCTTCCTACAACTTTCAAGCATCATTTCATTGCTCAATATTCTTTACGATAGCTCTTGAGTTTCCTTTGCTCAAGTGTTCCATTGCTGTTTTATCTTGGGAGACAAATTATCCAGGACGTATAAAGGATACATACGGGGCAATATTGTCTTAAAGACAGAGTGCCACACTCGACTCAGCAAAAACAGTTTCCAGTTTTTCTTGTTCAACAATTGTAATTTCAGTTTTGTTGTTGAATTATATTTTCAGTTCTTGTACGTTTGAGCAGTTATTTGTAATTCTTGTTTCCTGCACCTTTGTAACCAATAGTTTCCAGTCAACACGTAGGCTTTATGAAGCAGCAGATGTATTGTTGAGAAGTAATATCAAGCTTCCAAAATTTGTATTACTAGCCGTTTGTGTTTGGTTAATCAATTTAAAAAATATTTTTATAATATTAAAGCATTAATTTGTGTTTGGTTAAAATTCTAAAAGTGCTTATACAGAAAAACTATTACTTGCACAAAATTTATACTCCTAACTACCTAAAATGAAGCTTTAATTAAATTTTCAAAATAACTTGTATCATTCCCTACTCAGGTTCTAGAAAACTTTTTCCCGTTTCTTTTATGTGTTTAAGATCTCTTAAAAAATAGTTACAGTTAGGACAGTGAATGCAGTATTAGCGATTGCATTAGACACGCCTTTAATTTTTATACCAAGCTAATAGATACATAACATGTGTTTGCGTGTAGATTTTTTGTACTTTACCATAGTTAGTTAATTAATATGTATTTTTACTTCATTAAATTATTTAACTATAGTAAATATACATGTAAATTTCCCGTGCGAATAAGCAGTTACTCCTGTAAAACTACATTCTGAGCGAATAAGAATTTGCCCCTGTAAAGCTGAATTTCGATGCACGTATTGAAGGTATAGAGTCATTTAAAAAGTAGTTGCAGATAGTTTTATTTAACAAAAATGGAATTGTGATCTAAATGAATGATAAATAACCTACTATAGAAGGTTAATAAAGTTACACTAATGATATAATTTTTTTAGAAATCACCGCATGTAATTTAAATCCCTTTTTAACCATTTAAAACGTGGTCTTTGAGCTAGGTTGAAAATATTAATGAAACTTAAACCGTATGTCTAAATCATTTCCAAATTCCAAGTCAGCAATCAAACTAGTCCACTAAATTTCCAAGTTAATTTAAGGACATCAAATTTGTCTAATAAGTAATCAAACAAGAAAAGTACTCTCACAACGCGTATCTCCTCTTTGATCGAAATATTAGCTTCCTTCCCTTTTTAAAATATGAAATAAAGACTGTTCGTCTTCCAACTGTCATTATCAAATTTATTGTATTATATACTAAAGTTTTTCTTACCAAATTTTCCCTCGTGAAAAACTTAAAAATAATAGTTTTATTATTTTGCAAGAAAATAAAGAAGTTGGGGTGCAAATTATTTTTTTTAAAAGACAGTACAACGTGAAAATCACAAAATAAGACATAGTTAAGGGTGCCAAACGCAACGGACTCCAGAAAATTTGCCCCCAACATCTTACTGTCAATATATAGGGAACCGAAGAGTTAGATGCACAGTAGGAGGAACTACCTATTGGTATGGAGTTTAATTGAACCCCAATATTAAAAAATCATAATGTGGAAATAGGGTTAAAATATTTTTTTATATATACACAAAAAATTCGGATTCTCTTGACACATGGAAAACATCTAGTGTAATGATAGAAGTGGTCCAAAAATAATTTAGGTTGTATACCTATTAGTTAGACGTCCCCAATTAGTTCATTACTCTAACAATTCAATCCCACAGAAAAATAACGTGCAACTGCTTCAGATATGAATGATGTATTCAACTTTTAGGAGATCACAAATTAAGTGTACTAATGTTGGAAATTTATTAATGTGGAATTAAGTATATTCCATTAATTTATGACTCGAACAATTGGGGCCCGCACGTCGAAAACGTCGTTTCACACACGTGCACACGTAGTGTCAAGTATCGCAAATTTCATTAGTGAAAGAGATATTGATACATATGTAATACGTTTGAGACATAGATTATGGACGGTTATTGGCCAAATTACAAAGTATTCCACGTTGGTAAACGATGGAAGAAGTGTAAGATGAAATGAGTCGGAAGTCGCCGCAGAGCCGTGAAGGGCCGCGGCGCCACACCGTCGGAGCCGCGACACCAGAGCGCCACGGCGCTAATTGGTTGGTCAGGCACTGGAGCCACGGCGCTTCGGAGGAAGAATGTTGTGACGGGAAATTGGAAAGTTCTGACCTTTGGGCTGGTTTTGGAGCATTGATTCTCCATTACTTAGCACATGAATTCAACCATTATTTGGCTGAATGTAATCCCTCTATTAAGTATCATTACATGGTTATTAAAGGCAATTACTTGGCTAGTTGAGGGTCTTCTCCTTACACTATAAATTGAGACCTTTGGCTCAATTGAAGAACACAACTCAACACTTAGAAAATACTCCAGATTTTCTGAATTCATCTTCTTCCTCTCTAGCAAAGTTACTATACTCAAAGTTCTTCAAGAGTAACACTTGAGTCTCCTTTGCTCATTTGTTAAGTTACTGTTGTATCTTGGGAGACTATTGCCCAACACCGTAAAAGGAGATATACGGGGCAATCTTGTCTTAAAGACAGAATGTCATCACTCGACGCAGCAAATCACCAAACAGTTAGGTAAGTTCTTGATTTCCAGTTTTATTGTAATATTTAGTTTATCATTTTTTACTATTGTAATAGTTACTTACTTCTCGTTTCCTACAATAATTGTATCCCAACAACTATTTTACCTTTAATAAGATGTATCGTGTTCAAACTCTGAAAAGAAATATATGGAGCAGTTTAGCTTCGTAAGAAAAAATATATAGTTACAGCGAGAATACTTTCTTAGTAAGAAGGCATAAAATTGTGTATAGACTATAGTTAAGAAAGTATACTTGTCCTTAACTTGAAGAATCCAAAAACACTAAGTACTTCTCAAAAAAGTGTATTAATTTTATACCAAGATCACATAACCAGTTCTTCTTTATTCTTTTCTTTACTAAAAATTCATAACATTACTTTATAGTTTATACTCCAACCACCATTTTCTCCGTAGGTGGTGGTAAAATGGATAAATCACAAGGCATACAAATATTACCATTGCCAAAACAGAGATATTGAGACTCAGGATATATACCACAAGCACAACCACTTTGTACACATGGACCAGGAAGAATCATTGGTAAAGGAAGGTTAGCCCCTTGAGGATACATATTACTAGTCCAACCTGGTCCCCAACAAACCACTGAAAAATTGCTTGTTGTCACTCCACACGTAAAATCTGACCCAGCTGTGACTGATTCAAAAGCAATACTTTATATAACATTACTTGAAAATGCACCATTTCCACCCCAACAAACAACTGTATGATCCATTCTCCGAATTCCACAAGTGTGATTCATTCCTATAGCTATTCCAATATACTCGTTAAAATTATTAGAAGGAACATCCAACTGACCGTTGTTGTTATCACCTTTGCAAATTAAGAACCCGTTAGTGTTCACCCCACAAGCGTGCCTTCCGCCTGCATATATGTTCACCATCGTTTCATCACCGAATCCTGATTGGATAGTTGAAGCGATATCACTGTTTCCCCAACAGACAACCTTGTATGAACTTACCAAAACTCCACAAGAAAATTTAGAACCAGATGAGATTGATATGAATTGTAATGACCCGTTCGGTTGTTGACTCGTATCGCCTCTCCAGCAGGTAGCAGTTTGGGTACTGTTCGTTATGGCGCAAATGTGGTCATCACCCATTGTAACGGTCGTTAACAAGGTTGAGTAACTGAAATACAAACGTTTAGGGACGAGACTGATGTCCCAAAAGTGGAGAGAAAATCTACCCGAGCGGACAGCAGCGAAGCCGTCGAGGCCACCAGCAATGAATTCGAAGGAAACATCTGGTGAAATAGGTGTGGCCGTCGATTGGCCATCTTTCCAACATTGGATTCTTTGGATTTTTTGGTTAGCGACTATGCCGCAGATAGTGGGGTCGTCGCCGTAGACGACCGCAAGAGTGGTGGCGGAGCCACCCAGGGCTTGCGCATAAATGAAGATGTTTACAAGGGTGACAACGACGGTGGTGACGGCAGCTGAGGGCGTCGTCATCTGAGTGATTTTTACAATTCCTCCGTAATCGGTAAAGAAAAAGAGAAAAATATAATTTTTTACACTATTAGATTATTGGTATAAGCTTGTGAGATTTCTAACCATCAATTAATATCAATCATCAATCAATATCTATCCATCAATCAATATTAATATATATATAATAAAGTTAGAAATAAAATATTTGATACAATTTATCTTTTTTCTCAATTTTTTGACTTTGTTTTCTTTTTTTTGATCTAAAAATCTACAAAAAATAGTAATTAAAGATACTTTAATTATTTCTCTCCTCACTATTACTACAACTTATTACTTTCCCTAAAACAAGCGGAAGTGATCACAAAGATGTATAATAAGATGTATTATTTACGGGTTGACAGGGCCTGACAGGGCCGTCTTGACTCAGAACAGATCCAAAAATACTCTAACGCCACCATGGCTTCAGCGGGCTAAAACAGGATCATCAGCCTGAGTTTCAGACATTCTGTCTGGGCTATCTTCTGCCCAACCTTAGTACCTTCTCACATGAATCATTAGTTATATTATAGCATTAGTACCATGATTCCAAGTAGTCTAGTGCAACATGAGTTCAACACAAGAGAATTAGCCGATCATAGGCTAATCCAAAATATATAATAAATAATTAAAATTAAAATACAAAAAATTAAATTACCTAAGATGAAAAGATTGTGCTCAGTACAGGAGGATGTAAAGCAAACCTTAAGCTTTTATTTTAAAGAGTTTTTACAAAGAGAAGAGAGTAGTTGGCGAAAGCCTCCTTTCTACATACAACTATGGATCATTTTATAATGAATCCTATGATAATACCGACAAATAAAGTGGCCTAACATGTGGCCGACAAACTTAAAAGATAAAAAGTAATAAAGTAGAATTGACCAAAACTTATGGCCCTACTAAAGTACAATAATTCTACTTTATTAAAGTAGATTTTATCTGTTCGGTGACTTTTATGATGGGTCCACCGACTGCTTTTCTGTGTATCACACTTTTTCTTTCCCTTTGTCTTTTCCTGTGTTAGAGGATGCCTCCATCTTATCTTGAAACTTCGCAATGTATTCTTGAATGTCGAAGTCTGCATCATAGGGGTCTTGGGAGTCATGAATATCTTCCTCCTCTGTATGAATGAATGCCATAGAAGTATCTGAAGGAAATTCCTCATCCAGATTTTTTATCAAATCCTTTTTTACTTCTGCCATATAAGATGTTATAATTTCTGCTTTTGAAATTACTCCTTTTTAAGTTGGAGCTTTCTGACAATATGCTGAAATGGACTATTAACCTCTACATGTGGTTGATCTTCTTTTAATTTTGTATAACCTTCAATTGCTGAGGTTATCTGGTCTATAAGTTCTTGTCTATTCAAAACACCTTATTTGGTCTTTTGTAATAATTTCTTCCAGAACCTTATATAATAGGTTCGTTGTAAACAAGGAATTTGTTCTGGGGTATGACCCACTTCTACTGACCATCGCATGATCCATGGAAGGGTAAATTCGATGAAGAAATGCATATTAGCAATTCCATTTATGATGGTATTATGATTCTCTATTTCTATGATTCTAGGAGAAACATCAATCCATTCGGTATATAAACCTTTAAATGTTTGTGGCAAGAAATTAACAGATGGACCATAATTTATCCACCCATGTCAAAATCAAGTGGGTATGTTCTGTTTATAAACATGAGAACATATTTTTATAAACCATGAATATTTTTTGTTAGGGTTTTCATATAAAAAAGTTTTATAAAAACTATTTATATAATCCCAATAATTAAATTTTACTTGAATTCTTTGCTCGGGATGGAAATATTCCCGTTCTTTTAAAGTGCTAAACCTCCAGTCTACTGGAGTAAAGATCTTCTTTATAATGATCTTAGAGAAGTTATAAACCTTTTTAATATGCATAGGAAAATAGTGTTGAATTTCAGCTAATCCCGTGGTTGAGAGTATGGTCTCATAATGCATTCTTGACTTATAAGTCAAGATGGGATATGACCCAGTTTCTAAATACCTTTCCATGAGCTTCTATGGCTCATCCTTCCATTGAATATCTTTATAATCGAGAAGAAGTATAACATCTTTCTTCTCATGTTTTTCATAACCCTCATTATCATCTTGCTCTTCATTAGCAACCTCTGCATATGAAGGTTGTGGGCTATCATTGTTTTCTTTGAATTTTATAAAATCCATGAATTGTTGGTATAACAGACTTTCTTTGTCAATGTTTGAAGTCTCTGTCTACCCTTGTGCTATAAGCTTTTTGTTTCCCTGATGGACAATAGTATTACCTCATCCAATTCCTCTGCCTCTTCCGCCACGACCTCTATAATTAGGGTCGCTGCCTTGCCAATTAGGCCTCATCATCATGTATGACAAAATCATTAAATTATGAACTCAAATATTCTCTAGTCAAGAAATTAGGCAGACTATTATCTGTCCCTTTTTATAATGAATCTCAAAATCAAATGGTGCCAATAAAGCTTGCCATCTTGCAAATATTTATTTAGAAACATCATGTTTGCAGTCTTTATTAAACATAAATTTAGCCGATTGACAATCAGTATTTATAATAAACTTCTGATTATATAAATCTCCTTGAAATTTTAAATCACTTTTTACAATTGCTAAAATTTCTTTTGCAACTGTGAAATAATTTTTCTGACTAGAATTTCATTTGCCAGAATAGAATTGTATTAAATACTCCTGTTTATCATCTGGAGAGTGTTGCTTCAGTATACCCCCATATCCGATATATGAGGCATCCTTCTCTATAATTTTTGGCCAAGTAGGATTGGTTAAGGTGAGACAAGGAAGGTTATGAACCTTAACCTTAATTCTTTTGACAACTTGAGTATGATCATTTGTCCAAGGTGTAGGAACTTTTTTCAGCCGTTCATATAAGATGGTTGTATCTTTTGCCAAATCCTTTATAAAAGGACTGATATAATTTAGACTACCCAAAAATCTTTGGAGTTGGGTTTTTTTGGTTATAACATCCGAAAATTTTGATGCAAATTCAATGTTTCTATTAATAGGAATGATTTTTCTCTTTTCAATGTTATGACCCAAAAATCTTACTTTTGTTTGAAAAAGGACCATTTTTGGGTTTGATATGACTATACCTTTTTGTATGATGATCTTCTTAAATAAATCAAGATGTTTGAAATGAGTTTCAATATTATTAGAAAATACTAAAATATCATCTATATAAACAATGATGAAATTACTATGAGACGTAAATATATCATTCATAATATTTTGAAATTCAAAAGGGGAATTTTTTAATTCGAATGACATTACATTCCACTCAAATTGCCCAATAAGAACATTATATTTTTGTCTTAAGGAGATTTCATTGTAGCCTATAACTAGATAATTAGATATTTTGAGAAAATAAAACTGATAGACTGGTAATTATTTGTCTTAAAGTTCCATTAAAAGTGATAATTAATTGTCTTAAAGAAAAATAGCTAGGAATGAGAAAAGTGATGTGGCACCTTCCTTTGGCAAGAATTATAATTTATCTTTTTTCTCAAATTTTTGACATTTTTTTCTTTTTTTGGTCTAAAAATCTATAAAAATAATAATAATTAAAGATACTTTAATTATTGATTTATTTCTCTCCTCACTATTACTATTATTTTTTACTTTTCCTAAAGTCCCTCTCTCTTCTTTTAAAGAAAGACGATAAAATATTATAAGGGAAAATGAATAGTCACGTAAAAGGGAGTTTCGTTGCATTTATTTGTCTTGAGGTGCATTCATTGTAGCCTATAACTAGATAATTAGATATTTTGAAGAAATAAAACTGATATACTGGTAATTATTTCTCTTAAAGTCCCATTAAAAGTGATAATTAATTTCCTTAAAGAAAAATACAGCAATATATTTAAGTAGGACCAGCAAAACTATTCATTTAACGAGATTATTTATTTATCAATAAATAAATAATTTATTCATTTATCGATAAATCAATATTTATTCATTTATCGATAAATGTCTCCCTTTCAAATGGCTATAAAGTAAAGGTGACAGAAATTGGGAATGTAGTTTTAACTTCTGAGGTTATTTTATACATAATTTTATTTGTTTCTTCATTTAAATACAATCTTATATCTGTTCATTGTTTAGTTTCAAGCCTTAAAGGCATGGTTTCTTTCACTGATATTGCTTGCCTTCTACAGGCCCCTTCAATGAAGAGGCCTTTAGAGATTGGTAAAGTAGAAGATGGATTGTACCTCCTGTGCTCCCACTGCTTAAGAAGTTCTGCTACTTCAACAAAGAGTATTTCATGTTCTTGTTCCTCTCATTCAGTCTTAATTCATTGTCCTGTTAATTGCCCAAATAGTAAACAAAGTGCACTATAACTCAAATTCTATTGTGAATACCATCAATAAAGTGCACCAGTTTCTTGTTGTTAGTTCTTGCATGTCTTCTGAGAACACTGTTGATTTGCTGTGGCATAACAGGCTAGGGCATGTACCCTTTAGGAAAATGGAAGGGATTTCCACCATACCTGTCAGTTTTTCCCCAAAACAACCTTTCCTATGTCTCATATGTCCTATGGCTAGACAAGCAAGATTGCCATTCCCACAAAAAACCAGTTCCTCAAAATAAATATTTGACTTGTTACACATTGACCTATGAGGATCATATCATGTTTTCACCCATGACAACTACAAGTATTTTCTTACAATGGCGGATGACTATAGTAGGTCCACTTGGACTCATTTGCTAAGTTGTAAGAACAATGCTCTACAAACAATTAAGTCTTTTTACAATCTTTATTTAAGAGATCTGACATGATTATTTCTCATTTCTATATTTTTTGTTTTTTCCCGTCATTTTGATTATGTTAATTATCTTATATGACACAATCGAATAATCAAACCGAAAAAGATCGAACCGAAAGTATAAAAACCAAACCAAACTTATTTGGTTTGGATTGGATTGTAATTTTTAGAAATCGAACATCAAAAAATTCAAATCGAATAATATAAAACCAAATCGAAAAACCGAATGCGCACCCCTAGTAAAAACAAAAAGTCAAAAGGGGAGAATAAACAATGATCATGAATTGAACAAAATGATAATAACCCAATTCAAATATGCAACAAAAATGATAATTTTTCTTTTTCATCTTACTCAAGAATTTTGGATCACTACTACTTGATTGTTGATGACGGGGGCAAGAACTCAAAATCGACCCAATATTAAGTTTGTAACAAAAATGGTTTCTCAAGGTTTTAGGTTTGTGAGATGTAGATATAGAGAAGACACAAGATGAATAAAAAGAAATTTCGAGTGTGATGATTTATAGGTACTATTAATAATTGATGTGAAGTTGAAGAGGCAAAAATAATAATAGCATTAAAAATTTTGATGTGCCAATAATCCTCAACTTATGATTACCATTACTAATTTCTAAGTTAATAAGCTTTATTTATTTTCTCAAAATTAATAAGTCTTTATTGGTATATAATAGAGGGGTTTCAAGAAATGACATAAATGCCCATAATGAGGAAACTTTTTTATTGCCTAGCTTTATATTATATATAAATATAAATATAAATATAAATATATAAATTAGGTGTCATAACTTGTACGTTAAATTAAAAATTATGAAATTAATTATTAATACTAATAAAGAGTAGAAATTATGAAGATGAAGGGGTGTGAGTTATGGAGGTGACTTTTTAAATTAAAATAAAATAATTAAAACTGATACAAAAAGCCAAAAAAGGAAGGACCCCTTTAAGCCGTGAAAACAACCTTTTGCAGAAATGTGAGGTAAGGCTGCGTACAATAGACCATTGTGGTCCGACCCTTCCCCGGACCCCGCGCATAGCGGGAGCTGAATTATATATAGATTAGGTGTCATAACTTGTACATTAAATTAGGAATTATGAAATTAATTATTAATACTAATAAAGAGTAGAAGTTACGAAGATGAAGGGGTGTGAGTTATGGAGATGACTTTTTAAATTAAAATAATTTAAAATGATATAAAAAGGAGAAAAAAATAAATATAATCTTTGACCATAGAGTTGTACCACATAGGGTTGTCTATTCCTATCTTTATATTATATATATATATATATATATATATATATATATTTTATTTTCTTTGTTTTATCCTTCCCTTTTCCCCCTTACAGAAAAAATTGCAGAAAATTTAAAAAAATTGAGATGAGAAATATATTTCATTAACGTTTCCTTCGTTTTATCCTTTACTTTTTCCCGTATTTACAGAAAATTAAAAAGAAAAATGAGATGAGAAATATGTAGAGTTGATGGATGTCGGATTCAAAATAATCGCCACATTCAACTCCTATCACCTTCAAACTTCACGAATGATGAAGACCATACTCTCCATATGTGGCGCTAGTGGAGATTCGTGAGCTATGGAAGGGAAGGGGTTGGTTTTTCATTTAGGATAGCCACTAATTGATTCGTTCTTTATAGTGTATTATGATTACAATATTTTTAAATCAAAAGACGACATATATGATTTAACGTATAAGTATTTATGGTCGAAAATGTTGTTATTTGTCTTTTACGTACGCTGTAATTTGGGTCTAAACTCATATACTTCAGAATATGTATATTATTTTGGATAATTCTTTACCCATTAAATAATGATGGATGCTAAGTATATACGTGAGAAACACGTGTCCAAGACTAATTCTTATTATAAACTTGTGTCCAAATGAAGAGGACTATTTACCAGATAATGGTAGGTCGTTAAGTTGAAAGAATGTTTTTCCAGATATCATTCCTTGCCAGCAAATATGAAGAATTAACTTCTTTTTTTTCTAAAAGCAAAAACCTAGAAAACTAGATTGTCAGACTCGGAGGTAGCAGTAAGGTTGCTGTCTGTAGAGAAGGCATGAGGGTTTTCTAAAAGAGCGGACCTATAGGTCGGGCCGGGGCTCTGCGCTCTTTCTTTCTGTGTGGGACGATACCGGGGAGGATCTTAATAGGGGCGAATCCACTGTCTTGAATGAGTCAAATTATCAGTGAGATTCTTGAGATCTTGCAACCACACCCGAAAAAGCACGCAACAAAGCTTTACTAAGATCAAAGCAGCCAATAACTTTTCATTTAGATTTAACTGAATCTAACTACAACTACAATAACAAATTCAATGTAAATATGTAATCCCACAAATAGATCTAGTAATTTAACATAAACGAACTGAAATCTTTAATTGCATGTTCTAATTGTAAAGCAAGGAAAAAAAAGGAACCAAGTTTTATTGTTTTAGATAGTATGAATTATTTGCAGGAATCTATAAGAATAGGGACCAAAATTTAGTCGATCCTTCATAACATGCATGGTGCAGCCGAAATGATGAAATACACATCTCAATAGGAACATAATCCCAAAGGCATTATGTGTAATCTAGCAAAATACTATGGGGTGGAATGGAGTGGGGAGTGGGGTGGCGGGGGTGGGTTGGTCAAAGGGTGGGTGGGGAGGAGACAATGAACTTGGAATATCCCTTAGGTAACTTCTTTTCCCCACTTCCATTAAGTCATTTTCCACATTTTGGAGGAATTTGTTTTTCTAAAGAAAATATTTTTCAAAAGAGATCTATCTATGTAGTGATATCAGGCATAGAGGTACTTGTCTCTGCACCAGAAAAGTTAAACAAGCTCGAGATGACTACTCAGTACACCTCATATGACGGCCTATTGAGTGGTGTGATTAGATTTAAATAAAGGGAAAAGGTACAAATTTGCCCCTGGACGGTACGATTTAGAGCAGATTTATCTTTTGTTTCTCTTCTCGCTGGTTGTCATTATCAAAATGGCTCAATTTTGTCCTCCTGGGCTAACGATAACAACATAAAAGGTAAGTTTAGATCATTTTAAAGTTTAATGGCGCATATTAATGAATCATTCGCAAAGTTCAAAGCAAATTAAATCAACTGAAGGTAATTGATTTGAATTATTGTAACATTGTTTTTAATAAACATATAGTTTTTAGCAGAATTATTACATGCTATAGTTTAATCTTTCCTTCTTAGCTTGACTGTTTTTAACCGAAACTATTAAAGTGTGTTTGTTCAATCAAATTGTCTCTTTTATTCTTATGACTATTGACATTACCATATCTTATTCTAATATTAGGTAATTGGCTTTTATCAAGTTGAAAGGGGCCTTCACCTCTTTAGGAAGTTGTTGAAAAGAGTAATAGAAAGTCCCATTTCCACTTGATGCCGCAAGCTTAGCAAAGAAGTTTGCCACCTGATTTGCCTCTCTGTAACAGTGATGAACTTGAATGTCTTTATCTTTGATGATATTAAGAATATCTGAGATGGTCTTGTTGAGCTTGAGATTGCCAATACTCCTGTTCTTGATCATGTTAGCAATAATCATTGAGTCTACTTTCAATTGAATCTTAAACGTAAAATGTTAGTAAAAGAAGGCAATTTTAATTTAATACATATCGTTTTCTGGGCTTGTCTTGTATTATGGTATATCATAGAAATTAGTAAAAGAAGGCAAGAGGGAAAAAAGGTTAGAGTACTATTTAATTACAAAGAATTTGGGGTGTGTTTGGTATGACTGAAAATGTTTTCTTGTTTTCTCATTGCACTAAATATTTGAAAAACGTTTTCCTCAAAATAGAAGAAAAGTTTTTCTTAAAAGTTTGAGGGAAAATCAATAAAAACACAGCAACACATCCCGATCCCACCTCGCACTTCCATCACCCGCATCCCCCACCACCTACTACACCCTTAGCCCCATCACGCACCCCTAAGCCCCCTAAACCCCCCCCCCGTTACCACAACCCTACCTACCCCCAGCTACTCCCACCACCCACCTATCCACCACCATCAGAAGTTTTGCTTTGATTATATGTAAATGCTCTTAAAATGATATTTTTCAACTTGCGTACCAAGCACAAGAAAAATATTTTCCTCCGTATCAAACACACCCTTGGTCAAGTCCTTTTTCTTGCCTCAAAATGTTGGTCTTTACACTCAATTAGAGACAAAGCTTGTCTACTTGTAGGCTGTAGCACCTATAAGCAAGTGTTAATTGCAAAACTGTGAGTTGCTTTTACTATATTACAAAACTTGTTTACCAGTGGCTTAAGGTTAAACCTAGTAGTTAGCTACTTCACACTATGGCAATTAGCCTAAAAAGATAGCATCCATTCGTACACTTTCCTCTATATCTAGACTAATATGTAGCAAATCTTACACAAGTAAGGTTGAAATATGTTAGCCCTAAGAATCGTATCAGCAACTGCCGTAAAGAATGGATCTTTGGCTTAATTCAACTCCAAAAGCTAGCTTGTAGGGTGAGGATTGTACAAGTCAATATAAGGAATTCATGTTCCCATTCCATTTCTGATGTGGGACTCTTAACACTCCCCGCACGCCCAGACCTCGTTAATTGAAGTGTGGACAATATAATTTGGGGGCACAACATCGGTGAACAAAAAATTGGAATGGGCTTGGCTCTGATACCATGTAAAGAATGGATCTTTGGCCTAACTCAACTCCAAAAGCTAGCTTGTAGGGTGAGGATTGTCCAAGTCCATATTCTCATTCCATTTTCGATGTGGGACTCTTAACAACTGCTTCTTCACATTGTTTCTCTATAGGCCAAAGAGCTTCAAAGCATAGGACGGGTAAGATTTAACTATAAACATCAGTAAAGTCCTATCAAATCTTAAAATGCATGAAAAAAAAATTGTGTTAGACACTAAAACTATATAAAAAAGGAATAAGAGAACTTACACCTCAAAAAGTTGTACCAGACTATAAACCTAAATAAGAAATATCAAAAACTACAAAAGTTGTAGCTCTAAATATGAGTTCTCGCTAATTTCAATTTTTTATTGTTCTCGTAAAATCTAATAGACATAATTCAGTAAATATGTGACATGACAAAGACTAAGTGTTAACTTTGACAAACTTAAAGAACCAAAACTGTGCAATGCTTACTTAAGAGGTTATTTTGAACTTTCCCTCAAATATAACGGATCATTTTTGTCATTTTGTCGGATCCAGACATACAAAAGTTAATAAGCAAGTGTTAATTGCAAAATTGTGAGTTGTTTTTACTATTACAAAACTTGTTTACCAGTGGATTAAGGTTAAACCTGGTAATTAGCTACTTCAAATTATGGCGATGTAACATCCCGTATCTTCGGGTCACGATTTGAGTCCCTAGGCGTGTGTAAATAGACCCGAGTGTTAGAAAAATTTTGGTCATATTTACGTATGCTAATTAAGAGCTTAGTTTATAAAAGGATAAAACCCGAAATAATTTTGGACGTAACAAGTGTGACGACGGGGATCAGAAATAAATTTGGTGTGCGCATATAGAATGTACTGGTATTAGATCGCAGGATTATGACATTGAGTATAAGAAGGTTTTATAAGTCATCAAAATTTAAGTGAATTGAGATCACAAAATTAATTATGTGTATAATTGATTAATTGTGGGATTGATTAATCTTAACGGGGGACAATGGTAAATGGGAATCTCTGCGTGTGGTCTTCAAAGAAATCACCTAATGACTAAAGTGTTTTAGCTAAGTGTGGCAGGCTGAGAGTTAAGCAACGTGGAGTAGTTAATATTAACACAGGGGGAGGGAGTACATCGTGAATCATTAACTCCTCCAACCCCTTTTTGTACGAATTGAAACCAAACATTTCACTTTAACTTGTACAGGTCTTTGTAATTATAGGAATTGTAGGCAACATACCATTTTGTTGCCATTTTAAAACAAATCAAATGAAAAGAGTTCTTCTTAGTTTTTAAAATGGTCCAAAGCTCTCAAACAATGCTCATATGTTTTAGGATAATTCCAGATTTTCAACAAGAATTCCAAGATCAATAAAGGTATGTTGATGCAAATTATTTCTTTCTTTTGACATGTTCCATGTAACGAAATATAACCGTGATATTATTCCATACATTATTCTACTCCTAGTAGTTAAGAATATTCATGTTATTGATTCCTATGTTAAAAGCATGTCTAAATATGTTCATAAGTCCTTATTGAGGCATACAAAAAAATGTTGATATTCACAGTGTTAGCCGAAGGTACAAGGATATTATATCACTTAGAATGTTTTATTGTTATTCATGCATTGTGATTTGCATTATATTCATATATTACCCTGGAACCACATGTGTTATATACACTACTATATGGTATGCATTATATATTAATGCCCTTGTGTGGCCAATATTTATATGTATACTGCATTTGCATTGTGCATAACATTTAGGCATATGTATTATGACCCTCAGAGGCATTTACTGCTGGTTAGCTGTTTCTGTCGGTTGTTACTGTTGGTCGGCTGTTTCTGTTTCAAGTTATTGTTATATCCCTGTTATGCTATTATTCATGCCTGACATACTTAGTACATCAGTCGTACTGATGTCCCTTTTATCGGGGACGTTGCGTTTCATACCCGCATATTCACGTAGGCAAGACGACGATCCACGTTAGTAGGTTGCTGACTCAGCAGATTTTGGAGCACTCCCCTTGTTTCGGAGTGTCGATCTATTTTGGTACGATATATTTTTGCTTGTATATATGGGTATGGCAGGGCCCTGTCCCGACCTTTTTGATGTCGTATACTCTTTTAGAGGCTTGTAGACGGGTGTCCTGTGTGTAGTAGTCTTGTATGACCTTCTCGACCTTGGTGTGTATATATATATATATATATATATATAAGTTGGGTTTCTGATTTATTGTTTCTATGTTTATATATGTCAGCAGAGTACTGAGTGACGATCCTTGTGCCCGCGGATAATTACGGGTAGATGTTAAATGTATGACTAGTGGTATCCAGCGGGTTGGGTCCGGGTGCTCGTCGCGGTCCTCCGATTTGGATCGTGACAGACGATTAGCCTAAAAAGATTAGCATAAATTCGTACACTTTCCTCTATATCTAAAGTTGAAAATTTGTTAGTCCAAAGAGTCACATCAACAAATTGCTTTCATCCCATTGTTTCTCTATAGGACAAATAGCTTCAAAGCATAGGTCGGGTAAGATTTAAC
The DNA here is from genome assembly GCA_029783415.1 of Anisodus acutangulus. Taxonomy (NCBI): domain Eukaryota; kingdom Viridiplantae; phylum Streptophyta; class Magnoliopsida; order Solanales; family Solanaceae; genus Anisodus; species Anisodus acutangulus. The sequence continues at coordinate 44,838,019 of CM056509.1, read as the reverse complement.
TAAAAACATCAGTAAAGTCTCATTAAATAATAAAATACGTAATATAAAAAAATTGCATTATACACTAAAACTATATAAAATATAGCAAAAATTACACCTCAAAAGGCTATAACAGATTGTTAAACTAAATTAAGAATAACAATAATTATACATCTAAATATGAGTTCTCGCTAATTTCATTTTTTTATCGTTTTCCTCAAATCTAAAAGATAAAATTGTTGGAAATTAGTCTTTGGCGGGAGTTGCGACCGACCAACTTTAACGGCTTAAACACTAGTGTTACGTATGTTGGAGAATCCGGTTCTTCACACATGCATGATGTACTAAGTACGTAGATAACCGTAGGGCCAAGAATCGTCAAATTTCATTGAGAAATGAAAGAGATATTGGTTCACGAAGTGAGGTGTTTGAAGCATGGAAAGTGTGGTGTTGTGTTCAATTCTCCCTCATCGGTAGAGGAAGAAAGAATTGTTGTGTATATAAGACTCGAAATTGGTTTGGGGTTTGGGACCCCAAGGGGTATCCCATGTGTTTAAAGGAGGGAGGACCTAGATGTGCTTCGGTTCAAGGAAAGACCACGCGCGCCTTGCATGCTTGCCGTCGGTGGGATTCAGGGTTCGTGGGCCTTCTGATATTATCTTTTTGGGCCAGAAAACTTTGCCAGAAGTACAGTTTGATCCCAGAAGTTTCAGATGTGCAGTTTGGACCAAAATTCTTTCAGTTGTGCAGTTTGATCCCTGAAGTTTCAATATGTACAGTTTGGTCCCTGAAGTTTCAAGATGTACAGTTTGGTCCCTGAAGTTTTCAGAAAGTTGGAATTTCGACGGTCAGAACAGAAACGTCCAAGCTCTCAATTCAGCCATTTATTTTGGCTAAATTACTCCTCCTATAATGGCCAAATCCGTTGGTCTTTCTCCCATTAATGTTGGTGGCTTTACTACCTCCATAATGACCATTATTTGGCTGTTATGTAGGGCAGTAATCAGCCCCCTCCCTCACCTATTTAAACACCCCCTTACACCATTGTTGAGCACACAAAAGAATGACCAAGAACACACATATGAAATACACGAAATTCAGAAGCTTACATAAGCAGAAACTTTTCTTCTTCCTACAACTTCCAATGCATCATTTCGTTACTCAATATTCTTCACGGTAGCTCTTGAGTTTCCTTTACTCAAGTGTTCCATTACTGTTTTATCTTGGGAGACAAATTGTCCAGGACGTATAAAGGATACATACGGGGCAATATTGTCTTAAGGACAGAGTGCCACACTCGACTCAGCAAAACCAGTTTCCATTTTTCCGTCTTCAACAAAATTGTAATTTCAGTTTTGTGATTATATTGTAATTTTCAGATTACTAGTTGAATTAGTGAATTTTTGTTTATCCTTTCGAATACTTGTAATAGTTATATACTTCCCGTACTGCTTTATAAAGTACCATAGAGCAAAAATACCCAACAAAAAATCAGTAAATATGTGACGTGACAAAGACTAAAAGTATTAACTTTGACAAACTTAAAAAACTAAAATTATTGAATGCAAAAGACTATTTTGAACTTACCCTCAAATATAAATATAAAGGACCATTTTTTGTCATTTTCTCGCATCCGGCCATATAGTTCCCGCAATTACAATAAGCAAGTGTAATTGCAAACTTGTGAGTTGCTTTTACTATTGCAAACTTGTTTGCCAGTTGATTAAGGTTAAACCTGGTAATTAGCTACTTCAAATTATGGTTATTCGCCTAAAAAGATTAGCTTCAATTTGTACACTTTCCTCAATATGTGGACTAATCTGTAACAAATCTCAAACAAGTACAGTTGAAAATTTGTTAGCCCAAAGAGTCGTATCAGCAAATGCTTTCTCTATAGGCCAAATAGCTTCAATACATAAGTCTACTGAGCATGGTAAGTTTTGTTTTGAACATTTATGCAGCTCACGTGTTTGTGAAAATTCCACTTAGACTATGCTACTTGTTTTTCAGTGGTGTCATACTTTTTAATGACATACATGGTCTATTAAGTTTGAGGGTAGGCTTAAATTAGTTCCTTAAGTATGCACCGATTTGATGGAAACTATGAAAAAAAAAGGAAATTAGCAGGAATACACCGTAGAGGTTTTTGTATTTTCTGCTGTTTATTTTTATTTATACAGTCTGGTGCGCCTTTTTGAGGTATAATTTCTGCTCTTTTTTATTTTTTATTTTTTTATTTTTTTAGTGTTCAGTGCAACTTTTGTATTGTATATATAGGGTTAAATGATGCTTCTGTGGTGTTTATGGTTGAATCTTTTTTTTCCATGATTTTTATCAAATTTAACGAATATAAAATATTAAATATTTGATGAAATCTAAAAGTGCTAACTTTTGACAAATTTATTTGTTTAATGCATAGTTAAGGTACTATTTTGAATCTAGTGTGAAACGTAAGGGACCATTTTATCATTTATTTAACCTCTGTTTTTGCTTCGACTATTACAAAACTTGTTTACTGGTGGATTAAGGTCTTTAAACTGGTAATTAGCTACTTCAAATTATTGCAATTAGCCTAAAAAGATGAGGTTCAATTCGTACACTTTCCTCTATCTCTAGACTAATATGTAGCAAAACTCAAACAAGTAAAGTTGAAAATTTGTTAGCCCAAAGAGTCGTATCAACAAATGCTTAGGACAAAGAGCTTCAAAGCATAACTCTGCTGGGCTGGGTAAGTTTGACCGGCGTCTTCTTTATGTCGTTTGACTTTGATTATTTATGCAGCTCAGGTGTTCGTGAAAATGCCACTTAGACTGTGTTACTTTGTTTTCAAGTGTAGTCTATTTTTTTGCCACAACTAATTTGTTTGGTGTGGCGTAAATACACAATAACAAGTCAACAACTATGCCTCAATCCCAATCATGTTGAGGTCAATTCGGACTTTTTTATTTAAGCTCATGTCATATCACCATAAAAAATAAAATAAAAGTGTGAAATAAATTAATTATATATAATAATACACCGCTCTACCTACCAAGATTGATGTAAAGTCTGTGTACACTTTACCCTCCCCAGACGCCACGGTGTGGGATTTCACTGGGTATATTGTTGTTATAATAATACAACATATCCTGTGAAATCCCATAACGTGGGGTCTGGGGAGGGTAGAATGTACACAGACCTTACCTCTATCTTGGTAGGTAGAGCGGTTGATTCCGAGAGACCCTCGGCTCAGGACAAGCAAAGCAAAAAACAGTCAGACTCGGTCAAAAACTTAAAGCAGTAAGAAAATGCTGATAGCAAACGCGAATACGCCATGATATCGCATCCTGAAAGGGAAGCAGTAACTACCGCAGATAAATGAGATAAACCAAGTACATTAAAGAACGCATAGCAGAAGAAATAAAACTAAAAAAGACTATAAAGCAATACTACGTCTATTCATATGATATGCTAAGCATGTCTACAGTAATAACACCACAACAATTAGTTTGTAAGTGTAAGTAGGACTACGCTCGACTACCCTTCTACCCTAATATGTGTTCTCCACAACCCCCTATCTAAGGTCATGTCCTCAGTAAGTTGCGCCTGCTCCATATCCCGTCTAATCACCTCTCCCCAATATTTCTTCAGTCTACCTCTACTCTTTTTGAACCCGTCCATAGCCAATCTCTCACACCTCCACACATGTCCAAACCATCTCAACCTCGCTTCCCGCATCTTGTCTTCCACCGAGGCCACTCCCACTCTACCCCGGATATCATCATTTCTAATCATGTCCCTCCTCGTATGCCCACACATCCATCTGAGCATCCTCATCTCCACCACTCTCATCCTTTGGGTGTGCGACGTCTTGACTGGCCAAAACTCCGCCCTATACAACATAGTCGGTCTAACTACCACCCTATAGAACTTGCCTTTTAGTTTTGGTGGCACCTTTTTGTCGCACAAGACTCCAGATGCAAGCCTCCATTTCATCCACCCTGCCTCAATACGATGTGTGAAATCGTCATCAATCTCTCCATTCCCTTGGATGATAGACCCGAGGTACTTGAAGCTTCTTTTCATTGGAATGACTTGAGCCTCAAGCCTCACCTCCACGCCTATCTCACGGTCGCTCCCGTCGCTGAACTTGCACTCTAAATATTCTGTCTTAATCGTACTCAGCCTAAACAATTTAGATTCTAGAGTCTGTCTCCAAACCTACAACTTAGCGTTCACCCCGTTGCGAGTCTCATCAATATTAATAATAAAATTTATCTAATAATAATAATTATATTTTAATATTAATATTAAAATTTATCTATCAAGTCTAAAACTTATCGTCAACAAGTAGTTATCATCTATACATGTATCTTTTTCTTCCATTATGTCATATCTTTTAGCTAAGTCTGTATGATATAAATGTTGAGAATATAATCAAATATTAAAAGTGTGCTCTCTCTAACAGCTGAAGCTTTTAGATGAGATGATCACACACTTCAACATGGTATCAGAGCAGGCCAAAGGTCCTGAGATCGAATCTCGCCGCCACTAATTATCAAAAAGAATTTTCACGTGCTTGGACTATGAAAAAAACCAGGCCAACACGTGAGGGGGTGTGTTGAGAATATAAGAAAATATTAAAAGTGTGATCTCTCTAACAACTTAAACTTTTAGATGAGATGGTCACACACTTCAACCATAAATACTTCTTGGAATAATGTTTTGTTCGAGGAAATCACGGTAAGGGGAAAAGACTATGGTCACTTATAGGCGAATTGTCAATTTCCTTTGTAAATATCCAAGCTCTTACTCTATATTGCTTGCTTTGACAGACACTTGGACATTGTTAACGCCTTTCATGTCCAGAAATATCAGAAAAACACTATCCTTGTTTGTTGTCCTCTATGTTTTATGCTTACTCTATATCACCTACTTATACACCCATATCAACATGGAGAACGAATGAAAGGTGATATTCAATATTAAGCATTTTCATGGAGAATGTTTTCCTTCATAGTATTAGTTGTGGAACAGTGATGATTCATATAGCCGACCCCAACTTGTTTGGAACTGAGGTATTGTAGTTGTTGTAGTGTTGGTTGTGGAAAATCTTGTGCATCAATCACATGTTGATACTGCTTTTATTCCGTATCCTTTACGGAACAAATGAGCTGTCACGTTCTGAGTGCTCTCTGGTGGTTTAACACTAGGTGTATTAATTTGCTTTCAAGATAACATTTTCTAGGTTCCATCAGGTACCACAGTGCACTTTGCATGTTCTTCGAATTCAAGACTTGAGAATGGTTGTGAGGATGACCAACAAGGTTACCGCAGATGGGGCAATGGCGGCGGGACTTTTCACAAGTCGGCTAGCATTGATCCATCGGCCTTTGTAGAAATTGGTGCTATAGTACATTCAGAATGTGCTGTGGGTGCAGATTGTCACATTAGCTCTGGAGCAATCATTGGGCCTACTGTAAAAATAGGCCAATCAACAAAAATAGGGTACATTATCTTGTCTATCTTGAATACAGTTGTTATTTGGCTTATTTGGACGGGATATCTCTTGTAGGTAGCTATAAGACTTTGTTCTAAATATTGAGTTGAAATAAGCCATGTCTTGCTCAGACTAATAAATATAGCTGAGGTATAGCTAAAAAAATTTGGTTTCAGTTGGCAAAACAATATTCCCTCGTCCCAATTTATGTGAAGGTGTTTGATTGGACACAAAGTTTAAGAATGAAAGGAGGACTTTTGAAACTTGTGGTCTAAAATAAGTTATAGATATTTGTGTGGCTATAAATCATCTCGCTAAGGGCAAAATGATAAGTTTAAAGTTAAATTGTTACTAAATATAGAAAGGTGTCTTCTTTTTTGGTCTGACTAAAAAAGGAAGAGTGACACATAAATTGTGACAAAGGGAGTATCATTCCTGGTGGCAAAATCTCATCAGGCTTTCTTTCATGATAATACTCGAATTATGAATTACCTATGCTTAAGCCTTTTCTTAATTAGTTAGGATGTTTGAGTTCTGTGCTGGATTCTCCTAAGGAAAGAAATCTAACTGTTTAAAATTGAAAAAGTTGGATGGGGTACAGTAGAGGGGAACAAAAATGAGATAAAAAAGTTATGGGAAAGCTAAACGAGCTATTTACTTTCTCGGTTGTTTAGCAGTCTCCTATAGACTTGTTTTGCTGCCTGAATTATATTCTGCACCATCTCTGACAAGTGACTTTTGGTCTATGAATTGTCCGCAAGTCATCTTCAGCTACAATGTCGCATTGGCTAATTGCATGGTTGGTGACTTTTGTGTTATCCACAGCAGTGTATGTATTGGTCAAGATGGTAAGGCTGAATCTTACGTGAAATTTTCTTTTTCAGTTCATTATAAAGAAAAGAAGGCTGTTCTCTTTTCTGGTACATGTTTTGTATTACCTTTCACTGACCTGCTTTTTATTTCACATATTACTGCTAGTTTCAGAATTTAAATAAATGTTCTTTTCTTGTAACAGGTTTTGGATTTTTCGTAGATGAGCAAGGAAATATGGTGAAAAAGCCGCAAGTTAGTCAAATACTATTTATTTATCTAAGGGATATAATTGCTACTTATGATCCTTGGATTCATATGTTTTACATGCACATGTGTTTTTATTTCTTTATGGTTGTGCCAATTCAGGATCCCTAGAGTTTTTGGGGCCTTCATTGCAAGCGAGCTTGCTAGAGTAAATAAGCAAAGAAAAATAAGAGCGAAGAGAGTTACCAAATGAGCTCCTCGGTGAATTTAGCTAGAATTTGAATAATTCTAGTAATAGATAAATTGCTTAGTTAAGTCTGTTGATAATGCTTATGTATCAGGAAAAGGTGTAACACAAGCTAAATATTCGTTAGTTTTATGTTATTTGCTGTTAAATTTTTAGAAAGATATTATACTCAATTTCGGAATATCAGGAAAAGACCAAAGTTCCTTTTGTTGGAAGCGAGGCGGTATAGATGTAAGGCGGTTTGGTTTCGCTTCTCAAAACTCATTCGACTTAACTAAGGCGACCAGCGGGAAGAGAGACTCGTTCCATGTTAGCTTAGTGTCTTTTTTCTATTGGGACCATCTACAGGGAGCCAGCGGTCTCTAGCGTAGGAAAGGATCAACAGGCTCAATACAACAAGAGTTTATGGTGATTTAGTGGAACTTGCCTAAGGGAGTGACTTATGGGCATAACAAGATCGTACTGAATACAAACACAATCCATAAATCAATAGAATCACCTTGCTACTGAAAAAAAAAGAAAGTACTCGAGTCCATGTCGTGATAATAGAGCAACACCTGGATGTCGTTGTAGAAAGTATAGCCCAAGGACCCCAAAAAGGCTAGGGAATCCGCTAGGGCTCTGATCATAACCTGCTTATCTTATCATCGAGATTGGTATTCAGTCTGAAAAAGATAGGTCGAACTCATTTCATATATAAATGTGGGCTGGAGAGTTTGGATCAAAATGAAATCCCCACTGACTCGATTCAGTTCATTCGCTTACTGGTCACTTCACTCTATTTATATTTCTCTTAATCAAATGAGAGTTGAAAACCTCACTCACTACATCATTAAAGATGATGCAATTTTTCAAATTGAAAGGAGCCAGTCAAGATTATCTGCATTTTTTATTTGATTCCGCCCGTAGGCGCTTACAAATTAGTAAGAAGCAGGTCCAATCAGTAGAAAATAACACAATAGGCAGAGGCTATTATTCAAGCGGGCGATTCCCTTAGGAATTTAGTGAATATGATACCTTCTATTCTATTGATCTGGAATTGGGCCAATGCGATTGATAGGTAGTCGCCTTTTCAGGTAATGTGCTAGAGGATTTCACCTCTGTCCACGCGTGGACTAGACCAATTGGAAGGCAAAAATACTGACTCTCCTAGAAGAATGGACGTGTAGAAGCATCTCGATTAGTTTATACCGTTTATAATTGTAATCGAAAAGGATTGTTGATGCTCTGCTTGTACACAAGAAGTTGAATCCAGACAGCTTCATTATTAGGAATATGGTATGCCAGGCTTTTGGATGATCATAGGCCCTCAGATAATGATTGATTGTGTCCGTGCATGATGATTAGATTTCCAAAATATATAACAAGGCCTCCTCTTGCTGTCCTCTTTCCTATTGACATAGCAAAGTAGAGCTGGCCAGTGGGCCGGGCTCGGGACTGGCGGGGTCGGGTAGGGGCGGGATCGGGGCTGGCGGGTCAGGCGGGATCGGTTTGGCGGGATTTGCCGAAATCCCATCCCGATCCCGTCGGAATTGGGTCGGGTCGGGGGCGGGATCGGGATCGGGATCGGGATCCGGGCGGTTTTTCCTATTTTTTTTTAATAACATATGTATAAAAAATTCAATAATTAAACAAGACAAGATAGTGTAATAAAAACATCTCAAGGCTGTTTTTGTGCCTCTTATATTATTTGATAGACATGATTTTTTTGTAATACAAATACAATTGTCAAAATTGCAACTTTGTGGTGTTGTCCAAAAGTTGCAAATTACATAATAAAATTGCAATTAAAAAAATTACATTCTGAAAAAAACCTGTTCTAGTTTCTTGATAACTTCCTGTGGTTCTTCGGTTGGAATTAGTATTTGTTGGTCAAATTGATCCACATTGCTTCCACCACATTCAGATAAGATTTCGTTGTAGTTTTCATCTTTTTCTTCGTTGATCTCCGGTTGACCGCACCTTCTCCGCTCCACTCGTATCCAATCTCTGAATAATACTACAATCTCCAAGTTGTCTCCGGCTAATGAGTGTCTGTGGTCTCCTATTTGATATCTGCCGGCAGAAAAAGCGCTTTCAGACGCAGTTGATGACGCTTGAATGTTCAAAACATCTCGGGCCATCATTGAAAGTGTCGGAAAGGTCTTCTCATTCCCCCTCCAGTATTTCAGCAAGTCTTCACGTCCTTCTTCATTGAGAACTGCTTGGTACGATATAGAACCCTGCAAAATAAAAATATCAAACTCGCTAATTTGGTTAGGAGCGATACAACCGCACATTCTATTTCTGAGGCTTTCAATATTAGCCGCAGAAATAGCATGTCTTTTGTAAGGTTGTGTTGAAGAAGAAGATGGTATGGAAGCCGGTAGGTTACTAGCACTTTCTTGTTGGTAAAACCTATATATATTTTTGCATTGGTCTTCTACGCTAGACAACACTTCTTCTTTAGTTTGTTCAATAGGTGGTGGGTGATTTGAATTTTTGGGACTTGGAGGTTGTAGTACTTCTATACAATCGTAAATAGTTTCAATAAGTGATTTAGTACCGTCTATTTTAATAGTCGGATTTAATACAACACCAATAATATAAATAGTGGGAATAAGAATAAAAATAAATATTTTTTAATAGCTGCCATATAAGCTGATTTTTTCATATATTCACTAAGTAATAAAAATATTAGAGCTATATAAAAGAACATGGTTGAAATAGTAGGATAATATATACCGGAAAATTCTTTTGTTGCTTGAAAATTTTTCTCTAAAAATACAATAAGTTCGGAAATTTTACCCAATCGCTATCTACAACCATATCAGCTGGATTTTGATTATGAGAGTTAAAAAATAAAGTTATAGGTTTTCTATAGTCATAAGCAACAAGTAGTTGCTCGTATAAAGAATCCCACCTAGTGGGTACTTCTTCTGGAATTTTTCTATAAAGTAGTTGGCAATCGTGATAAGTTTTTTTATATTCTTTTCTTCGTTGTATTCTATTATTTTTAAAAATAAAGTTTATAGCAAATTGTATTTTACTAAGAATGTCTTAAAAAAGTGATAGACCATACTTTACAATTAAATTATATATATGGCACGCGCATTTTATATGAAAATGATGGAGTTAAACTATTTTTAAAAATTGTAATAGCGTAATTGTTAGAAGAAGCGTTATCTAATGTAATAGTCATAATTTTATCAGTTATTCCGTAATAATCGCACACTTGATAAATATTTTCTGCAATAAAAGTACCAGTGTGTCTATCATCTATATATCTATACGCTAAGATACGTTTTTGCATAGACCATTTATAATCTATCCAATGACAAGTTACCGTTAAATAATCATGGCCATTAGTACTACGGCCTATATCAGAAGTGATAGTCACTTTGCCATTAAAATGATATAATGAATAACGTAAATACTATTGATATTCATGTGCAAATTTAAATACATCTCTCTTAACAGTTGATCTAGAAAATCGTTAAAAGTAGGATTATACAAATCTCTAATGTAATGAATAAAATCGGGAGATGAAGGAAATGAAAAAGGCAAACCCTCCACAACAACTAATTTTGCTATTGCTTCCCTATCTCTATGTTTATTGTATTTAGGGCCTACAATTCCTCCCGTCATAGCGTTAATTTGATCCTGTACTTGGTCCGGGATAGTATCAGTATGTAAATCTTGTCCCGATGGAGCGGGCGTTTGCGCACCCGATTTTGAAGCCTCGTATTGGGCATACCTAGCTGGATGAGTCCTTACTACGTGTCTCATTAAACCCTCCGTCCCACCGTGACCTTTTTCAGTTTTAAATTTTAAAACATCTTTCCAAATTTTACATCTAGCTACTTGATTATTTACGTCCCTATCAAAAAATATCCATGCATCTGATTTTAATGGTCGTTTTGCTGGACCTCGTCTCATACTAAGGGGAATATGAGGCATTTCAGTTGTAGGTCATTAGTGGGTGTATCATCTAGATTATCGTCTAAATTAAAGTCTTCTTAAGTTTCAGAAAATAGCTCATCGTCTAAATCTAATGGTATTGTAGGAAAATGTTCAGTATCAACAAAATCATCCTGTGTAGGAATATGATGATTACTAGAAGTACCCTTGCCCTTGTTGCCCCTACTAGAAGAAGTCTGACCCCTACCCGTAAGCATACGTTTAAATCCTTCAATTATAAATTTATAATTATACTAATAAATAATTAAAGTAAATGAAATTAAGTGCGCTAAATAAAATAAACAGACAATAATAATTTAATGAAGGAACGAATGTACCAAACGCCGACGTAACGTCGACGTGTAATCGAGAGGTTGAAAATTGAAACTTTGCTCGATGGAAGATCCTCAAGCTAGTTGTCAACTTCACTCCCAATTCCCAAATGAATAAATAAAATTGAATATTTAGTAGAGAATGTAGACTTGTAGAGAGATAGATTGAGAGATTAGAGAGATTGTAGGAAGATTTGTGAGAAAGATGAAGAGAAAATAAGGTATTTATAGTTCGAAATTGGGTTAAAGTGTAAATGTAATAACTTATGGGTTAAAAATAAATATTAAGGGGGTAGGGGGGGTTGGGGAGGGCGGGAGGCCAAAAATGGCTGCTGATCGTTGGTGCAATGGTTGTTTTTGCAAAAGGGGGGGTTTCGGGCGGGATCGGGTCGGGACAAGTGGGACGAGACATTGTCCCGTCCCGGTTCGAGTCCCGATACCGATTTTTTTTTTTTTTAACTACTCGGGTTCATATGATGCCAGTTTTCTTGTGCCTAGGTGATCATCCAGGCACAAGATCATGATCTTGTACCGAGATTTTCCTTTCTCCTACTGAACAAGTGAGGCTTGTTTTCGAGCTCCGGCAAGAGTGAACAGAGAAGTGATTGCTAATCTACGCGGAAAGGATTGTTATTACGAATCATGTGCAAATGCAATCAGGGGTTCCATAAGATCCCATTCTCAGCCTTAACGCCCTTACTGTGCCCGAAAGGCCTGATTTTCGACTTGAAATATACCGATGATTCCCGGGTAATGAATCCATTGAAGCTTATGTTACCGACTTTTGTTTAGAGAAGTTAGAGTTAGGACATGCCAGTCCCCGATTCGATTTTCGCTATTTGATGTTTTACTTAGAACTGTCAAATGTTCTTTTCCCTAAAGATTCCAGAAAATAGGAGGATCATTTTCTAAGGAAGCCCATCTTTCTTAACGAAAAAATGGAAAACTGTCAACTTTTGTGCTCGATTTTAACCTTATTTCTTTCTTAGCCTATCATTTTCACCCCTGTTCAACATTTATATGTACATATTTTCTTGGTCCTTTAAAATTTTATAATTAGAACCTGACCCCAAGGATTTCTGTTGTAGATAAAATACTATGCTATATGTACTGGATTCACCAATCAGAAAATCTTTTTTTTTTTAAAAAGTTGATAGCAGATCAATTATATAAGCTTATTCTGAATTCTTTTTCATATGCTTGATGTTTTATAAGCTACAACTTTTTGTAATCTTCCAAGACTATTAATCTTTGTTTTTTAACCTTCATCTGCAGATCCTGAAGGCGAGAATAGAAAACCACGTAGAAATAGGTGCAAATACATGTATCGATAGGGGCAGGTGAGATCGGTGCGGTTTTTAATTCTTCATTGCAGTTTCCTTTTCTAATGTTTCTGAGCTTAAACATAAATGCCCCATCATTTGGGCCATGCAGTTGGAGGGATACAGTAGTTGGAGAACATACAAAGATAGATAATTTGGTGCAGGTACTTTCCTACTTCTGAATTTTTGGGGAAAATATTAGTTTCGAGATTGTTCTTATGATTTGTAATACAGATAGCTCACAATGTAGTAATTGGGAGAAGCTGTCTCATTTGTGGACAAGTCGGGGTTGCGGGTTCGGTAACGTATGTTACCCTTTTTGTCCTCAGTTTGATAAAGAATAAAAGTTAAACATCTTTTTGAATTTGGTCACCAACATGTCCTATTTTCGGACTAATCTACAATTTGCCTTTTGTTTTCCCAGTATAAGTGACTATGTAACTCTAGGAGGAAGAGTTGGGATCCGTGATCATGTAAACATTGCCTCAAAGGTATAATCTTCTATTTAACTGGCAATCTGTTCCTTGACTAGCACAATGTGGTGTTACTCTATATGAAATGGCTACTCCATAAAATACATGTAACTATGTTTTTTTTATTTCTCGCATTATTGGATATTACATTGCATGGGAAAAAATGCAAATGCTAGAACACTTTACTTCCAAGCAAGAAAAGATAACGTCTTACCACTATATAAAATAAGGTTGCATTTTTGTGTACCTGCTCTTGTTTCAACTTTGTCCGCCTTTTCCCTATCGGTCTTGAGCTAACTGATATCAGAGGATTAAAGATGAGAAAATTGGTGGAGCAAACCACAGGTGTAGATTTCTGTAGTCATACAACTTAATTTAGTTTCCTTGACAATGCTGCTTATTATCCTCATAACTTTCTCCTAAACAAAAATCAGATTAGAATGTTATTGAACTTTTAAAAAAAACAACCAGAATAGATCTCTTTGTTTCTACTTCCAATGCCATCATTCTTGCTCCCTCTTAACTGCTTACCTGTCCTAGTTTGACGTGCCTCCAATCAGTATAAAGGATACCTTTCAATAGGTTTGATATATAGGAATTTCGAAAAAGAAAAAAAGAGATACAGGAATAAATGTGGGTTCGATAGAGCTCTTGAATTACTATAACATTAAAAAATAATGAATATGAAAAGGAAAAGTTCATGTTAAAGGAAAGCAGATACCATTTCAGGAGAAACCTGAAAGTAAAACAAGACAATCTATTTTATACTTTGTAGCAAAGGGAGTATTCTATTCTATTAAAAGTATTGTAAAGACATCCCAAGACATTGAGGAATGATGTGAGCTGTTAAGTATTTCAACTTATTATGAATCTAGATACTAAATCTCTCGCTGCATACTGCCTACTCCTTCTGTTGCTTATGAGCATTTAATGTAACTATTCTTCTATTTATCAGACTGTTATTTGATTTTGACCATCTATGATACTATATACATAGTTAATTATCAAACTAAGTAATAGCATTTGATGATACAGGTCAGGTTAGCAGCTAATAGTTGTGTCACCAAGGATATTAGTGAGCCCGGAGATTATGGCGGATTTCCTGCTGTAAGGACTCTACCGTTTGTTCACGGTGTCATCTAGCTAGTCTCTTCCAAAGAATTCTGAAATTCGTTTTTACAATTCTTTGATAATTCCTTTGGCTAACTGCAGATTCCCATACGTGATTGGCGAAGACAAATTGCTATACATCGTCGAACCTTGAAGCAAGAATTCTGTTCGAATGCCAACACTATACAGAAACCCAAGATTTGAACAATTTATTCAAGATTATGCACACCATTCAATGTGCACCAGGTGGACTATCTGAGGAACTATTGACTCCATATTACTTGTTTTCTTTCGCTCCTATTTAATACTGACCATACATTGTCTTAGACATAGCTTAAAAAACTACTGTTTACATGACGGATCTGGCTCCCCTCCAGTGCCTAATCCCTCCATTTCCTCAAGTAGGGCCTTCTAATCCTGACACGTGTCCTCCTAATAATCTAATGGCTCAGATCTATTTAATTAATCAAATGAGTTTAACCATGGTAAACTCTTCTCTTTCATCCCCTAATTGCTCTCAAGCTGAGAAACCCTTTTCTTCTCTTGCCTTTTATAACATTATATGCTCCTTTGAAAGCAAAATTATATTTGAAAAAACATTTATTATGCATGTATTGACGTTAATTTGATATCATTAAATTAGTCTTAATGCTGCACGCCGATGTTAATTGCTGCACTATTTAGGAATGTTTGAGCTTCTATTTAAGCCCTTGCTGCATGTAAAGGAACAAATCCCAGATATATATTAGTAGTGTTCGTGGTTTGTCGTCTACTCTACTATTTATTACTCCCTTCGTCCCAATTTATGTAAAGGTGTTTGACTGGGCAAAGAATGTAAGAAAAAAAGAAAAACTTTTGAAACTTATGGTCTAAAATAAACCTGAGAAATTTTTATGGCTATAAATTTTTTCATCAAGGTAAAATGGAAAGGTTTAAAATCAAACTACTAAATATGGAAAGATGAAATTCTTTTTTGGATTGACTAAAAAAGAAAGAGTGTCACATAAATTGGGACCGAGGGAGTAACACTTTGTTAAAGAAGCATCTATATATCAGTTGGTTCAACAGAGTTTCTTTAGTTCAGAAATAAAGCACTTCAATTTTGTAGTCAAATACAAACCTAAAAATGATAAAACAATAAGAATAGGATAACAAATGGAAAAACTTTGAAATAAACGCACCCCTTCCTATATCAGCTGAAATAAACAGGACATCTCTTATCCATATAAACAGGCAATAACAGACCATCATATCCTACTCCAACAGGACAATTAGCATGCATCCTATGGCGTTTACTGTTCCACGACGAAATCTTAAACCTTATAGTCGACGTTAATTCAACACGAAAAATCACTGGCCCCCTCGATCGATCATTCACCATATGCTTCCACTGCGACCCTGTAACTGTCAATGACGAACCACTAAGAACACTAGCAAACATTGTGCTATTCTTAGGTTGTTGATAAAATGGTGTCAACACTTGGTACCCTCCAATACTTTTTTCTTGATAATACACTGTTATTTGACTTGCATCATAGTAAATTCCAATACCTTGATTAGAATTCCTTGCTGTGACTTTGAAGTTTATTTGTGCATTTTCAGGTCCACTACTACCACCTTGGCCTAAAGCAGGGACAGAGAAATCATTGAGGAAAATTCGCGGACGATGAGGACGAAGACTTAGCCATAAAATAAATGTGATAAGTCCAACAATTGCAAGAAGGCCCAAGAATATTGAACATATTAACTTTGAGACTCTTGTGGTTAAACTTTCTGTAACCTTATGGGCATAATAGCTAGCACTATGGTGTCGCTTTATAGGATGATCTTGATCGCGATTGCGACCATAAACGGGTAATTCTGGCCTAGAGTGTTGCATTTTTTTTGTTTCAAGAGAATGGAATTGAGGTTGATAATGAACAGTTTTAAGGTACATTTTTATATATGCAAAATCTTTGGAGGAAATGTGGCTGGAGTATAAACTATAAAGTAATGTTGAGAACTTTTTACGAAAGAAAAGAATAAAGAAGATATGTGATCTTGGTATATAATTAATATATATTTCCTTGAGAAGTAGTGTTATTGGATTCTTGATATTGGGGACAAGTATATTTTGTTATGTATACACAATTTTATTCCTTCTTACTCAGAAAGTTTTTTCGCTGTAAATACATATTTTTCTTATTTCTTGAGAAACTAAGTTGAGATGTCTGAATGATCAATGGCTAAATTTAAGTATCAAACTAAAAGTTGCGGTTGAGTTTAAGTGTCTGTTTATGCATTTTGCCATTAATATAATTTGAATTTGCTTGTAATCATGGTTTTGGTAGTTGTTTTAGAAAATTACACCCTTTTTTAGCTTACGGGTTTCGCGCGTTTAGGACGAAGATAAAATGCTCCATATTAAGTTCTTTTGAGAGTTCAAACATGATACTTATGATTGAAGGTAGAAAAATCCACTTAATTGATTTAATTTGTGATCTCCTAAAAGTTTATTATACCCTTGGCGAGGCATTTGCAAGGAAATTATGTAATAAGCTGTGAAATATGTGGGTTTTTTTCTGGACTTCTTTTCCAGTTTTTTCCAAAACATAAATAAATTCGAAAATTATTTTCAAGCAGACACCATTAGCGAAACAATATTCACCATATTTTTCTGAAAAAGCTGCAAAACTCTTCTCTAATTTGTGTTTGATTGAAAAAGCTCTCGGAAAAATTTAAAAGTTTTTTTGAAATAAAAGATTTCAACAACAAATGCCACTTAAGTAGTCTTAATTTATCAACCACCAAGGGATATGGAGAGATGGATAAGATCCCTCCAAAGTGAACAAAGTTTCGGATTCGAGTAGTCGGAATGGATATATTTTTGATAGAGAGTACTTTTCCCTTACGTAAATTTGGATTAGTGAGTTTCAAATACCAGATGATTAAACAAAAAAATTAGAAAGATCAATCGAGTAGTTGACCCGACCCTTTGTTGTTTGAAGAAAAATTTCACTTTAATTAGTATTTTTTTATTTTGCATCCGATGTTCGGTATCCGCATAGGGCCCCCGATTAATTCGTATTCGCGCCGCGTAAGACCCATTTAAAGGGAAAGCGCTCTATAACAGGATTTTTTCCATATCCAGGGTTCGAACTCGAGACCTCTAATTAAGGTGAAATGATTTTATTCATCCCACCACAACCTTTATTGGTTACTTCAATTAGTATTACTTCACGAAAAGCAAACATGAAATGAGAAATTTATGTTTCCTTATTCCAAAAGGTGGAATCTCCCACCCCAGGAGCCCCCACACCCCGGTTCGACAGGTCTGTGAAGGAGGTAAATCATGGTGACTCAATTGATTTCAAAGGTTAGACCAGTACCACGCTGCGCACAAGGGGCCCTCCTTTATTTCAAGAAGAAACCCCCACACTGCCGCTGACGGGATTCGATCCTTGGTCTCTTATTCCAAATATCCCCCTTGAAACCAATTGAGCTGCCCAAGCGGACAGAAATTTATGTTTCCTAATACTTCGGATGGCGGTCCCAAATTCATGCTAATTTTATTTGACCAGCTCTTCCTATGAGAAAGACGATCAAATAATTTTCAATCATAATCCAAATGAGTCCTCGCTTGGCTAAATGATAACGACAGTTGAAGACCTTGAATGGGAACAAAGTCTATATTTCATAAATTAGAAGGGAAAGCAAAGCTAAAATTTTGATCTAAGATGAAATACGCGTTGTGGAAAATACTTTTCTTGTTTGATTAGACGTAAAACAATAAATTTGATGTCCTGAACTTAGCAATTTAGTGGGGACTAATTTGATTGCTGACTTAGAATTTGGAAATCATTCAGACGCATGGTTAAAGTTTCATAAACATTTTCAACCTAGCTAAAAGACCACGTTTTAGATGGTTTAGAAAAAAAGATTTAACTTATATAGTGATAATGTAAAAAAGAAATTACATTATCAGTGTAATTTTAACCTTTTATAGTAGGTTACTTATTATTTATTTTATTGACACAAATTAATGTTTATTAAATAAAATTAACCGCAATTACTTTTAAAAGGACTCTACACCGTCAAGGCATAGAAATGTAGTTTTATAGGGCTAAATATTTATTCGCACCGAATGTAGCTTTACATAGGTAAAATATATATTCATACCGAATACTTACACCAAATCATGCATATTTATTATAGTTAAGTGATTAAATAAAATAAAAATATATATTAATTAATCATGATTAAGTGTTAAAGATGTACGTGCAAACACATACCATGCCTCTATATTAGCTTGACGTAAATATAGGTGGGGGTAAGTTTTTACCCTTTACATGTCAAATGCAATCACTAATATTATTGCATTCTAAACTACAAGTATTTATGAAGAGACCTTAAACACATAAAATAGAAATGGGAGAAAGTTTTCTAGAGTTTGAGTAGGGAAGGATACGAGTCATTTTGAAAAAGTAACTAAAGCTTTGGTTTTAGCTAGTTATAAAATTTGTGCAAGTAATTTGCATATTTTGATTTCTTTTTCAAAAATTTGAAATATTTAAGGTTTTTTTTGGCAAATTCAAGGTGAGGTGTCATGGTGTATGTTATTCGCGGATGATATAGTTTTGATTAACGAGACTTGCAACGGAGTTAACGCTAAGCTAGAGGTTTGACGACAAACTCTAGAGTCTAAAGGGTTCAGGTTGAGTAGGACCAGGATTAAATATTTGGAGTGCAAGTTCAGTGGCGTAATGCAGGAGGCTGACATGGAAGTTAGGTTTGGTACCCAGGTCATCCAAAAGAAAGGAAGTTTCAAATATCTTAGGTCTATAATTTAAGGAAATGGGGAGATTGATGATGATGTCACATATCGTATTGGTGCAGGGTGGATGAAGTGGCGGCTTGCATCAGGAGTCTTGTGTGACAAGAAGGTGCTACCAAAACTCAAGTAAAATTCTATGAGTGGTGGTTAGACTAACTATGTTGTATGGGGCGGAGTTTGGCTAGTCAAGAACTATAACGTTCAGAAGATGAAAGTTGCAGAAATAAGGATGTTGAGATGGATGTGTAGGCATACTAGGAGAGATATGATTAGAAATGACGATATCCAAGACAATGTGGGAGTGGCCTCGGTGGAGGACAAGATGCGAAAAACGAGACTGGGATGGTTCGGGCATGTGAAGAGGAGATGCACGGATACCCAGTGTGGAGGTATGAGAAGTTATCTATGGACGATTTCAGGAGAGGTAGAGGTAGGACGAAAAAGTACTGGGGAGAGGTGATTAGTCAGGACATGACACAGTTCCAGCTTACCAACCGAGGACATGAACTTAGATATAAGGTTATGGAGGATACAAATTAGGGTAGAAGGCTAGTAGATAGTAGAGCGTTGTCCCGCTTATCCTTTCATACTAGTAGTCATAGTATTACTTCTGTAGTTTCTTTTCCTTTCGATTGTTGCTATTATTTGTTGTTTCTTCTACTTTGATTATCGTATTGATTTGTGGTTGTTAATATTCCTTTTTTGTGTGTTTGTTACTGCTCCATCATGCTTTATATAGTACTGCTTTGAATTTATTGTTCTTATGCCGAGGGTCTACCGAAAACAATCTCTCTACCTCCTAAGGTAAAGGTAAGATCTACATACACTTTACCCTCCCCAGACCCACTTTGCGAGATTTTATTGGTATGTTGTTGTTGTTATTGTTGTTGTTATTATTGTAAGTTTTTCTTCTTGAAGATTTTCATTGTCTTCCCCTAGTTTCACCTATACTTCATAAGAAAATACTTATAATAAGTCATATGAGTGTCAGAGTGTAAATAGTTTTACGCCGTTAGGCCATAAATTAAACTCTACTTAATTTACTTTAGCATTATTGGTAAAAACAGAAAAAGGCCACCAATGGATGTGGGAGACGCATGAGAATTCTCCATTCTTAATTAAAGATTTCGGGTTCGAACTTTGAGAATGAAAATTATTTTGATAGAAAATACTTTTACTTTAACGAACCCTACACATCAAAAATCTAAATTAGTCGGGTCATTCACTTGCGAATACCAGATGGTTAACTGATAGTGAATATATTCCATATATATATTCATAATATATTATGTAATTAATATTTAGTGTAATTAAGGTAATTAATGTAAAATAGAGCCAATGAGATTTTACACTATTCTACATGGTATCAGAGCCAAAAATATCTCCCTACCCTAAATCCTATTTTGGCTGCCATACCCTCCCATCCGCCTCCCTCTTCCGGCGGAAAAACAGTAGTATACCGCCCCGTATACCACTGCTCCTTCGTAATATACAGTCCGTATACCATGTTCCTCAGTGATATACTGCCTATCCTCTACCTACAAACCGATATACTCCAGATATACCGTGTTATACTCCCATTCTTTTCAAAACAAGCATGTATACCACTGATATACTGCGATATATCCTGCTCCTCATTGATTTACTACCTCTCCTCTACCTACAAACCTATATACTCTAGATATACCATGATATACAACACACATCTCTCCCCTTCTTTTCAAAACAAACATGTATACCACTGATATACCGCGGTATACACAGCACCCAACCCCTTATTCCCTGTTTTATAGCCCGTATACATCAAGTATACACCACCCGATACACATATCACGTAAGCAACCCTCATTATAGCCCATATGCATCAAGTATACAGGTAGTACACACCCTCTTTCTCTCTTAAATTTCTGATACCCTCATGGCGTCACCCGCGACCCACATAGCTTCGCACGCTTCATCTTCCTCAACACCCGGCATCACAAATTATCCGTCGTAGGCCCAGTACCCGACTCAGTGGGCCAATCCACGTCCTTGGTAACCGTTCGGGCACTAGGCCCAGTCAGTCAGTCCCGTTCCAGGCCAGGCCCAGCAGCAACAGTGGCACGGCCGAGGCCCATTGCCTAGCGGCCCAGCACCACCAGGACAATGTCCATCCACCAGGCACACTACACAACGGCCTAGCAGCAATAGTGGGCACTACCAAGGCCCACTGCCCAGCGGCCCAGCACAGTGCCGCGTCCCACTAACTAGCGGCCCAACACCATCGACACACTGTCCAACCACCAGTCCCACTACATAGCGGCCCAACAACACGATGATATGTGGTATATGGATACGGGTGCTACGTCACCTCACCAATAATTCTGGTAATCTTCTCCAACTACGCAGTTTAAATTCTTCTCAATCTATTATGATCGAAAATGGTCATCGCATTCCAATTAAAGGGTTAGGCCACACACTAATTCCATCACCGCATCCCTACTTCTCACTTAATAAAGTCCTATATGCCCCTAACATTATCAAGAACCTAATATCTGTTAGAAAATTTGCCATTTATAATTTTGTATTCATTGATTTCGACCCGTTTGGTTTTTCTGTAAAGGACCTACGTACGGGAAGACTTCTTACGAGATGTAATTGTGTGGATGACCTCTATCCTTTCCTACTTCCACTGCCCATGTCACTCCACCCATCGCTTTATCTGCAATATCTCCATCAACGTGGCATAGTAGACTTGGTCATCCGCGAGCTCATATTTTTTATTCTTTTAGAAACCGCAATTTAATCCATTGTAATAAAGGAAAACTTCCCCATAGTTGCTCCTCTTGTCGTCTAGGGTAACATTTTACACTTCCATTTACGTCTTCTTTAAGTATTACTTTCTCTTCCTTTGATATCATTCATGCGGATATATGGACGTCCCCTATAACTAGCAACCTCGGTCATAAATATTATTTGGTATTTTTGAATGACTTTTCTCACTTCCTTTGGGTCTATCCGCTTAAACTTAAGTCTCAAGTTTACTCTAAATTCCTTGAATTTCGTACCTTGGTTAAAACGCAATTTGAAAAAGACATCAAAACGTTTCAATGTGATAATGATCGTGAATTTAATAACTCCCATTTTCATAATTTTTGTGCGGCTAATGGCATGGTATTTTGTTTTTCATGCCCCCATACTTCCCCTCAAAATGATAAAGCCGAAAGAATTCTCCGCACCATTAACAATATGATCCGTACCATTCTTTTTCATATGTCTCCCCCCTTCATTTTAGGTATATGTATTAAAAATGGTATAACACATTCTTAACATCTTACCTACCCGTACGATTCAAAATAAGACACCCACTGAAATTCTCTTATGTCGGATCCCTTCCTGTGATCACCTTCAAATTTTTGGTTGTCTGTGTTACCTAAATCTTGCCTCAACGATCCCTCACAAATTAGCACCTCGCTCCACTCCGTGCGTCTTCCTAGGTTTCTCGTCGAACCATAGGGGGTACTTGTGCTATGAGTTATCCACTAACAAAATCGTAATCTCACGTCATGCCACGTTTGTTGAGTACGTTTTCCCATTTGACAACATCCAAAAATTTCTAGTCACTGATTACAAATTCCTTGATGACTCGGACACCTCACCTCTAGTCCAAAATGCACTACAAAATCCGCACCATCAGGCTGTCCCGTCGACCCCACCCCAATTGCTAGAAATCTGCCCCGTTCCTACCCGAAAATACTCCAGGCACACTGCCCCAAACAGTCCCTCCCTACCCGACAACCAACACATGTCAGCCCCTACCCGTCCCACCGCCCAGCCATACTGCCCATCACCACTGCCTAGTACCGACCCCACTGCCCAGCCCAGCTCGGCGTCTCCCAGCCCCATGCCCCACTCGTTACCATCCCCACACATCGCATGGAAACTCGTGCACAGTACGAGATTTTCAAACTAAAAGTTCACTTTAACCTATCCACTCAAACCATCTCGCCCATTCCTAAAAACCCAAAATTAGCCAAACTTGATCCAAATTGGAATGCGGCCATGCGTGAGGAGTTTAATGCATTAACCAATCAACACACTTGGGATCTTGTTTCGAAACCAGAAGAGGTGAATGTGATTCATTGTATGTGGCTTTATCGTCACAAATTATGAGATAGTGGAGAGCTTGAACGCTACAAGGCAAGACTTATGACTAATGGTACTGGTCAGTAGGAGGGTGTTGATTGTGGTGAGATATTTAGTCAGGTGGTCAAACCAGCCACCATTCTCACAATGTTGAGCATATCTATGGGGAAAAATTGGCCTATTCACCATCTTGATGTCAAAAATGCTTTCTTAAATCAATCATCTGGCTTTGTGAATCCGAAGGTTCCTCATTATGTCTGTCGTCTTCGTAAGTCACTCTATGGTTTGAAACAAACCCTAGGGCTTGGTATGAGAGGTTTGCTACATATATCATATATATAGGTTCATGTGCAAGAGTGATCATTCCCTGTTCATATTTCATCGAGGTACTGACACGACTTATCTTCTTTTATATGTTGATGATATTATTCTGACAGCTTCTTCTAACACTCTGAAACACGAGATCATTGCCCTGCTCAAGTCCGAATTTGCTATGACAGATTTGGGTAAGTTGAGTTATTTGTTGGGGATATCAGTGATCAGATCCGCACATGCCATGTTCTTGTGTCAGCGTAAATATGCAGAAGAGATTGTCTACAGGGCTAAAATGGCTAACTGCAAGATCATGCCCACTCCTATCGACTCAAAGTCCAAACTCAGTGCGAATGGTGGGGATCCGATTAGCGATCCCTCTCTATATAGGAGTCTCGCAGGTGCTCTTCAGTAACTCACCATCACTCGGCTAGATATTATATATGTTGTTCAGCAGGTGTGCTTGTTCATGCAGGCTCCTAAGGAGCCTCACTTTACAGCTCTTAAGTGCATCATTCGGTATGTTAAGGGCATTCTTGATTATGGAATACATTTGTATCCCTCAACACCGAATAAGTTGCTCTCCTACACAGACACCGATTGAGCAGGTTGTTCGGACACCCGTCACTCTACGTCCGGCAATTGCGTATTTTTAGGAGATAATATTATTTCATGGTCTGCCAAGCGGCAAGCCACACTTTTCCGTTCGTGTGCAGAAGCAGAATATCGAGGATCTGCGAACATTGTTGCCAAACTATACTGGCTCCGAAATCTCATTCTTGAGCTTCATTGTCCCTTACGTAAGGCATATTTATTTTACTGTGTCTGCTGTCTACTTATCTCATAACCTCGTTCAGCATCAGCGAACCAAGCATGTTGAGATGGATATTCACTTTGTTTGTGAGAAGGTTGCAATGGGTGACGTTAGGGTGTTGCATGTTCCTTCTTCGTATCAGTACGCAGATATCTTCACAAAGAGACTTCCTCGACAACCGTTCCCTGACTTCAGATTCAGTCTCAGCGTCTGGCCTCCTCCCGCTCCGACTGAGGGAGTGTGATAGTGAATATATTCCATATATATTCACAATATATTATGTAATTAATATTTAATGTAATCAAGGTAATTAATGTAAAATGGAGATTCTAACTCTATTAGAACTACAATTGTATACTATATATATATATATATATATATATATATATATTACATTAATAAGAGAACTCCTTCAAGGAGATTTTACACTATTCTACATCTATATTAACCAAAAAAGATTATTTTAATTTTCTTTCTTTCCTTTTTTTTATATATGGCAAAAGTAAGCAAAGGTGTGAATTATGAAGAGGTGGGCCATTACGTAGGAAAATTTTAATGGTGAAAATTGACTAGGTAGAGAAAAGTACAATGGAAAGTTCCAGGTTATCGTCATCATCTAACTACAGTTACCGTCAATACGTACGCACGAACGTAGCTTTTAAGATATGCATTCAATATATATATATATATATATATATATTAAATTCAAAATTTAATTACTAGTGCTTGAGGTCACATAATGCAGAACTTAGAGCAAGTCATGGGACATTACTATCTTGTTTGACAAAACTTTTTGAGAAGTTAAAAATGTATTTTTTTTTTTTTAGAAAGTCAGATCCCACGCTGTAAAATTTTATTAGATATGTTGTTATTGTTGCTATTTTTTTTTTGATATTCAGCTTCCCGACTTACGCTAGACTATTCATGGAAATAGTAATCCCGATCCCTCAGCACTACTATGAGTAAATCACGGGATGTGCCTGAATGACTAATGTTTGAGACCAGAGTAACTGATATTACATACAAGATCCTACCCCAGAAGAGAGCAAATTGCTCCCAACAGAATTTGAACCCACGCCGCAGGCCTCCAGCTGTATTTTAAGTTCTCTCCTTTGTCATTCAATTATGTCCGGGGGGACTATTGCTGCTTATTTTTAGAAAGATGGGATGTTTGATAAAGTTTTTAATAAAAGTAGGCGTTTTTGAGTAGCAGCAAGAGCTATTTTTTTAGAAGCTGAAAAAAACAGAATTTTCTCTCGAAGTTCTTTTGGAACAATGGCCACGCCCAAATAACTGCTATGCAAAAGTGATCTTTAATTAATTTTTTTTTGTACACTGAAAACATAAAAAGGTAAATTCTAATAGTTCCCAAGCTACATTGCTTAAATCCGCAAGGAGCAAACACTGTGCATCTTCCCAATCTAGCTTTTCAAGTTGCTTAGCTAACACAAACTGTTACCCTTGGAAAATAATTGTGACAAAAAATATTCTTCAAATTAAGCAAATTTTGAAAGTTTGACTAAACATAATTATCTGCCATTACTTTTCAAGAAAACATCAGCTGCCTCATAAAGCCTAACACATCCATCTCTTGACTGGAAGCAACCAAGTCTTTTTAGTAGTCTTTCTTACAGCATCAACTTTGTCAGTACTATATATTCACATATGACTAAAGTTTTTACAACTAAACAAAGATTCTATAATATACCATGATGTTGAAGTACTTCAATTTTCTCAAATTATTTCTTTTCATATGTTGTATAATAATAATAATCTTCTTTTCCAGCCTCATTAATGGCCAAGGTAACTCTTCTCCTGCACTTTTCTGCCCAAATACAACTTCTTACAGTCCCAACAGCACTTACAGCTCTAATCTCAATGCCCTTTTATCATCTTTGTCCTCTAACGCTTCGAGGCCTAACGGATTTTACAACTCCACAGAAGGTCAAGTTGGGTCTGAGATAGCTTATGGCCTGTTTTTATGCAGGGGAGACGTTTCCCCCGACGACTGTCAAAATTGTGTGTCAACAGCTACTAAAGAAATAACCTCCTCGGAATATTGTCCGAATGGAAAAATGGCTGTCCTTTGGGTCGACGAATGTCTGGTACTGTATTAATCATGAGTTTAGATATAATATTTTATTATACATAGAATAATTGTTTATTCAACTTTAATAAAATTTTAAATAGATCATGTATTCGTCTGTTTGTCCTTTATTTATATACTTGATGATTTAGTTTATAGAGTTTAGCTTATAAATGAAAGATTAAATACAGGTGCGTTACTCAAATCAATCTTTATTTGGTGCGACGACAATATATGCTTTTTTGAATACACAAAGTGTTAATGAACCACAAAGGTTCATGTCACTGCTTGGAAATGTGATGGATGAATTAGCAACTGTGGCTGCAAATGAAAATAATCGTTTGGGGAAAAAAATTTCGTCATTTGAGAAAGTTTATACATTTGCACAGTGCATACCTGACATCTCTAATTCTTCTTGTGAAAATTGCCTGAGAACTGCTATCGGGAATTTACCAAATAATGGCGCGAGAGGCGGTAGAGTTCTGCTTCCGACTTGTACTGTTAGGTATGAGTTGTACCCTTTTTACAATGTTACTGCGTTCGCACCACCACCTGCACCACCAGTTCGCGGTTCTCCTCCTCCTTCGCCAGGTTCTACAGTCGATAGAGGTAATTTCTGCACGCACTACTCTCCAATTAACTGGTTAAGTTGCTTGATTAAAATCAATTTGCAGTTGAAACAGGAAAAAATAGGCAAAAACGAGTACCACTAGATCCACTACTCTTTTGTAACAACAGATTCGAAATTAAATTCCCTTTAGTGAAAAATTATATTGTACTAATAAGGTAAAAACGGATTCTTTTGGCTATATATTAGTTGTTGAAATTCCTTGATACAAGGAAAGTTTAGTGAAGTGGTAAAGGAGTTCAAAGTTGCTTGAGATCACAGATTCAAATCTCATATTGTTTTTTTTAAGACTTTATATACACTATCAGTGCAAGAAACGTTTACACCAAATGAATGACTTGATGGTGTAAATAATTTAATACACTGACGGTGCATATAGTTTAATTATGTGTAGTTGAAAAAATGAGTCAAGTTGAAAGGGTAATCATGTTTCCCCTTTTGTTACAAAATTCTTATGACCTTTAGTTGGAGGACCATCCTTGAAATTGACTCTCTATCACTAAGTTCATTTTATATACCTAGCATTGTTCTCCATATAAAGTGACAACAATACAAAAATCCCTTTAACCTGATCTCATGTCCATGTTTGATGATAACAACCATCAATTCTAGTTATTTATTTGTTCAGTTTTGTGTTTCGGACCTTATGTTTCTTTTTACTCTATTCAACATAAACGAACAGATCTCCCGGTTTAAGTTTAATGTTTGAATAAAATTTTGTCTAACTGATGCAGGAAAAGGGGGGATCTCATCTGGAGTAATCGCTGCCATAGTTGTTTCAATTGCTGTTTCAATTCTACTCTTCATTTTTGGTTTCGGTTGGCTAAGAATAAGAGCATCGCGAGAATTCAATGTCGTAGAAGAGGTCACAGGTAATGTTTCTAAGTTATTGTCACTAATAGTATTCAAGTAGTAGCTATTGAAACTTCCGGACTTTCTTTGTTGTCTAGATGAAGATGAAATTTCATCTACTGAATCCTTGCAATATCACTTGAACACTATTCGAGCTGCCACGACTAACTTCTCAACTGACAACAAAATTGGTGAAGGCGGATTTGGTGTTGTCTACAAGGTAATGTCAGTTTTTAAGACACAAGGGGTGTTTTTGGTATGACGGAAGTTGTTTTCCTAGAAACTATTTTCCGCGAGAAAGTTATCTTTTAGTGTTGGGTTACCAAAAAATGACTTCCCACACTTATATTGCATAATCCATTTTTCTTACAGCTATCTTCTAACTTAAAGTTATATTACTTGCTCCAACTAACACTTAGACGTTATTATTGATCGTTAATATTTAAAATGTTCGTTAGAACACTTTCTAATGTTGTTAAAATGTTTTCCACTCACCAGCCAAATATCGGAAAACAATTTCATGGAAAATGACTTTTGTCGTACCAAACACGTCCAAGATGTTGCCAATTCAGTCCATCTTCCAGTGAATTCTTAACTTGTACTTATATTATACTCAGGGTAAACTTCGTAATGGGCAAGAGATAGCTGTGAAGAGGCTATCGAGAAGTTCAGGGCAAGGTGTAGAAGAATTTATGAATGAGATCGTATTGATCGCGAAGCTTCAACACAGAAATTTAGTGCGACTACTCGGATACTGCTTGGATGGAGATGAAAAGATACTTATCTATGAATTTGTGCCCAACAAAAGCCTCGACTATTTCTTATTTGGTTGGTTCAAGTCTTCTAACTTTCATTTTTGTATATTCTTCTTGTTTCTATAACTGTCTATCTGAAAACAACATCTTGCAAAAATACAAGGTAAGACTGCGAACAATAGACACACTGTGGTCCGACCCTTCAGGATTTTCACTAGAGGAGGTCAAACTATAAAGAAGTATATATACACAGTGCCGGGCGATTCAACATATACTATTTATACATAAGAAAAAAGTTTTGACCTATCTGCACATTATAATTTTCCAACGAAGGGGTGTCAATTGACTCCCCTTGGATAAGGGTAGCTCCGGCCCTACTTGGACCGCTTGCATAGAGTGAACTTAGTACACTGGGCTGCTTTATTTTCTTTTTAGCCAACGATGCATTTTCTTTTTCTAGTGAAAATCTAGCTTCTGCAACTTACATACTATATATAGTTGTCATTGCATTAAGATATTTTCTTAATTCCAACAGTTACACAGTTGGCTTATACATCATTTATTTACCCGAGTAAAAAATTTGTTTTCCATTAAACTTATAGATCCTGAAAAGCAGCAGTTACTGGATTGGTCGAGACGCTACAAGATTATAGGAGGGATTGCGCGTGGACTACTTTACCTTCACGAGGATTCTCGTCTAAGAATTATACACCGCGATCTCAAAGCAAGCAATATACTGTTAGATGCAGAAATGAACCCCAAAATATCAGATTTTGGTATGGCAAGAATATTTGGGATTGATCAAAGCGAAGAAATAACAAGCAGGATTGTTGGGACATAGTAAGTCTTAAAACTTTGTTGATATATCCTATTTTCTTGTGCTTTCCATTGAATCATTCAATAAATGCATACTTCTACAGAGAATTTGAAAGCTGTAAAGACCATTTCCCTTAAGAAAACGGTTTGTTCTAGCTAACTGTCGTGCTTGTTTGTTGTTTTATAGCGGTTACATGTCGCC
This sequence comes from Anisodus acutangulus, assembly GCA_029783415.1. NCBI lineage: Eukaryota > Viridiplantae > Streptophyta > Magnoliopsida > Solanales > Solanaceae > Anisodus > Anisodus acutangulus. Next base: position 44,808,718 of record CM056509.1, on the reverse strand, counting down.
GGAGTATGCTATGCACGGACAATACTCTGTTAGATCTGATGTTTTCAGTTTTGGTGTTTTACTTTTGGAGATCATAAGTGGAAAAAAGAATAGTGCATTTTACCAATCAGATGGTGCTGAAGATCTTCTTAGCTATGTAAGTTTGCATTCACTGTAAAAAAATAGATCTTAGGCTTAACTCAACCCAAAAGCTAGCTTGTAGGGTGATATAAGGAGTTCATGTTTCCATTTCATATCCGAGGTGTGACTCTTAACACGAGTCTATGTTCCCATTCCATATCCGATGTGAGACTATTAACACTCGTCGCACGCCCAAACCTTGTTAACTGGAGCGTGAATAATATAATTTGGGGGCCCAACATCGGTGAACAAAGAATTGGAATGAGCCTGACTCTGATACCATGTAGTGTTTGGGATTTGAACATGGAACCTCAAGGTAAATTTTGAACCCCCTTAACCACTAAGCCAAACTCTAGTCTTCTCTGATACAATGTAAATAATGGATCTTGAGCCTAATATCGGTGAACAAAGAATTGAAATGGGTCTGACTCTGATACCATGTAAAGAATAGATCTTGGGTCTAACTCAACCCCAAAAGCTAACTTGTAGGATGAGAATTGTCCAAGTTCATATAAGGAGTCTATGTTCCCATTCCCTATCCAACGTGGACTCTTAACAATAATTACTTTATCATGTTAGTCCTATTATGAAGGGGAAATGTTTGTCCTGCGTTTACTTTTCTATCCATAAGAGCTCCGAATTTCGTCCTGTATGCCCCTCCCTCTAACGGCTATCCAACTTGGCTCTGACATTTTCCATGGTACGTAAAGCCACGTAGATAAATAGAAGATCTAAATTTACCCCTAAGATATCAACTTGTTTTATATATACTCTCAACAATAATTTGAAGCGCGTGCCCTTGAACCAGTTAAAAGCCAAATATACCCTAAACAACTGAAAAGGTCCAAATATACACCACATGGCTTCGATCCATAGCAACAAAATCTGGCCAATTTTCCAGGATGGAAAACCGTTAGTAGGAGGGGTATATTTGAGACGAAAGATAATAGTGGGGGAGCTATGAGTCGGAAGGTAAACGGAGGGCATATATAAGATAAATCGCAAAATTTAAGGGCATATTTGGAGTTCTTCCCTATTACAAATCCAGCTCTTGCTAGATAAATACGTATGATGCTAATTTTGGGTCATTGATGCATAAATCTTGCAGGTTTGGCAGAATTGGAGGGACGGCACGCCATTGAACATAATGGATCCAACATTAGGGGAGTCATACTCGAGAAATGAAGTGATACAGTGTATACATATTGGATTGTTATGTGTTCAAGAAGATGTTAATGAAAGACCTACAATGGCATCTGTGGTGCTCATGCTTAATAGTTATTCTGTCACCATGCGAGCGCCTCAGCAACCCGCTTTCTTTTTTCGTAGTCGAACAGAGATGCTACCGAAAGGGCTAGAATCAGATCAATCTACAAGCAAGTCAATTCCGTTGTCCATGAATGAAGTATCCATTACAGAATTGGCGCCAAGATAGATGTATACAATGATGGAGTTTAAGTTTACCATCTAGTGGGAACACCTACTCAACCTGATGGTGTAAGAAATTTATATAATGTCTTATATTCTATATGTAATATAGAGGAATAAGATGATTGAATGAGATTAGCTAAGAGGGTTAAATTCCTAATTTCCCATGCGATTGGAGTCTTAGTTCATGATGCATTTATTAAGTATTTAATTCAACAAACAACAGTAGATGTTGGAAGATTTAGTTTCTGTTGGATGGTTTGTCAGTGGCAAATCTATCTAAATCTACATACTAAAACTTCTACCTACATCTATGAAAACATCTATTTAGAATTGTTGTCACAGCTTCGCTCAGCAGAAGAGCCTCACTACACAAAAAGATGTTTCTTTATGGCGGTAGGTTCCTTCATTGCACGGCCGTTCAAACTGCCGCAGTATAAAAATAGCGATCGTTTAGACCTGTGTCGTAAAACCCTTCCTGGGTGGTTTAAACGAACCGCTGGAATAACTGCTGCAAATTGTTATACAGCAACGTTTCATTTTTATTTAATGACGATTTGTAACTGACTTAAAATTTCTTAAAGCTCTTGCCAGGAATCCTCTCTAGCAACGGTTTATTTCATTTAGTAACGCTTTTACCCCAATCTAACAGCACTTGTTTAGCAGTGGTTTAGGTTCATTTACAGCTGTTTAACCCTTAAAATAAAATATGCAATAGAGGCGGTTTATATTTCAATTCGCGGCGGTTTAACCCAATTATTTTAAAAAGAAATTTCCTGCTATTTATTCTAGCTGCATTCCAAGCTGACACTAAAATTGAAAACAGGAGCTGCTATTGAATCCGGTCTTAGATGGTTGGAAGACAGAAGCAATAGCATGATAGGAATAGCAGGTTTAATAGAGATGGCGGGTTCTGGAGTGCCTGTCAAGGGTGCTAGCGCATAGGGAGAAGGGGTGCTCTCCTATCTTTTGATTAGGAAAGCGACACAAAGTAATTGTTTTATTTTACATATTCCAACCTTTAGCAACATAGCAATTAAGTAGCAAAAAAACTTTTCAAAGTATTCAACCAGCTCGCACATTCAGATAAAATATAACATTCAAACTTTCAACAAATGTATTAATTTGTACTGATAGGTTCCAGAAATAACAAAGTTCACTGCTAACAAAATAAGGAACTAAAATCCATCACAAGCAAAATCCACGTTGAACAGCATGATTAGCATCGCGGTCGGTTTCAACATTTGAATGAGGAAGATGGTCTGAACCTTGGTGAAATTAGCATGTTTGAAGCCTGAAAACATAAACATACAAAACAAATAAGACCAATAAACGAAGTAACTCAAATTTTGAAGACTGTTTCCTAAGTTGTTTTCTATTTTCTACACACTTTTCAAGCAAACTCACCACAAATGTACACACACAGCCTTTATGAGTAACTCATTTTTTCCACGAAAAAGCAAATCAGGAACAATAAACTAGCACACACACAAGAAGATATCAGCTTGATAGAAAATTAGGAAAGGCCAATTTCCTATAAATAAAAAGATTGTATGATCTTCATAATATCAACTGGTGCTTTGATGTGTTTAACAAGAGAAGGACACGGGTAGGATCGAGGCTCACTGAAGCTGAAATAAAACAACTGATGGAAGCAGTAAAAATTTATAATATGTTTACCATATCATAGTCCATATAAACAAGAACCTTATAGTCTATATTTAAGATCATTGACACTTAGCTACTATGCATCCGCACAAACTGTTGGTATTTCTATGGTACTTTATAGAGCAGTACGGGAAGTAATAACTATTACAAATGTTCGAAAGGATAAATAAACGGTCAATCTTCAAAACTGCCGCATGTGTGTTGTGTCTTGAATCTTGATCACCTTGCAAAGCCAATGTTGAGAACTGCCGCAAGTTTGTTTTGTCTTGAATCTTGATAACCTGAAATCAAGAAACAACTAAATCTGGATGGTTACAACGTTGTGTGTTGAGTCAAGGATAGCCCTCTATCCTTAAGACAAGATTGCCCCGTATATATGCTTTTACGTTAGCGGGCAATAGTCTCCCAAGATAAAACAACACTTTAATCTCAACACTACAAAGCCAATAGGTTGAGCCTGTCGAAGAAAACAAATATGACTCGACTTGCTGAAGATATGGAATAGGAAGGAAGAGTTTCTCTCTACTCTTCTCTTTTGTCTCTGTGTATATAGTGTGTCTCTGTAGTGTATATCTAGTGTATACGTGAGGGTTTGGTCACTGTTTTTGACTGATTTTCAGCCCTTTGTTTTGAGCAGTTTTGCTCCTTTGTTTCGTGATTTTTCAGTTTGTTTTCTAGTGGCTTTTTCGTCTATTTTTCTGCCTGTTTGCTGCCTGTTTTTTCGTCTGTTTTCTCCTCCTGATTTGAGCCAAAGAAGGCTCAATATATAGCAAGGAGAAGGGGCTGTACAACTGCCCAAAACATGGCTGTTAATGGCCATTATGAGGCCATTAAAACAGCCAAGTAAAGGCTGTTAATGGCCATTGAAAGAGGCTGTTCACTGCCCAAGTAATGAGCTGTTAATGGAGGAATTAATCAGCCAAATAATGGCTGGTTAATGCTCCAAAACGCAGTCCAACGATGAAGAGAGAAAAAGTCTCGAAATGCAGGGACCAAAGCGTAAATATTGAAACTTCAGGGACCAAACGTACATATGAAAGAGTTACGGTCCAAGCTGTACATCTGGCGAGTTCTCTGGTCCAAAAAGATAATATTAGATACCCCCACAAATTTCACAACCCGTGAACCCTGAATCCGGACAAGGGCGGCGTGTGGGCTTAGCCTTGAACCCAAGCACATCTAGGTCTTCCCTCCTTTAAACACATGGGATACCCCTTGGGGTCCCAAACCCTTTACTAATTTGAGACTTATATAGAGAGCAATTCTTCATATTCCCACCGATGTGGTAGATTTGTCCCACACCACATTTTCATGTCTCAAACACCTTACTTCGTGGACCAATATCTCTTTCATTTCTCAACGAAATTAGACGATTCTTGGCCCTACGGTCATCTACTCACTTCGTAGATCATGCATGTGTAAAGAGACGAGGTCTCCAACATACGGAACACTAGTGTTTAATTCATCAAAGATGGGTGGACGCATCTCCCCGCCAAAGGCTAATTTCCAACACAAACTTGAAAGAAAAGAAAACTAGGCTTTATTGTTTTTTGACAAGGATAATAAATAAACAACAACAACTTTCAAATTCAACTCGGGAGATAGAAAGAGAGAAAGAAGGTAAACACATACCGTTGCAGCACTACCCATATCAGCCAACAACTCAACTCAGTCCTGTTTCCCCCTTTATTTCATTTTCTTGCTTTTCATCCTCTGCACTATGTATGTGCTTAATTCCCCCACCTTTGACATGGAAATATACCAACTTATGTCTATTTATAACAAAAAGAACGCCAATTCAAAAAGAGATAATCTTACGTATTGTTTTCTTTGCTTTAGTTATCATATTATTTGTTGTTGTTACTGTTCCATTTTCCTTTACTTTTAGCATGACTTCTTCATTATTGTATCATCTTCACTCTTCAGTACTTTACCTTCACAAGGTAGAGGTAAGGTTGTGTATACACTATCATCCTCAGACCCCACTTATGAAATTGCGTTTAATATATTATTTTGTTGTTGTTGTAGATAATCTTAGGAATGATTCATAAACTTAATTTTTGTAACGATAAAATAGTTGAATTATGTATTTATCATAAAAAAATTAAAAATGATCACCCATTCCTATAAAAGACAAGTAGGCTGCCACAAACCCGCAAGGGTAGCCAAGTTGGTGTAGCAGTAGAGCACGGGACCGCAAGGTCACGAGTTCGATCCCCTGTATAAACCTTGTTGGTTGAGCATGTCACACATGGCTTGCCAAGTGTGGTTAATCGGCTGACGTGGTTTGCAGGCTATTGCGTCAGTCCGGGGTTTACCCTGTGCGCACTCGAAAGAGTAGCGGCTGCGGGTTCCTTCGTCAACAAAAAAAAAAAAGTAGGCTGCCACAAGTATACCATTGGCATACAAACATATAGTCACTGGAGAGGCCAGACAAGCATTGCGGTTAGACAGAGCATTCCTTCCATCTCTCAATGCTTTGGCGACCCCGAAACTCGAATGTGCTGCAGACTTCTTGATCACAGCTAGGGACTTTAGCAACTCACTTTATGTTGAAAAATAAATTAATATGATATGTCAAGAAAGTGTCTAAACTCATTCTTACTAAAATAATGTTCAGATTTATTTGTCCAAATTCACTCTTACTAAAATGGTGTCTAAATTCATTTGTCTTATTATTTTAATTTGCCTTAATTGCATTCAGAATGAGTCTTTACTCATTTCATCCGTTTAGGCATTGAAATTGTTTAATTGTCTTAATAACTTTTGGATTTTGGAGTTTTCACTCCAATCTAAGTTAGGGAGTCGTTCGACCGTAGAGGCTAGCACGTCTCGCTCCTCATGAGTCCACTCATTTCATTCATTAAGACGTAGAATAGAAATTATCTTTTACAATTGTGGACGTTATTGGCAATCATATCAGGAAACAATTTGTTGGTACTGGATTTCTTCTTTATTTAATCTTTGTTGTTTTGGTTCCTACCTATTTTATGCTATAAGAGCTTGTTGAATCCTATAGATATCCTTTACCAATGAAATATCTTTAGAATGATGTCATACGCGCCTCAAGCAAAAAAGGAATTTGCTATAATTTTCGCGATTGTGTTAACAATATTTTTCCAACACTTTATCTACGTGTCACAACTTTAAAAAAAAACCTCACCAATTTAATATCTGATAGGGTTTTTTGATCATTTTTAACTGGTGCCACGTGAATAATAGGGGTGTCAATGGTTTGGTTCGGCCAGTTTTTTATAAAATTTATACCATATCAATTTTTTTGTTACACTATTTTGTTTAACTAAAATTACTTTTCAAAACCGTCTCAATCATCTCAATTTTCTGTATCAATACAATTTGGTTAAGTTTTGATATTTTTATTAAAACGTCATATAAGAGTCGCTAGTAGTTACTAATCATTTGATATATGATACAATTTAATTTATTGTGAAAATAGTTTTTAGCGAACTAATTTTTTTCAAAGATTGGTGGATCTAGTTTTTTGACTTTTGTGTGTATAATCCTACCTAAATAGTCTAATTTCTAATTACAGAAAAGTTTTTGCTATTAACGAATACAGGTACTTAAATGACAGATTCTAAAATCTTGTATCAATTCTTGTTGAATATTATCTTTAGGAATGTCTCTTCCTAAATTAGATACGTTTGAATTCAATTAAGCAAGGGTTTACTAAAAAGAATCCAATTAAAAATCTCTGGAATTAAAAATATTGATTAAAGAGTAGTATTCCAATATAAAACTCAGCGTAACATAGTGTAATCGTGTGGGCCGTTGGAAACATTCTAAAAAATGTGTTGTTTATTTTATCTTTGATTATTTCATAAATCTAATTTTTATATAGCAATTTGATCAACTTGCATTTACGTGTATAGCATATCCTATCCTAATTGTTTTTGGGAGGGAACAAGAGAAGAGATTTAGAATTTTGGATCCACTAAGGTGTAAAGTAGGATTTTTTAGAAAGTGTTTGAAAAATATAATATCTGAATAAATTTAGTAAAGTAAAATAATAATATATGAATGCATTTTCTAATTGCGAGTTAAAGTAAATTTTATAATATTATAAATCAACATATATAAGTGTATGTAGATTAAATAGTCCTCGTTAGACACTTTCACCAACGAATAGTGGTAAACTTAACAACAGGGAATAAGGTTTCAGTATAATCAACACTCTCTCTTTTAAGTATCACTCCTGACCACTAATCTATCCTTGTACCTCTCCACAAAACTATCAGATTTCTGCTTGATCTTGTAGACCCACTTGCAAGAAATGGGTTTCTTGTAAAGATGAAGAGGAATCAGTTCCCAGATATGATTAGCTTCAAGAGCTTGGAATTCTTGTAGTATTGCCTCTTGCCAAGTAGAATGATTACCAGCCTGTTGGTAGGACTGAGGCTCATGCATGTGAATCTAATTAAAAGAAACTTTGGAATTAGAATGAAGGATAGTGGAGACAGAAGAGCAAATATAGTATGATAAGTAGGATGGTCTATTAATATTCTAGTTGTGTGTATTAAAGGAATAGAAGGATTGGATGTGGTAGGTGCAGAAGGTGGAAATGTAGGAAGTGGGATAGGATAAGGAGGAGAAGGAAGAGATTGAGATGCTGGTGTTGTGTCATGAGAGGCAGTAGGTGAAGCAAGAGAAGTTGGAATGACATGAGTGTCAGTAGGAATAGGAAAAGGGATAGGAAAATCATCTGAAGAGACACTAGATGTAGGGAAAACATGAGTAGAAGAAGAAGCATATGGGAAAGAATGTTCTTGAAAAGTTACATCCCTAGAGAAAATGATAGAATGAGTAAGAAGATTTAAAAGTTTATACCCTTTCTTACCAGAAAGGTAACCCAAAAACACCAAAGGAATGGCTCTAGATTGAAACTTGTCTCTTCTAGGTTTTGGTGTGGTTGTATGACAGAGGCAGCCAAAAGACCTGAGGTGATTATAACTTGGAGATGAGCCATGCAACTTTTCAAAATGAGAAATATTGTTCAGGATAGAGGAAGTCGGCCTATTAACAACAACCTATTAACAATGTAAGTGGTTGTTATAACAAAATCACCCCAATATTTAGGTGGGATTTTAGATTGGAAAGTAATGCCCTTGATGTTTCAAGCAAATGCGTGTGCTTTCTTTCTACCACCCCATTTTATTGTGGGGTGTGTGGTATAGTGGTTTGGTGGAATATGCCATTATCTGAAAAGAAAATGGATGTTTCAACAATGCTACCAAGCTTAAATGCATTATCATACTTGAAAGTCTGGATAGAAGTGTGAAAATGTACTTTAACCATGGATGTGAAAGCCTTGATAATGGAAAGGGCATTGCTTTTCGATGATAATAGATGAGTCCATGTAAGTCTAGTGTAGTCATCAACGAAAGTGAGGAAATATCTAAACCCATTATAGATTCTTGTGTGATAAGTTCCACACATGTCAAGATGGACTAACTGAAAAGAGGTAGAAGTTTGTATTTGGCTATGAGGAAATGATAGTCTTTGTTGTCTTTCCATTGGAGAAATGAAACAGTTAAAATTTTGTTTAGAAGAAAGAACAAAAGCAAGTGAGGGAATATATTTCATTATATTATAGGGCATGTGCCCTAATATTTGATGCAAAAACAAATCCACTTTATTACTGAAAACAGTAAAATTACAAGAGGGATTAAGGAAAGGAAGATTGTTAATAGTATTGAAAAAATTACAAGGAGATGCAGGAACAAAATGATAAGTGGATGCAGCATTCCCAGCATGATGATAGTAGTAAAGACCATTTGCTTCTCTATTAATTTCCAGTGGCCTCTTCAGAGAAGGGCACTACAAATAACAGGCATAATTGGAGAAAATAGCTAAGTATTTAAGTTGCTTGAGCAGCTGATAAATAGAGATAAGGTTGAAATGAAAAGAAGAGACCAATAGTACATTATGCAAAATGATGTCATCCCTGAGGTATAATGAACCCGTTGAGACTACCTTTACTTTGTAATCATTGGGTAAAGTTATAAGAAAAGGTGTGGAAAGGGGTGTGAGATTGTGTAGAAAGTGTTTATGTGGTGTCATATGATTAGTGGCACCTGAGTCTAATACCCAAGGATTTATATATGAATGAGATGAAGAACATATAGTGTAACCAGTAGCACTGAAAATAGAACCACCAACCATACCTGCAAAAGTGCCCTCTTCTGAGAAAGAGTCTGCAAAGTGAGCAAATCTAGAAGGTTCGCCTATGGAGGTGTGGTTGTAATGTGGAAATGTTGCAAAGTTAGCAGAACCAAAATATTCACCCACAGGCTTGTTGTTATGATATGGGAAAGTTACAAAATTAGCAAATCCAGATGAATCACCCATGGGATTGTTGGTGTGATATGGAAAAGAAGAATGAGCTTGAGCTTGTTATTGGAAAGAATTCATAAACTGTTGACATTGTTCCTTACTGAACCCATAGAATTCATTTTGCTTTGGAGAAACAATAGCAGGGGTGTTTGAGACTGTGTTAGAGATTGCATGAGTGGTTTGTTGCTTCACTTGAACACAAGAAGCAGAAGCTTTCTTGTTTTTTGTGAATTTGAAATCAGGTGGAAAACCATAGAGTCTGTAGCAGTCATCTATGACATGACCACTCTTCTTGCAACACTTGCATATTGCAGAACTATTATATGAGGTAGAAGGTTTCTTGGTCAAATGAATACTTTTGTTGGAAATTTCTGTTGCTAACAGAAGCTGAGAAGGAAGCTGGATCATCAGAGAAACTAGGAATGCCATATTGAGCTTCCTTTTGACTCTCATTTTGTTGAAGAAGTGAATACACTTTACTCAGATTATGGAGAGGGCTCATAATAAGAGTGTTACTTATGACTGTGGAATAAGTGTCATTGAGACCACTTAAGAATTGAAATAATTATTGGTCCTGTATGAACTTATGTAATGCCCACAAGTACACTCAGGTCCAACATAAGAAGAGTTTAGTTCGTCCCAGAGACTCCTCATTTTTGTGAAGTACCAAACAATATCAGAAGACCCTTGGGTAGTTGAGAATATTTCTCTTTGGATGTGTATGTATTTAGAACCATTAAATTGCCTAAATATATCATTGATGTCTTTCCAATCATCTCTAGCAGTGTTCATGCACATAACACTGATGTCAATCTCTCTAGACAATGAATTTGTTATCCAAGCCTTGACCATGTGATTACATCTCTCCCAAAATAAATATAGGGAGAATTATGTTTAGGCTGGGTCATTCTATCATCAACTAGGGTTAGCTTGTTTTTAGTTGATAAGGATGTGATCATGCTACTCATCCAAAATGACAAAACTAGTGCCCTTGAAGGGGACATGGAATAATTGAAAACCATGACTATCTGAAGGATGAATGTAGAAAGTGTGCGAGTGGTCTATAGTGAACTCAACAAAACCATTTGCATTACTCGGCGTCCCAGCTGTTCCAGTAGGGTTTAGGTTATTGTTAGATAGTTGTGTACCTATCCTAACCCTAATTTGGAATGGAATACACTAAACAAATAGGTTTCAAGTAAATCAAACTACTTGATATGCGAAAAATAGTAGATCGAAGAAAACTAGATCACTACGAAGATATCATACATAAAACCCTAGAACATGCTTTAATATCTGATATTACAAGGAATTAGAAGAGATTTTACTGGTCTTCTTCGCATCCTGAAGAACTAAGGCCTTGATAATGCTTTCACAATAAAAACCCTAGAGTTTCTCGAACAACGACTAAGGTATATGACAACGATCGAAAACTCTAGAATTTCTCAAACACCGGCGAAGATCCATGACTTAGATTCAAAGCTCAAGGGTACTATCGGGAAGAAACGGAGAAGATATAGGATCGATTCTCACCGCTCTGATACTATGTTATGCTCAGATAAAGAGCAGATCAGAGAAAATGAAGATGAGTCGAAACCCTAAGTCGTAGAAAGAGAAAGAGAAAGAGAAAGAGAAAGAGAAGAGAGATATTTTATTCTAGAAAGAGAAAGATAAATGGCAAAAATTACATCAGCGGATGGGCTAATTTCTATTTATACCCGAGTAAATGGACTGAGTATTTACAATTAGGCCTAACATTACAAATCTGTAAACAAACTAATTGGGTAGACTAATTCAACACTTGTACCATTACAAAGTGTAAAATATACATGAGTGATATAAAACTATATAATCAAGTAATATGTCCAACATATCCCGTGTTGATTAATTGTCTGATTGATTAATTAGTTTGTGGTAATTGATCACAAAGTCATCTATTTTCTTTGTCTTTCAAAAATCATCTTACTTTACCTAGTTCAATTTAATGGTCATCTCAGCTGGATTTTGTATTTTTCAGTGAGAAATAATAACACGACAAGTTTAATTTTAAGAAAAAATAGTTAAAACACTAATTTAAAACTTGAAATAATTTAAAATCCAGGCTACCCCAAAATTGACACATTACCTAACCCGAGTCATCCCTTTTTATTAAAAAAATGTTCAAACACTCATATTTTTGCTCTCACTCTCAAGTTTTATCAAATATGAGCGCTTGGACATTTTTTGGATTAAAATGGGAGAGCGAAAATATGAGTGTGGGCTTTCTTTTTGGAATAAAAAGGAAGAGCAAAAAAAATGAGCGCTTGGACATGTTTTGGAATAAAAATTGATGGGTCGAGTTCGATAATCAGTTGATTTTATAGTGTGGGTCAGGTCAGGTCAGATAGTGGTCGATCTTAAGATAGGTTGGGTTTTAACTGGGTCCATGTTCTAAGTATATGATTGTAAATTTAATTATTATTATTATAGTATTAACTTGAGGTTGTTATATGAATTCTTAAACTTCAAATTTTGAATTCTCTACGGATTCTAATTTCTTTTTTTTCCTTCGACCAATGCTGTACGTTTTGATTGAATTATTAGAAGTTATGATAGAATTTCAACGTTTTATCTCTCTTTATTATATATGACAAAGCAAAACAATATCCCCTATATATTATAGTTATTCAATTAAATATCTTTTTTTAAGTAAATATCTTAAACAGAGCCACAAGATATATATATATATATATATATATAGTTCATGGTTTATAACCCCACAACACAAACAAAACCAAACTGTCCCTTGGTTTGTACGAATATACATATTATGACTATGAATTTTAAATTCATTTAAGCAAATATGATTGGTTCAATGTCATACCAAGTTGTTCTCAATTATTAAGCTTTTATATTTGTTTTTCTTAAGGCTTTCTATTGACATCAAGATTATCTGATCGATAATGTTACATCTAGTATTGGCATTAATTTGCCCATTTCAAGTTAGGCATTGACACCTTGTTCATTTAAATAATCACCATTACGTTGAAGTGGACAATGGTTGAAAGATATATCTCTGAAAATTGTTAAGAAGCAAACATGCTTGGATGTTGACATGGACAATAGTTGAAAGTAGCACTATCAAATTGATTCATCATGCCGAATTTACGTGGGTCAAAATTAGTCGAGTCAGTGAGTTATTAATCCGTTCAAATATTACTTCTGCATGATTTAAATGGATTAAATAATAAATCACAGCTTCATCCGTCCAATTCTTATGAAGTATTAATTTTTTTTGTTTTCTTATATTTTATTTAATTACCAAACAAAATAACGATTTTTTTCTTTATTATAGCTATATTTATCATTTCTAATAAAAATATATATACGTTGACAAGGTTTTCATGGGTTAATTTGGGTTACATATTTAACTCAAATAAATCAGACTTATAAATAAACTGATTTGAACAGATCAAAATGAATTGTGTTAATAAATAAAGGAATTACTAAGTCGCTCAAACTTAGATGGATTGAAAAAGATTGAGCATATCATGATTTAATTGGCCAGTTTTGCCACCCCTAGTTGAAACATAGACGATGTCAACAAGTACATAATATAATCTTGTGCATTTTAACTCAAATGGTACCTTAAATTTGTAGGTAGGTCTATTTTCTCCGTATTATACTCTATATTGAGCATATATGATCTTTTAATATATATATATATATATATATATATATATATATATATTATTAAATGGAAATGTCATAGACTAATATAATCCTGATATAGATCTTATTTCCGGCCACATTCATTTTTTCCTCTAATTTTAGCACTAGTCGCACAAAATGAAAAAGTCCAGACATGAGAATCACTCTAAAATAAAAAAAAACGCATTTTAGTAACGAAATTGGGATTTTGAAACAAAAAAAATGAAATTTGACAAAAAGACTCCGATCATGATTTTTATTTAGCTTGAGCATGTGAAAAACATATACTTTTGCCGTCTTAATTTACGTGACACACATTTTTTTATTCAATCTAAAAAAGAACGATATCATTTTATATTTAGTAAACCCCCCCCCCCTCCAAAATAAATGAGTTTTAGCCTCTAAAAGTTGATCCAAAATAATTGATATTTCACAAAATAAAAAATACATTTATTTATTTTTTCAAATTTTCCCGTGACACATTCTTAATCCGATGATAATTATTTTACAAAAGAAAAGAAAATCATAGTTAAGGGGATTTTAATCAAATTTTAGGAGTAATTAATCTATGTGTACAAGCCTAAAATATCAATTATTTTGTACTGAAGGGATTACAATTTAACTTTAAACTTTCATTTTATCCTTAGTGAGATGATTTTAGTAACGCAAAAATTTATGACTTATTATCACAAGTTTCACAATTTTTTTATTATTAAATTTTATGTTTAGTCAAATATCATCACATATGAGATGGAGGGAGTATGACATTTTCGTTTGTTTTAAATGATCTGTTTGAAAGTTCCATTTCAACTTTTAAAAACAATATCTACTCAAGGTAATATAAGAAAGACAAAAATAGAAGTATAGCCTATTTGGCCAAGTTTATTTTTTCTCCAAAAGTGTTTATTTTTTTCAATAAGTGTTTATTTTTAAAAAGTGAGGTGTTTGACCAAGTTTTTGGGAGAAAATAAGTGCAAGCAGTTTTTCAGAAGCTAAAAATATTTTTTGCCCAAAGCACTTTTAAGAAAAATATATTTAAAAACACTTTTTAAAAGCTTGATCAAATACTAATTGTTGCTCAAATTACTTTTAAAATTAATTGTCCAAACTCAAAATGCTTTTCCCCAAAAGTATTTTTTAAAAAGCACTTTTAAAAATAAGCTAATTTTAAAAATTTGGCAACAGGCTATCAGTCTCAAACTCATGGGTAGTTTGATTTTAAAAATAACCCCTATCAACTTTCTCCACTATGTTTTGTACTTTTCCCTAGCTAAACGAAAAAAAAAGGTTAAAATTAGCTTTGAACTTTATCGCTAATTTATCATTAAATTATTTGTAATTAACACAGATTTTCATAATTTATTGCTATATTTCGTCACTAAATAAAATTAGCAACAAATTTATTGTTTATCTACAAATCTGTGGTAGCTAATTTCTGTGTTTTCTAATAGTGTCATAATGTCCCATATTTTAAAACATTTTTCTTCCTCCTCCTTCCACTTATCATCTTATTTATATATATATCCTCTCCAAAATCACAGTATTCTATAGTTTCAAGAAAATGAATTGCCACAACTACCAACAATGTTTATTCTTCCTTGTCATTCTAACCACTACCTTTGGATTTTCCTTTGCAAAACAAACAAACCCCACCTCAAAAAACTTCAATTTTCATCAATTCTTGAATTCAATTTATGAATGGAGAATTCAACAGCAAAAACAATTAACAGATTCCAATAATAATCTGAACATTGGAGCCCCTACTGTGTTAGCAGGAATTTTTTGTTTTATTGCAGCATTTATTTCTAGTGCTGGTGGAATTGGAGGTGGTGGATTATATGTACCTATTTTAACCATTGTTGCTGGTGTTGACCTCAAAACAGCCTCAAGTTTTTCTGCTTTCATGGTAATGTTTGATTGTATTGACCATTTCGTTTAAAATTTTGATACGTACAGAGAGCGTACTCTTATTTACTTAATTATTTTATGTCTCAATATGACCCTCACGTGTTGCTTGATTCCTTTTTCATATGCCAAACTCCTTAAAATGCTTCTTTTTTTTTTTCTTTTTTTTGGGGTAGCAATGAGAATTATTGCCCGTTTGATCATGTTTCTAGGCGAAAAATACGTTTTTAAGAAAAATTGAGATGTTTGATCAAGTTTTTTAAAAAAAAAAAGTTTTATAGTAGCAAAAGCTGAATTTTTTTTGTCTAGAGGCATTTTTGGCCTTGACCAATCACAACTTTCTTCTCTAGTAGTGGCGATAGTGCCTTCAAATTGCTTATTTAAATAACACTACTTACTACTCTTCAATAGTATTTTTTGAAAAAAAAAGAAAAACACTTTAGTTAAAAAAAAATTCAAAATAAATTAATTTTGAAAATTTGATCAAACGAGCTATTAAACTAAAAATTCTTGTATTATCTGATATCATGTTGAACTGCATGATCATTGCATTTAAAAATTTAATATGCTCTATAAAGCACAATTTTAATTCCTTAATTATACTATCTCCCAACACGTTCTTCACTTGTGGGCATGATTCCTTTTCAAAGGCAAAATACGCGATTTTTTCTTTTTTGTCTTTTTAGTGGCTATATTTGAACCTAGAACTTCTTACATGGTTTAAAATCATATTGAAATGTCTGATTATCTCATTAAAAAGTTAAAATTTAAGATAAAATATACTTTCGTTTATTTAATTGTACTATGTCTCAACAGGTAACGGGAGGCTCGATAGCCAACGTTGTTTGCAGCATGTTTTTACCAAGTCCCAAACATGGTGGAAAAATTTTGGTTGATTTTGACATAGCTTTACTCTCACAACCATTTATTCTATTGGGAGTCAGTATTGGAGTAATTTGCAATCTTGTTTTCCCAGAATGGCTCATCACTATTCTATTTGCAATATTTCTTGCTTGGTGCACATTCAAGACATTTAAATCAGGAATTTATTATTGGAAAAATGAATCTGAAGAAGTGAGGAAAAAAGGGAATTTTGAGGAAATTGAGGGGCCTTTGTTGAAAAAAGAAGAAAAGGGAATAAGCAGTATTCCATGGATGAAAATGGGAGTATTGGTGATGATTTGGTTTTCTTTCTTTTTCCTATATCTTCTTCGTGGAAATCGATATGGAAAAGTATGACTTCTTTCTCTGTCTTTACATGCTTTTTTACTTTAATATTCTTTAAGTGATTTGGCCTCTTCATATAATAGTTATATACTATGGGTGAGTCTTTATCTTATTTTGAAATAGTTATTCATATGGGATGGTTATATAAAACTATATTAATTTATTATGATTATGTGATTTCAAAAGGTAAGAATACATATTAATTAAGTATACTTAAGTAAGAAAAGATTATATCAAATACAGGGATAGAGAAACGTTAGCTTAAGCTTAACTAAACTTCATAAATTGCTACGCCCCTTAGCTGTCGGGAAGAAAGCAGTTGGCTTTCATTATTTTAGTATTAATCACTTTTAATTCTATAATATTTTCTTCATTAATCACCCCAGATTCTTTCATTGACTTGACTCGGCTTGCCTGCTAAATTTAACCAGCGAAGCTACCTAAATAACCTTTCTAATTAAGAAAGGACAGTTCTATCGATTTCCAATCTCGAAACTGAGAGTGCAAAGTCACAAGCTGATGAGCTATATGTGAAGTTAAAAAACCCAGTTAAAAAAGGAAAGATATAGCTGACACTAGAACTGGTATTTATTAATCTAATATGAATAAATTTTTACTGTGAATATTTGGAAATTCTAAATAATTCGACAATTTTCTAAGCTTGTGCTGATGATCAAATTGCCTTCATCTCAATTGTTTTTCTCCAAAGTTAAGTTATTTCTTTCTTCTCAGTTTATATGGCTATATTTGATCGAGCAAAAAAATTAGAAAGGAAATTTTTTAAAAATTATCTAAAATAAATCATTTATTTGTATAATTATGAACTATGTCACTAACAGTAAAAATAAAAATAAAATTTAAAATATTATCTAAATAGAAAATATGATATTTTACTTGACACTTGACACATGACACATGACACATGACACAGACTAGAGTGAGTGGTATTACTGTATTAGGGGAAAACGTCAAAATGTCAATCACTATGTGAACCAAACCTCACAACCTTCTCTCTCTCCCCTCCCCCCCCCCCCATATTGATACCGGTATATGCAGACTTGAACTAAATTGTCTTTTTCTTGACCCAAGGATTAATAGCATGTTTGGCCTAAAGAATGGCTTATCAAAAGTATTCTATTAAGTTTTTGATTAATTAATTTTAAAAAACTTTTTGAATATTAATTAGTGTTTGATCAAGTTTAAAAAAAAAATTTAAGAATATTTTTCTCAGAAGTACATTTTTAAAAAGTGCTTCTGGGCAGAAGTTATTTTTCAGCTTCTGAAAAACTGATTCTGCTACTCCTCAAAAGTACTTATTTTCTCTCAAAAACTTATCGAAACATCTCATTTTTATAAAATAAGCACTTTTAAAAAAAATAAGTACTTTTGTGGAAAAAATAAGTTTGGTCAAACATGCTATAAGAGATAGATTTTAATAGTTACTACTCCTTTCCAATTTATTGATATAGTTTGACTACGCACGAAGTTTAAGAAAGAAAATAAGACTTTTGAAACTTGTGATCTAAAACAAGACATATATATTTGTGTGGTTGTAAATAATTTCATTAAGGGTAAAAGAGAAGTTTTGAGTTAAATTATTTCTAAATATAGAAATGTATCATTCTTTTTTGTACAGACTAAAAAGAAAAGTGTATCACATAAATTGGAACAGGGGAGTAAAAGATATAGGAACATAATTTGGTGTAGAACTTGGATACTCTCTAAGTTTCAAAATAATGGTGTTTTTAGCTTGTACACGCCTCTTAAGAAATTGCTCACTCTTAGAAAATTACAAGTGTTTTTACTAACTTACAACTAATCAAATTTTACTTCTTCTAGAAAAAGAAAGCTACTTAATGATTCTTGTTTATGTAAATAAGAATAATTTTGAAAGATAAGATCAATTTCTTTTTGAAATCCTAAAATACTACTTATTTTAAAACGGAGGAAGTATCTCTAAAGGGTGTGTTTACTGTTCGGTACCAAAGAAGTTTTTGTAAAAAAAATTGACGAATTCATATCGAATTCACATTGAACATCAGGTATTTTGACTCTTATATTTCAAACTGAAAGTATGTATGTCCTAGAGACAATTTATATTAGGGACAAAACGTACTTGAACACATTCGTATTCTTAATGACATTAATATTTATGACATTTGCAATTATTGAATTATTGTTTGATTATTTGCAATTATTCATATATGTGCATCTCTTGAGCTTACGTTGTCATTAATAGAGTGATATATTAATGATAGAACATACTCTGAAAATAGTCTCGACTAATGATCATCGAGAATGTGATATCGATGATTACCCTAATTCGTGTTTTTCATACCTCCTATCTAAGGTCATGTACTCGATAAGGTGAACTGCGTCATGTCCTGTTTATAGGTTATCATGTGTAATCATTTATAATAAGCGAAATTAGTAACATGAAAAATAAATAATAAAATTAATAATAGAAATATTTTATTACGCTATCAGTAAATATAAGCAACTCTAATAACTCTAAATCATGTGAATATTTAGGATGCGCTGGGACCTATTTTAATATTGTAAAATGAACTATTAAATCTTGTGCAGGGCATAATTCAAATGGAGGCATGTGGATTAGTATACTGGATCATCTCATCAGTACAATTTCCTCTGACAATAATTTTTACATCATGTATATTATACAAGAGAGAAAGTCAGCAAAATTTGCCTTCCAAGAAGCAGGTATTAACAAGATAATATTCTAGTTATCTACCTAATATTGTATTCATTTCAATTTGAAGCTGTATGGAATTTAAGAAAAAATCAAAATTTTTGATACTTGTGATTTGAAACACACCATAACAATTTCTGTGTCTTGAAATTTTTGAAATTTATGGCCTTAAATACTCATAACATAACAGTTATGTGGCTATAAAACTTTTCATTAAGGGACGTTTGAATATTTAAAATCCGGATATAACAAAATTATAATTCTAGGATTAAAACTAGGACTATAACCTGGATGACTTATCCCACCTTCTATATGGGATAACAAGTGGGATAAGTTATCCAAATTATAGTCCTAATTTTAATACTAGTTTTAGCTAATTAATATCTCTAACCAAACATGGGATAAATTTAATCCCAAATTCTATGCGGGATTGTTTCAAATATTTAAATATATATTTAAAAAAAATGAATTAATAAGAAAATAGTGTTGCATAAATTGAAAAAGACGAAATATATGAAGTTAAGTTGTGCAATTTTATTTGATTAATTTCTTGATTAACATTGAAATTGCCTTATTATATATGAAGGAAGTAGCCTGTGAAACTAAGAATGGACCTTCAGGAATGTTCATTTTCCCCTTAATGGCACTGCTAGCAGGAGTTTTGGGTGGTGTATTTGGAATTGGTGGTGGAATGCTTATTAGTCCTTTTCTAATTCAAATTGGAATAACACCTGAAGTAATTCTCTATTACTCTTCTAATTTTTCATTTTAGAGCTTTGATTTCACATTAAGGTATGTTTGGTCCGGCGGAAGTCAATTTTTTGGTGTTTCTTTACCATTTAACGAATGACCACTTAACTTTTATTCTATTGCTCAAAATTATTAAATTATTTTTTGTAACAAAATGATCATTCAATTTTTCCTAGATATATTACTGAAAGTCACTAAATTATTTTTTGTAACAAAAGAGTCATCAGATTTTGCCTAAGTATCATACAAAATCACTACAGTTTTTTATAACTAAAAAGTCATTCAACTTTACCTAAACATTATATAAAACATTTCTTTTATTTCCTTCTAATTACTTTTTGTGATACTTGGACAAAATTAAATGACTTTTGGTTATACAAAATAGTTTAGTGACTTTGAGGATAATTACGTAAAGTTGATGATTTTCTCGTTACAAGAAATAATTTAATGACTTCACCGCAATAAAGTGAAGGTTGAGTGAACATCTATGAAATTAACCCATGCTTACTTCCTCACTTATCAGAGAAGTCAGGTTCCTTGCAACTATTTTAACTTGTGATCTTCATATTACTTGTTTCAACTAATACGTGGACCCTATTATTAACATTTGGTCATCAAGAATTTCATCAAAACACTCTCTGATTCACTAAAACTTTTACTCCCCGTCCCAATTTATTTGAAGGTTGATCAGTTTGAGGAGTAACAACTTTTTCTTTGGCTTAAATTTAAACATAGATTATTCGAGTATTTTATAATCAAAATTACATATTTGAAAATTAAATAAAAAGTACTATAAGTTTGCATAATTAATAATTCACAATATATGAAAAGAACTTGAAAAAATCATAGTCAAAGAAAGAATTGTTTGACTCCCCAAACTGATCAACCTTCAAACAAATAGGGACAGAGGGAGTAGTAATTTTTAATAAGTATTTTAATTTTGTCGAAAAATATTTTTCATTCACCAATCAAATATCTTAGTAAAATATTGACTCCATTAGTACCAAACATACTTAAGTGCGATGAGTTTTTTTGATCTTTACACAAATAACCGGCCGAATTTACTGCTTACTTTCCCTAGCCAGTATACATAAATTATACATTGATTATATACTATTGTACATACATTATACATTTGTCCACTATTTTTAGTTTAAGCATTTGGATGAACGGCTATTTAGATTAATTCTTCATTTCTTTTCTTAGTAGGACTAATGACTTTCTTTTCAAACAGGTAACAGCAGCAACTTGTTCATTCATGGTATTTTTCTCCTCTACCATGTCAGCTGTACAATACTTATTTCTAGGAATGGACCATGTCAATACTGCCCTCATCTTTGCAATTGTTTGTTTAATTGCCTCTCTTATTGGATTGGTGGTTGTACAAAGAGCCATAGAACATCATGGGAGAGCATCACTTATTGTATTCTCAGTTGGCATAGTCATGGCTTTAAGTAGTGTTCTTATAACAAGTTTTGGAGCTATAGATGTTTGGAGGGATTATACAAGTGGGAAGTACATGGGATTCAAGCCACCTTGTTGAAAATATGAAGGGAAATAATATCGAGAGTTGTACTCGTTTGAAGCGTGCCCTGAGTTTTGCGTATTTGTGCTCTAATTTCATAGACGACATTTGGAGAATATTTTTGGTTGAATTGAAAAGAGTATTTGGAGCTACTTCTAAGTGTGTGTTTGAACATGATTTTCATTCGAAAATAGAATTTGTAAAAAATGAAGATTTGTAAGTGAGAGTTGTGCTTAAAGATGGCAACGGATTGGATCTGGACTTTGAAAGTAAATAATATTGAGAGTTGTGCTAGTTTGAACTTTGAACTTTGAAGCGTGTTTCAGGTTTTGCATATTTGTGCTATAATTGACAAATATCGGTATAGACGATGATTGGAGAATATTTGGTTGAACGGGGAAAATAATACTTGAAGTTGACTGACTATGTTTGGAAATGATCTTTACTTGAAAAAAGAGTGTAGAATTGAAGATTTGTGAGTGAGAACTATTATTTTCTTGAAATGTTGTAAAGCATTTACTCTCTTAAAAATTTATTCAAGTCACCAGGGTCCAATTGAAATAATTTAATGACTCCCAATCTTTGATAATTTGGACCACAACTGAAAAAATCAAGAAAGAGTGTCACTTTAGGACGCTTACATGAGGATATTAAACATGATGAGAATTCCTTTTTTTTTTGGTTAACTAGACAATATATATATATATATATATATATATATATATTACATTAGAGTTTCCGGCATTGGAGCCAGTTAGTTGTTCCGAGATATTACCTGCTTGGGCATTACATATCAAAATATCACGATTATAGGCAGTTCCTGACATGTTTGCCCAAAAAATATTATTAACAAACATAGGAGGAACTGCTAAAATTATTGCCCTATCAAAAAGCTGTTGCTTCCCCCCCTTCTTAAGCCAAAAGGTCCGCTACTTTGTTCTGCTCCTCCTGATAGCTATGCTTTAGTACCGGATGTCCCAGCTCGATGAGAATTCCTTTTAATACTCGATAATGTGAATAATTAAGAAATAGTCGGGAGAGA
The DNA here is from genome assembly GCA_029783415.1 of Anisodus acutangulus. Taxonomy (NCBI): domain Eukaryota; kingdom Viridiplantae; phylum Streptophyta; class Magnoliopsida; order Solanales; family Solanaceae; genus Anisodus; species Anisodus acutangulus. The sequence goes on along the minus strand of CM056509.1, from coordinate 44,786,299 downwards.
ACGTGGGAATTGAGAACTTTATAGTAGGAAGCGGTTACCTTCTTAGTGTACTTATTCAACATAAATTTGAATTTGTCAACTCAATAAATTTCCGGGAACAAAGTTAGTTACTAATTATAGTTTTAAAGAAACAGTGGAGCAATTGAAAAGACTAAACGTCTAATCACTAAAGAGGGTTGATCCAGAATTTTAAAACAATGGGCTAATAATATGATTGAACTCATTAATACTCTGTAGAAAGGATAGTAGTGTAAATATATATTTTCATGAAATTATTAATTGTATGTGCAGATATCGAGTGAGTGTACTATCTTACTTGAATTCACCTAGAAGATTTTTAAGATGGAGGAAAAGAAAAGTGAGTAAGCAACTTTCACTTGACTGATTACTTAGGAGTGAGTGTACTATCTTACTTGAATTCACCCTTGGAGCCATACCACCAAGAAGAAGATCTCCCTTTTTCGCCCCCATGTCGCCACACGGGGAACATGGGGACGTAAAAAAGGGGTCCTATCAACTTGTTCCACCTAAAAGATTTTCAAAATAGAATTACCAATGCCATGATAGAAAGAGAAATAAACTCAATTAAGCAAATGCCAAGCACCTAAATACAGCATCAACATATTGAAAACTTGAATTAAGTTGTCAAATTGCCGTCAATAACTATTTGGATTGGACCACAGAAAGCACAACTTAGGCTTTCGACAATATTAGCCCATTATCAAAAAGGCCCAACTTCTTATTATTTTCAGAGAGTACAAAATATAGAAAGTTATGAGGAAATTACACCCAATGACCTTGAAAATTGTATAATTTTTCGATGAACTCTTTCTTTGGAATTGTCCTCCGTTGTACCAACTGACTCACAACTTCTGTTTAAAATCATAAAATTTGAAAGATTTTTTTATTTTTTTAAATTCGATGTTCAATCAAACTAAGACACATAAATTGAAACTGAGAAAGAGATAAGCATATATACACGAAATATTTGAAGTCGCATTCTTACATACTCTTAAGTCATAATCCTCACTCATTAGCTTACTCTATTTTTCATGCATGGCTTGCTTGCTTTAGGTTATATATATAGAGTCAGTTTGGGCTAACACCCTTTTACTCATTATTTCTCAATTAGATAATAATGTATCAATTATCTTTGATTATATTTATTTTTCTTATTTTAATTTCACTTAGCAAGGGACCATTACTATATATAATGATGAATCTCAATAAATAAGGTTGAACCTGATTAAATTTATATTTAAGAAAATAAGAATAAAATAAGTTGTGTAGTCTTTTGCCATCAGTCGTAGATTTGCAGTTGTCTTGTGAATTGTCTTATCTCTTCTCACGATTTTCGTTTCGGTTATTCCCAAAATGGTCATCTTTTTGTTCACATGTGTAACAGACCTATATGAAATATTAAGAAAAAAAATAAAAAATCATTCTCTAGCATGCATAGAAAGCATTTTTACTCACCAAGAATGAAACAAAAGTCATAGAAAAAGTAAAAAGGTATTAAATCAGAAAATAAAGTTCTAAGATGACAAGTATGAATAATCAAAGAGATCTCTTACGTAGGAGTCACATTATACTACTAATTTTTTTTATTTGGTGTGGTCATTATACTAATTCACCTTATTCTCGTCTAGTCGCCCTATGTTATTCTTTTCAGCTTTTTGCATAATTCATCCTCATGTTTTTATCTTTGTAATAAATGATACTTCAGATATTAATTTGATCAAATATTTCAAAGATCTCAAATATGGTCTTCAAAAACTCCTATATGTGTAGGCCTTTTAACAACTATTACAAGTTAACCAATTAACTAACCATCCTCCATAATTTTAAAAAGGAACATAATACTTGAGAAGAAAGCATACTTGGTGAAATTAAGATAGATATTAACTAATTGAGAGCATGCACAAACATTAAAATGTGATAACTTAACCATCTTAAGAAAGAGACGATTGTAAATTTTAATAGTAATTATTTTTTGACTTATTTTTCATTGGTTCTGAAATGACATAATTCTTGAATTTGTATCATAAATTGAAATGAAGAAAATGAAAATGAAAATGAGAAAGAATTATAAAGTTTAAGAGAAACAAGCCTCTACCTTGGGAAGACGTAATTCTGGAGAGGAACTCCCCTCAATAATTTCATGTCATACTCACGGTTGTCATAATCTCTATGTTTACACTACAATGCCACTTATAGTTTGAATAATGTGATCATTTCTTTTTGTAATAAATTTCTATTTATAGGACTATAATATGGAATACCAAATGATGCCATGAACATGTCTATTAATTATTTAGGAGTTATGGTAATAAAAAGTTGTGAAAATAATGAAAATAAAGACCATTATATTTTTACGTTAAAGAAGAATAGTGGAGGAGTAGTAAATTAAGAGAGTTTTATGAATGATTTATTTTAAGTTTTTCTACATAACACATAAATGAAAAAAATAGGAAGAAAGCCCAAAAAGGAGGAAAAAGATAAATAGCAATGGAGACAATAGAGAGGTGACACGTCACTTTATCTATGTCTAGCTTTATTATATAAAAAAGATTAATATTAATAAAATTCAGATTAATTTCTAAGAATCGAGTAGGGAGATAAGGAGAAAAGGATATTACAGAGATAGAGACATATGACAAACAAGAAAATGTACTAAGAACTTCAGCTTACTCTCTATTATAATTGCTTTACGGGTGAAATGGGTAATAGCCATTTTTTATACCGCTGATAAGGAATTAGTCGAACATCTCAAAATTAACTAGAATATATATAAGCTACATTTTAATACGAATAAGAATGTAAGCCACATTTTAATACGAATAAGAATATTTTGACAAAAATATCCTTATTTAAAATACAAAAAAAAACTTCCAGGATAATGTATTAGAATTCGAAGCTTTTACAAGTGAAACTCCTTCAGATTATGTCGAGTTTGAAATTCCATACAAGTAAAACTCCAATAAAGTATTTGTAATTCAAAAAATTTAAAAGTGAAATTCTGGCCTACTGTCATAAGTACTTAATTATGAATGATATTGTTGAGAATATAATCAAATATTAAATGTGTGTTCTATCTAACAGCTTAAGCTTTTAGATCAGATGATCACACACTTCAATATGGTATTAGAGCAGGCCAAAGGTCCTGGGATCGAACCTCATCGCCACCCATTCTCAAAAAGAATTTTCCCGTGCTTGGACCATGAAAAAAAATCAGGCCAGCACGTGAGGGGGCGTGTTGAGAATATAATCAAATATTAAAAGTGTGTTCTATCTAACAACTTAAGCTTTTAGATTAGATGGTCACACACTTTAATAGATATGACAAGGGATTGCCCAACTGAGAACAACCTTTGGTTGTCTTCATCATCAGTGACAGAGTCAGGAATTTTACTAAAGGTATCAAAAAATAAAAGGGAAACTAACTAAAATACCCTCCAAAAACTGTTGGAAATCTTACGAAAAATACTTGATTCCGAACACTATAAGAAATTCTTGCAAGGACACTGTCCTTGAGAATATTTCACCTGATGTAGATGTATTCTCCAGGATTCAACAAGCTCTTCTAATATAAAATTAGGAGTTAGAATCTAACAAAAATTTAATAAAAAAGAAAACCCAGTACAATATACTATAGGAGAAAAATGTCTTTGTATATCTTCACCCCCAAAGTAAAGGAATACTAGTATATATATATTAGAAGAACTCAAATGGTTGCAGCCAAATAATGCCCAAACGGCAACTTAATAATAATAATAATAATAATAATAATAATAATAATAATAATAATAATAATAATAATAATAATAATAATAATAATAATAATAATAATAATAATAATCCGGGAACAAAGTTAGTTACTCGTTATAGTTTTAAAGAAATAGTGGAGCAATTGAAAAGACTAAACGTCTAATCACTAAAGAGGGTTGATCCAAAATTTTAAAATAATTGGCGCATAATATGATTGAACTCATTAATACTCTGTAGAGAGGATAGTAGTGTAAATATATATTTTCATGAAATTATTAATTATATGCGCGAGATATTTAGTGAGTGTACTATTTTACTTGAATTTACCAAGATGATCTTCAAAATGGAGGGAAAGAAAAGTGGGTAAGCGAACTTCTTTTATTTGACTGATTACGTAAGAGTGAATGTACTATCTTATTTGAATTCACCTAGAAGATTTTCAAAATAGAATTACCAATGCCATGATAGAAAGAGAAATAAAGTCAATTAAGCAAATGCCAAGCACCTAATACAGCATCAACATATTGAAAACTTGAATTAAGTTGCCAAATTGCCGTCAATAACTATTTGGATTGGACCACAGAAAGCACAACTTAGGCTTTCGACAATATTAGCCCATTATCAAAAAGACCCAACTTCTTATTATTTTCAGAGAGTACAAAATATAGAAAGTTATGAGGAAATTACACCCAATGACCTTGAAAATTGTATAATTTTTCGATGAACACTTTCTTTGGAATTGTCCTCTGTTGTACCAACTGATTCACAACTTCTATTTAAAATCACAAAATTCGAAAGATTCTTTTATTTTTTTAAATTCAATGTCCAATCAAACTAAGACACATTAATTGAAATTGAGAAAGAAATAAGAATATATATACGAAATATTTGAAGTCACATTCTTACATACTCTGAAGTCATAACTCTCACTCATTAGCTTTAGCTCACTCTATTTTTTCCTGTATGCATGTCGAGCTTGCTTTAGGTTATATATATAGAGTCATTTTGGGCTAACCGATTTAAAGTATTAGAAACATACTTTTAGGTGTTGAAGTTGAGGTTTTTAAATAAATAATTATGTGTTTGATTGAATTGTTGAAATTGATAATAAGTTAGTTGGTGATTTTAGTGTTGATAATCACATTTTCTATTAAAATGGTTGTAATATCGTTAAAACTATTATTTTTTAGGTGAGATTCGAACACATGACTTCTGTAGGTGTTTGTTATCATGTTAAAGTGTGTGCCCATCTCATATAAAAGTTTAAGTTGTTTGAGAAAATATAATTTTGTTTATTTCATTGTCTTTTAAACAATATCAATATTTTGTATAAAAAAATATCGAGTTTAGGTAAACCCTTTAATCAAATATTGCATCTGTTTCCCCCAACTGTAATAGAGCAAATAGAGAAAATATATCTCACAATAGATTATATAAATTAAGGATGATCACAACCTCAAGATGCATTGCAAACATTTAACTTCACTAATAGAGCAAATAGAGAAAATATATTTCACAATAGATTATACAAAGGATGATCACAACCTCAAGATACTCTACAAACATTTAAGTTGTAACCTATTATAGTAGTTTCCCAAAAGGAAGACATGGTTACATAATTATTTCTTACACAAACTCGATCGGACGAGTACTAGGAAGCACGACATTATTTAAAATGCTTGATATATATCAAGCATTTAAATAGTTCATTGCATGCAATAATAATCTATATTTTGTAGTACTTAGCACGAAGAATAGTTCCAAAATAACCTTCTCCAGTAACAGTGAGCTTGTCACATTGAGATCTCCCCCCAGAAAACGCCGATGGAACACAATTGTAACAGAGCCAACCATCACTGCAATCACTTTCGACATTGCAATATTTCAAACAAGTTACAATGTCACCTAATGGAAGTAATTTTTCTTTCATCGCTGCAACATCATCGGGTAAGTCTCGTAATGCCATCACTTGAGAGAGATTCACTGCACGTTGTAAACATAATAAGTATTAGACAAATAATTTTATTTTAAAATATTTATTGCGGCTAAAAGGTTAATATTGCTACAGTAACTTTAAAAGTGTCGCAAAAACTTATAATTATGCAATGGAGTTGTATTGCAATAAGTTTGTAGCTGTTTTGATAGCTAGTGCCACGGTACTTGGCAACTATAGAAACAATGAGGATTTAATTAGATCCTCCCGTTCAATTTTTGTGGTTTAAGAATTTTTACAAAATTGTAAATAGCCACAAAGTTGTAATTTTTGTGACTATGATCAAGTATTAGCCACTAACTTTATGTTCGTAGCTAGGAATTCATAATTACATGCAGTCAAATTTTTCTATACTTGATGTTGTTTATGCGAATATTTTCTTGACTATTATAGCGAAATACTACTGAGAACATATAACATAACATAAAATAAAAATTATTCCACAAAAAAAATTTGACTGTTATAGTGAAATGTTGTAGAGATAGATATCCTTGTATGTATAGTTATTACTATGAAAAGAGAGGAGTGGTAATGTTTTGAACCTGAAATTGCAACAAAGAGAGCAATCAAGAGAAAAGCTTGCTTAAAGGAGGCCATCTTAATTTGGCTAAAAGATAGATGTAAAATAGAAGAATCTGTAAATATTGATGCTTTCCTTCCTTCATGGAAGACTGTATTTATAGGCCTAAATTAGTAAGTGCTCACACTTGTTGATAACTTTGTGAGTGGTTGGCTCTTCCCCATTCTATTCTATTGAATGTAGTGGGACATAAAAAACAATTAGATGGTAATATATAATTGAATTTAACTAATCATTGTGGGACAGCTCTAATTAAATTGCATGTGGATGAGAACAATGAAACTTTATTCAAAATTCGTTTACCATATTATCTAACAAGTGAATTTAACCGCGCTTCATACAATTATAAATAATTTTAATATAATTAAATTTTTATTAATTAAATATGTTTTTCATATTTAATTTAATTTGAATAAGAAGATTTAATAGAAAAATGTATGCAAGAAATAGTTAAAATAGAAAATGAGAGAGTACACAAATCCATTGCAACAATCGAAAGTGTCACTTTAAAATAAATTACGACTATGCCTTGTGTAATCTAAAATGCATGTTTATCTTTTTGACCATTGAGATTTTTTACATAAATTTATTGTCAAGATAACCGTCTGATTTATGAGAGAACTATTGTTATATTCTGAGAAATATGCTCCTAGACTATTTTACATTACTGATTCAAGTAAGAGTATAATTATTCAAGAGAAGATGTGAAAATAAATGGAGTATGAAAAGTACTTGCACAACGTGATTCATTATTTTTGTCTTATCACTAATAAATGGAGTATGAAAAGTACTTGCACAACGTGATTCATTGTTTTTGTCTTATCACTAATAAATGGAGTAATTATTGAAGAGAAGATCGGTGTTATCGTCTTATCACTAATACCCGACCGGAACCTACACTAACGGATAGGTTCCGGGTAGATATATTATAATAACGGGTAGGGTCTGGGTAGTAAAATTAGGAACCGATCAATGTTGGGTCCGGTTCCGATTCCGGCAAATAAAGACAGTATCAGGACCGGAGCAAATCCGGAACCTATAAAATATTAAATATTTTTACTTTTTTTAGAAACATTTGGACCACTTTTAACTTTCTCCAAAATTGTTTGTTGCACGCCTACACATTGATTTTCCCCACCCCAAGACGTAAATATTTTAGTTTTTTCACCCCTTTATTCTAGAATGCTCTTTGTGCCCTAAGAGAAAACACTTAAAACTCTCTCAATAACAATGACGTTTTAGCTACACCACCGAGCTTCATCGCCGTCGTTGTTGAAGCTTTCTCTCAGGTACTTTCATCGTTGTCGTCATTGAAGCTTCACATTTGCCTCTTTCTCTCCCTTGGTTGTGTTCACGTCATTCCTAAAATGCATATGAGTTCATATCTAACTCTTCAATTTCTTTTTAATATCATATGCTTCTGTTCTATTTCAGGCGATACTCATCTTCAATTTGTATTACTTTTTTATTTGAAATGTAAATCTATTTTCAAAATTTGTGTATATTTTTATAGTTGTGAAGATGAAATTTAGGGATTTACTAGTATAATAAAGCTTTTCTTTTGTATCGAAGAGCTTATGAACACGAAAATAAGTTTAATTCAGATATTTTCAAATTTATTTTGAAATCAACACGTTCAATTAATTGAGTGTCAAATTTGGCTTGCAATTTTAGGTTTTGGTTACAGAATTAACTTTTCTAAAATGAATAAGTTTTCTAAAACTTCTTATAAAGGTACTAAAAACTCCGATTGCAGGCTAAAAAACTACTTGATGAAATTATTTTAGAACTCTTTTTTATTCTCATAGGCTTAAAAATTGTTGCTTAATTTGTGTTTTTATTTCTGAGTGCAGGGAACCTACCGGACCTGCTTGGTCCGGTAGGTTCCGGGTAATGATTGCTACGGGTAGGTTCCGGGTAATGATTGCTACGGGTAGGTTCCGGGTAGTAAATTTAGGAACCGATCTTTTACCGGGTAGGTTCCGGGTAGTAAATTTAGGAACCAATCTTTTACCGGGTAGGATCCGGGTAGTTAAAAAATGTTAGAGTACCCGGACCCGCTCACCCCATGCATAACGTGATTCATTATTTTTGTAATGATTGGAAATTGCATACTTGTAAATTTGTTGTCAGTTTATAAATCGGCCATCGTAGAAATTACTTCTTCATAAGCTAGTTATCTAACAATTTATTGATCGACTTGTTGATCTTTTTGTGCCTTTGAATTATTTAAGAAATGGAAGACACATAAATTCTTGTTTCAAGTAAGAGTATAATTATTCAAGAGAAGATGTGAAAATTTATATGGATTTATTCTCCGTCGGTAATTGGGGCCAGACGGACGAAGTCAGCCAATCCCCACTAGGGGCTATAGACCCCAACAATTTTTTTTTATTATTATTATATTAATAATTGTCAAACGCCCCCAACCACAAAAGACATTAGCCTCCAACCTTTTGCTACTATTAAATTATCCAAACCCAATAAATTTGCAAAAGAAAATTCATAAGCCCAACAAAAGAAAAAAAAAGTATTAGTCTATGAATACACAACAAAGTCAGCGTATGTGTTGATTAAAAAATAGCGCTACCTTTCTCTATTAAAATAAAAAAATACTTTGTCTTCTTCAGAGTTTCACGCTCGAGACCAACTTAGAAATTGACGATTCTTCTTCAGTTCTTCCGGTTCTTTTCTTGTGATCTTCTTCAAGACTTTGATTTTTGCGCTACTCGTCTTTATTTAGTACATGTAAGATTTTTTCATCATCTATTCAATTTCATTATAATAGTTATTTTTTGTGAACCCTAAGTAGTGCAAATTTATTATTATTTGAATTAATTAGTGTTTGATAAATGATCATATAGTTTTATATTTTTGTAGAACAATATTGTTGTGGATTTAAAGATTGCATTTTATGTTCATTGCTTTGCTCATCAGCTTCAGTTGAGTTTAGTAGCGGTTGCAAAGTTTCACTTTCTTCCTCAATATCTTTTTAAAATTACATCAAGGGTTGTAAATATGGTTGGAGGTTCGAGTAAGAGGCGGGATATTCTCAAAGACATACAACAAAAAGTAATGGAAGCACTAATTAAGGGAGAACTTGTTAGTGGGCGTGGGCTAAACCAAGAAACTAACTTGCAACGTCCATGTGATACTCATTGGAGCTTTCATTATAATACTTTAGTTAGATTCATTGGCATCTTTTCATCTGTTTTTGAAGTACTTGATCTTATAATGGATGATCCGGAGCAAAGAGATATTTTTAAATGCATTATAATCATTTGAGTTTGCATTCCCTATGCATTTGATGAAAAAAGGTATTGGCGATTACCAATGAGTTGTCATTAGCATTGCAAAAAAAAAGAGCAAGAGATAGAGAATGCTATGAGATTAGTGGAGATTTCAAAGCAAGTATTGCAATATTTGAGAGACAATGGATGTGATTCTCTAATTAATGAAGTTTCTTCATTTTGTTCTAATCAAGATATTGTTGTCCCTAACATGAACAAATGCTGAATTGCTTCTTTTTGTTGGGTGCCTTAATCCTAGCAATTCATTATTTGCTTTCAATAAGGAAAATCTCGTCAAGTTTGCTCGATTGTATCCTCGGGAGTTTTCTTCACATGATCTAGAGTTACTTGATAATCAACTTGAGACTTATATTATTGATATGCGTAGTAGCATTGAGTTTTCAGAAATTGTTGGCATTGGAGATCTTGCAAAGAAGATGGTGGAAACAAAAAGACACGTAATCTATCCTTTGGTTTACACGCTTCTTACCCTAGTATTAACTTTGCCAGTTGCTACTGCAAGTGTAGAGAGAGCCTTTTCTGCTATGAGCATTATCAAAGATCAACTGCGAAATCGAATATCAGACGATTGACTTAATGATTTATTAGTACCTTATATTGAGAACAAAATTTTGTATGAGATCCGTAACGAAACCGTTATGCAACGGTTTCAAACTATGAAATCTCGTCAAGAAAAATTGTGATTATATTTTCATTATTCTTGAACGATTTGTATTTATGTTATTTAGAACTTAAATTATTACCTACTTTTTAAAATTTGTATAATATAGTACTAGCCCCCTCGAAAAAAATTGGTTGGCTTCGTCCCTGGGGCCAGATCTACTATTACGTCATAAAAATGAGATAATTATCCTTATAATGGAGACGTCCATAGGTGGGTGTCAAGAGTAATCCATAACTGAGGATCCTCCGCGGGAGTAGGGGTAGAGGGAGGAATTATGTGATGGAGAACTTGATGGGTTGTTTCAGGAATTGTTTGAAAATAATGGCATAGATTTTTGTTTCTCTTGTCCTCATACGTCCTCTCAAAATGGGAAAGACGAACGAAAAATTCGTACCATTAATAATATTGTCCGAACCTTATTGGTCCATGCTTCCGTACCCCTTTCCTTTTGACATCATGCTCTACATATGGCTACGTATCTTCTTAACATACTTGCTACCAAAGGGTTGACATATTCATCCCCATTCATTGTCTATATAATAAGACTCATTCGTATTCACATCTTAGGGTCTTTGGGTGCTTATGTTATCCGCTATTTTCGTCAACTACAATTAACAAACTTCAAGCTCGTTCTACCCTTTGTGTATTTTTGGGTTATCTATCCAATCATCGTGGTTACTAATATTTTGATTTATCATATAATAAAATCATAATTAGTCACCACATTATTTTTGATGAATCCCAATTTTCGTTTTCTAAAGTAAGTAGTCTCGGGCATAGTTCATATAATTTTTTAGATGATGATGTCTCCCCATATATTATTCACCATTTATCGGACTTATCCCGCTCCCAAAATTCGTCAGTCGGCCCACAGCCCGCTGGACCTCCTGTTCCGTCACCTCTACCTAGTGGGCGAGTCCCTCAGGTCTCGGGTTGAATCGGGCGATTACGCCTCGCTACTATTTTCCATCTCGATCCAGTATCTCGTGTTGGGCGGCAGCCTCTTGCTGCTTGGCGATCCGTCACCCATCTGAATTTTCCCAAAATACGCCCAATTCTCCCCCGAGTCACAGACCGGTCACTCGTAGTCAACGTGGTATATTTAAACCAAAAAAACATTTTAATCTAAAATTTTAATATTCTTAAGTCCCCTCTTCCCCGTAACCTAGTGTCTGCGTTAAATGACCTGAATTGGAAATTGGCTATGAACAACGAATATAATGCTCTTATTGCAAATAAGACGTGGGAGTCAGTGCCCCATCCTTCTAGTGTTAATATTATTCGGTCTATGTAGATTTTTACTCATAAAGATAATTCTGATGGATCTTTTGCGAAACATAAGGCTCGTCTTGTAGGTGATGGTAAAACTCAACAGGTTGGTGTGGGATTGTGGTGAGACATTTAGTCCGGTGGTCAAGCCGGCTACCATTCGCACTGTTCTCAGTTTGGCTTTTTCGAAGGCATATCCCATTCATCAGTTGGATGTGAAGAATATTTTCTTATATGGTGATCTTAAGGAGACCGTTTATATACATCAGCCCTTGGGTTTTTGCGACCCCAAATTTCCTCATCATGTCTGTTTATTGAAGAAGTCCTTGTATGGGCTTAAGCAGGCCCCTCGGGCTTGGTATAAGCGATTTGTAGACTATGTTTCATCTATTGGGTTTTCTCATAATAGGTCTGATAATTCATTGTTCATATATCATCGTGGTACTTCCCTGACTTATATTCTATTATATGTGGATGATATTATCTTGACTGCCTCTTCTGATGCTTTGCATAAGTCTATCATGACAATGCTCAGTTATGAGTTTGCTATGAAAGACTTGGGGCCCTTGAGTTACTTTTTGGGGATTTCTGTCACTCGTCATGCAGGTGGGTTATTCTTATCACAAAGGAAGTATACCGCTGAGATCATTGAGCGAGCTGGTATGTCCTCGTGCAAGTCTACTTTCACTCCAGTTGATACTAAATCCAAGCTGGGTGCCGCGGCTGGCTCACCTTTCGAGGATCCAACCCACTATCGCAGTCTTGCAGGGGCTCTTCAGTATCTTAGTTTCACCAGATCGGATATTACGTATGCCGTATATCAGGTGTGTTTGTTTATGCATGATCGCAGGGTTGAGTATATGAATGCGCTCAAACGCATTATTCGATACATCCAGGGGACACTTGACTTTGGCTTACATTTATATCCTTCATCGACATCTACACTTGTCTCGTATATAGATGCTGATTGGGGTGGATATCGAGATACCAAACGCTCCACGTCTGGCTATTGTATGTTTCTTGGTAATAATTTGGTCTCATGGTCTGCGAAGTGACAGTCTACATTATCACACTCTAGTGTAGAGGCAGAGTATCGAGAGGTAGCCAATGTGGTCTCTGAATCATGTTTGTTACGTAATCTACTTTTAGAGCTTTATTGTCATATTCATAAAGCTACCTTTGTTTATTGTGATAACATTAGTGCCGTCTACCTTTCTGGTAATCCGGTTCAACACCATCACTAAACACATCGAGATGGATATTCACTTTGTTCGCGAAAAGGTAGCTCGTGGACAAGTACGCGTCTGTCATGTCCCTTCCAGGTATCAAATTGCATACAACTTTACTAAGGGTCTTCCATCAGTCATTTTTGAAGATTTTAGGGACAATATCAGCATACGAAGACCGCCTGCTATGACTGCGGGGGTGTGACAGAATATACCGTGATATACACGGCATATACAACAGTGTATATCACGGTAATACATGCGAATTCAAGCCTGTTTGAGCCGTGATATACACGGAATATACATCTGTGTATATCACGGTTTATGATGCATATTTTGGTAACTTTAGTTTGTATTTATTTAGCATTGTACACTTACCATAATTGTAGAATTATTGTATAAGTAGAATAAGGTTTTAGGAGTAGAATAGGAATATGATTTTCCTATTATGAAAATTGTAAATTGTATATATACTCATTCATTAATGAAAATAATCAAGGGATTATTTCTTTCCGTCAATAGTAAAAATGACTGGTTGAAGAATCATTTTCTCAAAGTGAATTGTTGGTAAGCATGGAGCAGGTAGGGTGTGCATACGAAAGTGAATTATTCAAACATGTGCAAGAATTAACACATATAGCACCGTAATACTCTGTAGAAAGGGTAGTAGTGTAAATATATATTTTTCATGAAATTATTAACTGTATGTGCAGATATCGAGTGAGTGTACTATCTTACTTGAATTCATCTAGAAGATTTTCAAAATGGAGGGGGGAGGAAAATGGGTAAACGGACTTCTTTCATTTGACTGATTACTTAGGAGTGATTGTACTATGTTACTTGAATTCACCTAGAAGATTTTCAAAATAGAATTACCAATGCCATGATAGAAAGATAAATAAAGCAAATGCCAAGCACCTAATACATCATCAACATATTGAAAACTTGAATTAAGTTTCCAAATTGACATCAATAACTATTTGGACCCCAGGAAGCACAACTTGGGCTTCCGACAATATTAGCCCATTATAAAAAAGGCCCAACTTGTTATTATTTTGAGAAAGTACAAAATATATGAAGTTAGGAGGAAATTACACCCAATGCCCTTGAAAATTGTATAAATTTTAGATGAACTTTTTCTTTGGAATTGTCCGTTATACCAACTAACTCACAATTTCGATTTAAAATCACAAAATTCAAAAGATTTCTTTACTTTTTTAAAATCGATGTCCAATCAAACTAAGACACATAAATTGAAACTGAGAAAGAGATAAGTATATATACACGAAATATTTGAAGTCGCATTCTTACATACTCTTAAGTCATAACCCTCTCATTAGCTTTAGCTCATTCTATTTTTCATGTATGCATGGCGAGCTTGCTTTAGGTTATATATATAGAGTCAATTTGCGCAAACCGATTTAAAGTATTAGAAACGTACTTTTAGGTGTTGAAGTTGAGTTTTTTAAATAAATAATTATGTGTTTGATTGAATTGTTGAAATTGATAATAAATTGTTGGTGATTTTAGTGTTGCTAATCACATTTTCTATTAAAATGGTTGTAATATCATTAATACTATTGTTTTTTAGGTGAGACTCGAACACAGTACTTCTGTAGGTGCTTGTTATCATGTTAAAGTGTGTGCCCATCTCATATAAGAGTTTAAGTTGTTTGAGAAAACATAATTTTATTTACTTCATTGTCTTTTAAACAATATCAATATTTTGTATTGAAAAATATCGAGTTCAGTTAAACCCTTTAGCCAAATGTTGCATCTGTTTCCCCCCAACTCTAATAGAGCAAATAGAGAAAATATATTTCACAATAGATTATATAAATTAAGGATGATCACAACCTCAAGATGCATTGCAAACATTTAAGTTATCTAATAGAGCAAATAGAGAAAATATATTTCACAATAGATTATTCACAATATATATAGATGTACAAGGTTGATTCCTAATATGGTACGAATCCTAACTTACCTTATAAAGGTTGATTCCTAATACAATTGGAATCCTAAGTTACCTTAAATATACATTTATCATAATTACAAAATATACGGCGAATATTCTGAGAATATTCGCTAATAGAGAAAATATATTTCACAATAGATTATATAAATTAAGGATGATCACAACCTCAAGATGCATTGCAAATATTTAAGTTCACTAATAGAGCAAATAGAGAAAATATATTTCACAATAGATTATACAAAGGATGATCACAACCTCAAGATACACTACAAACATTTAAGTTGTAACCTATTATAGTAGTTTTCCAAAAGGGAAACATGGTTACATATTTATTTTTTTACACAAACTCGATCGGACGAGTAATAGGAAGCACGACATTATTTAAAATGCTTGATATATATCAAACATTTAAATAATTCATTGCATGCAATAATAATCTATATTTTGTTGTACTTAGCACGAAGAATAGTTCCAAAATAACCTTCTCCAGTAACAGTGAGCTTGTCACATTGAGATCTCCACCCCTCAAACGCCGATGGAACACAATTGTAACAGAGCCAACCATCACTGCAATCACTTTCGACATTGCAATATTTCAAACAAGTTACAATGTCACCTAATGGAAGTAATTTTTCTTTCATCGCTGCAACATCATCGGGTAAGTCTCGTAATGCCATCACTTGAGAGAGATTCACTGCACATTGTAAACATAATAAGTATTAGACAAATAATTTTATTTTAAAATATTTATTGTGGCTAAAAGGTTAATATTGCTACAGTAACTTTAAAAGTGTCGCAAAAACTTATAATTATGCAATGGAGTTGTATTGCAATAAGTTTGTAGCTGTTTTGATAGCTAGTGCCACGATACTTGGCAACTATAGAAACAATGAGGATTTAATTAGATCCTCCCGTTCAATTTTTGTGGTTTAAGAATTTTTACAAAATTGTAAATAGCCACAAAGTTGTAATTTGTGTGACTATGATCAAGTATTAGCCACTAACTTTATGTTCGTAGCTAGGAATTCATAATTACATGCAGTCAAATTTTTCTATAACAGTGTTGTTTGTCTGAATATTTTCTTGACTATTATAGCGAAATACTACTGAGAACATATAACATAACATAAAATAAAAATTATTCCACAAAAAAAATTTGACTGTTATAGTGAAATGTTGTAGAGATAGATATCCTTGTATGTATAGTTATTACTATGAAAAGAGAGGAGTGGTAATGTTTTGAACCTGAAATTGCAACAAAGAGAGCAATCAAGAGAAAAGCTTGCTTAAAGGAGGCCATCTTAATTTGGCTAAAAGATAGATGTAAAATAGAAGAATCTGTAAATATTGATGCTTTCCTTCCTTCATGGAAGACTGTATTTATAGGCCTAAATTAGTAAGTGCTCACACTTGTTGATAACTTTGTGAGTGGTTGGCTCTTCCCCATTCTATTCTATTGAATGTAGTGGGACATAAAAAACAATTAGATGGTAATATATAATTGAATTTAACTAATCATTGTGGGACAGCTCTAATTAAATTGCATGTGGATGAGAACAATGGAACTTTATTCAAAATTCGTTTACCATATTATGTAACTAGTGAAGTTAACTGCGCTTAGTGTGATTATAAATAATTTTAATATAATTAATTTTTTATGAATTAAATATATTTTTCATATTTAATTTAATTTAATTTGAATAAGAAGATTTAATAGAAAAATGTATGCAAGAAATAGTTAAAATAGAAAATGAGAGAGTACACAAATCCATTGCAACAATCGAAAGTGTCACTTTAAAATAAATTACAACGATGCCTTGTGTAATCTAAAATGCATGTGTTATCTTTTTGACCATTGAGATTTTTTTACATAAATTTATTGTCGAGATAACCGTCTGATTTATGAAAAAACTTTTGTTATATTCTGAGAAATCTATTCCTCGACTATTTTACATTACTAATTCAAGTAAGATTATAATTATTCAAGAGAAGATGTGATAATACATGGAGTATGAAAAGTACTTGCACAACGTGATTCATTATTTTTGTCTTATCACTAATAAATGGAGTATGAAAAGTACTTGCACAACGTGATTCATTATTTTTGTCTTATCACTAATAAATGGAGTAATTATTGAAGAGAAGATCGGTGTTATCGTCTTATCACTAATAAATGGAGTATGAAAAGTACATGCATAACGTGATTCATTATTTTTGTAATGATTGGAAATTGCGTACTTGTAAATTTGTTATCAGTTTATAAATCGGCCATCGTAGAAATTACTTCTTCATAAGCTAGTTATCTAACAATTTATTGATCGACTTGTTGATCTTTTTGTGCCTTTGAGTTATTTAAGAAATGGAAGACACATAAATTCTTGTTTCAAGTAAGAGTATAATTATTCAAGAGGAGATGTGAAAATTTATATGGATTTATTCTCCGTCGGTAATTGGGGCGGGCCAGACGGACGAAGTCAGCCAAGCCCCACTAGGGGCTATAGACCCCAACAATTTTTTTTTTATTATTATTATATTAATAATTGCCAAACGTCTCCAACCACAAAAGACATTAGCCCCCAACCTTTTGCTACTATTAAATTATCCAAACCCAATAAATTTGCAAAAGAAAATTCATAAGCCCAACAAAAGAAAAAAAAAGTATTAGTCTATGAATACACAACAAAGTCAGCGTATGTGCTGATTAAAAAATAGCGCTACCTTTCTCTATTAAAATAAAAAAATACTTTGTCTTCTTCAGGGTTTCACGCTCGAGACCAACTTAGAAATTGATGATTCTTCTTCAGTTCTTCCGGTTCTTTTCTTGTAATCTTCTTCAAGACTTTGGTTTTTGCGCTACTCATCTTTATTTAGTACATGTAAGATTTTCCCATCATCTATTTAATTTCATTATAATAGTTATTTTTTGTGAACCCTAATTAGTGCAAATTTATTATTATTTGAATTAATTAGTGTTTGATAAATGATCATATAGTTTTAGATTTTTGTAGAACATTATTGCTGTGGATTTAAAGATTGCATTTTATGTTCATTGCTTTGCTCATCAGCTTCAGTTGAGTTTAGTAGCGGTTGCAAAGTTTCACTTTCTTCCTCAATATCTTTTTAAAATTACATCAAGGGTTGTAAATATGGTTGGAGGTTCGAGTAAGAGGCGGGATATTCTCAAAGACATACAACAAAAAGTAATGGAAGCACTAATTAAGGGAGAACTTGTTAGTGGGCGTGGGCTAAACCAAGAAACTAACTTGCAACGCCCATGTGATACTCATTGGAGCTCGCATTATAATACTTTAGTTAGATTCATTGGCATGTTTTCATCTGTTTTTGAAGTACTTGATCTTATAATGGATGATCCGGAGCAAAGAGATGTTTTTAAATGCATTACAATCATTTGAGTTTGCATTCCCTATGCATTTGATGAAAAAGGTATTGGCGATTACCAATGAGTTTTCATTAGCATTGCAAAAAAAAAAAAGAGCAAGAGATAGAGAATGCTATGAGATTAGTGGAGATTTCAAAGCAAGTATTGCAATATTTGAGAGACAATTGATGTGATTCTCTAGTTAATGAAGTTTCTTCATTTTGTTCTAATCATGATATTGTTGTCCCTAACATGAACAAATGCTGAATTGCTTCTTTTTGTTGGGTGCCTTAATCCTAGCAATTCATTATTTGCTTTCAACAAGGAAAACCTCATCAAGTTTGCTCGATTGTATCCTCGGGTGTTTTCTTCACATGATCTAGAGTTACTTGATAATTAATTTGAGACTTATATTATTGATATGCGTAGTAGCATTGAGTTTTCAGAAATTGTTGGCATTGGAGATCTTGCAAAGAAGATGGTGGAAACAAAAAGACATGTAATCTATCCTTTGGTGTACACGCTTCTTACCCTAGTATTAACTTTGTCAGTTGCTACTGCAAGTATAGAGAGAGCCTTTTCTGCTATGAGCATTATCAAAGATCAACTGTGAAATCGAATATCGGACGATTGACTTAATGATTTATTAGTACCTTATATTGAGAACAAAATTTTGTATGAGATCCGTAACGAAACCGTTATGCAACGGTTTCAAACTATGAAATCTCGTCAAGAAAAATTGTGATTATATTTTCATTATTCTTGAACGATTTGTATTTATGTTATTTAGAACTTAAATTATTACCTAATTTTTAAAATTTGTATAATATAGTACTAGCCCCCTCGGAAAAAATTGGTTGGCTTCGTCCCTGGGGCCAGATCTACTATTACGTCATAAAAATGAGATAATTATCCTTATAATGGAGACGTCCATAGGTGGGTGTCAAGAGTAATCCATAACTGAGGATCCTCCGCGGGAGTAGGGGTAGAGGGAGGAATTATGTGATGGAGAACTTGATGGGTTGTTTCAGGAATTGTTTGAAAATAATGGCATAGTTTTTTGTTTCTTTTGTCCTCATACGTCCTCTCAAAATGGGAAAGACGAACGAAAAATTCGTACCGTTAATAATATTGTCCGAACCTTATTGGTCCATGCTTCCGTACCCCTTTCCTTTTGACATCATGCTCTACAAATGGCTATGTATCTTCTTAACATACTTGCCACCAAAGGGTTGACATATTCATCCCCCTTCATTGTCTATATAATAAGACTCATTCGTATTCACATCTTAGGGTCTTTGGGTGCTTATGTTATCCGCTATTTTCGTCAACTACAATTAACAAACTTCAAGCCCGTTCTTCCCCTTGTGTATTTTTGGGTTATCCATCCAATCATCGTGGTTACAAATATTTTGATTTATCGTCTAATAAAATCAT
Source organism: Anisodus acutangulus (assembly GCA_029783415.1). Classification (NCBI taxonomy): domain Eukaryota; kingdom Viridiplantae; phylum Streptophyta; class Magnoliopsida; order Solanales; family Solanaceae; genus Anisodus; species Anisodus acutangulus. Next base: position 44,766,694 of record CM056509.1, on the reverse strand, counting down.
AATTAGTCACCACGTTATTTTTGATGAATCCCAATTTTCATTTTCTAAAGTAAGTAGTCCCGGGCCTAGTTCATATAATTTTTTAGATGATGATGTCTCCCCATATATTATCCACCATTTATCGGACTTATCCCGCACCCAAAATTCGCCAGTGGGCCCACTGCCCGCTGGACCTCCTGTTCCGTCACCGCTGCCCAGTGGGCGAGTCCCTCAGGTCTCGGGTTCAGTAACTGGGCCAGTTCTGCCCCTGCTACTATTTTCCATCTCGATCCAGTATCTCGTGTTGGGCCAGCAGGCCTACTGCCTGCTGACCAGTCCGTCACCCATCTGAATTTTCCCAAAATACGCCCAATTCTCCCTCGAGTCACAGACCGGTCACTCGTAGTCAACGTGGTATATTTAAATCAAAAAAACATTTTAATCTAAAATTTTAATATTCTTAAGTCCCCTCTTCCCCGTAACCTAGTGTCTGCGTTAAATGACCTGAATTGGAAATTGGCTATGAACAACGAATATGATGCTCTTATTGCAAATAAGACGTGGGAGTCAGTGTCACATCCTTCTAGTGTTAATATTATTCGGTCTATGTGGATTTTTACTCATAAAGATAATTCTGATGGATTTTTTTTGCGAGACATAAGGCTCGTCTTGTAGGTGATGGTAAAACTCAACAGGTTGGTGTGGGATTGTGGTGAGACATTTAGTCCGGTGGTCAAGCCGGCTACCATTCACACTGTTCTCAGTTTGGCTTTTTCGAAGGCATATCCCATTCATCAGTTGGATGTGAAGAATATTTTCTTATATGGTGATCTTAAGGAGACCGTTTACATACATCAGCCCTTGGGTTTTTGCAACCCCAAATATCCTCATCATGTCTGTTTATTGAAGAAGTCCTTGTATGGGCTTAAGCAGGCCCCTCGGGCTTGGTATAAGCGATTTGTAGACTATGTTTCATCTATTGGATTTTCTCACAGTAGGTCTGATAATTCATTGTTCATATATCATCGTGGTACTTCCCTGACTTATATTCTATTATATGTGGATGATATTATCTTGACTGCCTCTTCTGATGCTTTGCATAAGTCTATCATGACAATGCTCAGTTATGAGTTTGCTATGAAAGACTTGGGGCCCTTGAGTTACTTTTTGGGGATTTCTGTCACTCGTCATGCAGGTGGGTTATTCTTATCACAAAGGAAGTATGCCGCTGAGATCATTGAGCGAGCTGGTATGTCCTCGTGCAAGTCTACTTTCACTCCAGTTGATACTAAATCCAAGCTTGGTGTCGCGGCTGGCTCACCTTTCGAGGATCCAACCCACTATCGCAGTCTTGCAGGGGCTCTTCAGTATCTTAGTTTCACCAGATCGGATATTACGTATGCCGTATATCAGGTGTGTTTGTTTATGCATGATCGCAGGGTTGAGTATATGAATGCGCTCAAACGCATTATTCGATACATCCAGGGGACACTTGACTTTGGCTTACATTTATATCCTTCATCGACATCTACACTTGTCTCGTATACAGATGCTGATTGGGGTGGCTATCGAGATACCAGACGCTCCACGTCTGGCTATTGTATGTTTCTTGGTAATAATTTGGTCTCATGGTCTGCGAAGTGACAGTCTACATTATCACACTCTAGTGTAGAGGCAGAGTATCGAGAGGTAGCCAATGTGGTCTCTGAATCATGTTGGTTACGTAATCTACTTTTAGAGCTTTATTGTCCTATTCAGAAAGCTACCTTAGTTTATTGTGATAACATTAGTGCCGTCTACCTTTCTGGTAATCCGGTTCAACACCATCACTAAACACATCGAGATGGATATTCACTTTGTTCGCGAAAAGGTAGCTCGTGGACAAGTACGCGTCTGTCATGTCCCTTCCAGGTATCAAATTGCAGACATCTTTACTAAGGGTCTTCCATCAGTCATTTTTGAAGATTTTAGGGACAATATCAGCATACGAAGACCGCCCGCTATGACTGCGGGGGTGTGACAGAATATATCATGATATACACGGCATATACAACAGTGTATATCACGGTAATACATGCGAATTCAAGCCTGTTTGAGCCGTGATATACACGGAATATACATCTGTGTATATCACGGTTTATGATGCATATTTTGGTAACTTTAGTTTGTATTTATTTAGCATTGTACACTTACCATAATTGTAGAATTATTGTATAAGTAGAATAAGGTTTTAGGAGTAGAATAGGAATATGATTTTCCTATTATGAAAATTGTAAATTATATATATACTCATTCATTAATAAAAATAATCAAGAGAATATTTCTTTCAGTCAATAGTAAAAATGACTTGTTGAAGAATCGTTTTCTCAAAGTGAAGTGGTAAGCATGGAGCAGGTAGGGTGTGCATACGAAAGTGAATTATTCAAACATGTGCAAGAATTAACACGGATACCACCGTAATACCCTGTAGAAAGGGTAGTAATGTAAATATATATTTTTCATGAAATTATTAACTGTATGTGCAGATATCGAGTGAGTGTACTATTTTACTTGAATTCATCTAGAAGATTTCCAAAATGGGGAAAAAGGAATGTGGGTAAGCGGACTTCTTTCATTTGATTGGTTACTTAGGAGTGAGTGTACTATCTTACTTGAATTCACCTAGAAAATTTTCAAAATAGAATTACCATTGCCATGATAGAAAGATAAATAAACTCAATTAAGCAAATGCCAAGCACCTAATACAGCATCAACATATTGAAAACTTGAATTAAGTTGCCAAATTGACGTCAATAACTATTTGGACCCCAGAAAGTACAACTTGGGCTTTCGACAATATTAGCCCATTATAAAAAAGGCCCAACTTGTTATTATTTGGAGAAAGTACAAAATATAGAAAGTTAGGAGGAAATTACACCCAATGACCTTGAAAATTGTATAATTTTTAGATGAACTCTTTCTTTGGAGTTGTCCTCCGTTATACCAACTAACTCACAACTTCTGTTTAAAATCACAAAATTCAAAAGATTTCTTTACTTTTTTAAAATCGGTGTCCAATCAAACTAAGACACATAAATTGAAACTGAGAAAGAGATAAGTATATATACATGAAATATTTAAAGTCGCATTCTTACATACTCTTAAGTCATAACCCTCACTCATTAGCTTTAGCTCATTCTATTTTTCCTGTATGCATGGCGAGCTTGCTTTAGGTTATATATATAGAGTCAGTTTGCGCTAACCGATTTAAAGTATTAGAAACGTACTTTTAGGTGTTGAACTTGAGGTTTTTAAATAAATAATTATGTGTTTGATTGAATTGTTGAAATTGATAATAAGTTAGTTGGTGATTTTAGTGTTGATAATCACATTTTCTATTAAAATGGTTGTAATATCGTTAAAACTATTATTTTTTAGGTGAGATTTGAACACATGACTTCTGTAGGTGTTTGTTATCATGTTTGTAAACGTGTAAATATAGGAAACAATATATTCCCTACCCATAATTAGAATATTTCCATATATTGTGTAAATATAATTATGGTAAGACTAGAATTCCTCTTTTGTATAGGCTTAGGATTCATATTGTATAAGAGATGAATATTGTACTCTATATATACCTTGATATTAATGAAAGACTCCCCAAGGGAGATTAATATCATCTAACATGGTATCAAGAGCCAAATAAACAAAACCCTAAAAACCTTTCTCTTCCACACCATTGTATTTGCCGCTCTCTCTACCTGGCCCTCCCGGATTTTCTTCTTGTTTTTCGAGTTTTGTTCTTCCTTTCTTCTCTTCTCTAAATGGCTATCCCTGATTCTTCCACACTTTCTGATGCCTCTACCTCCACAAATCCCACCACAAAGTCATCACCCCCGTTTCACCCCGCCCTTACTGTTTCCAACATCAAGAACCATATTCCCATTATTCTTGATCAAGAAAACAACCAGTATTCTCCCTGGGTTGAACTTTTTCGCAATCATGCATGTCTCTATAACGTGCTTGACCATATTGATGACACTATTCCGCGCCCTACGGAGGGTGATGATTCTATCCGCATCGCCTCGACGGCAAAGAAACAATGGATATATGGTAGTATCTCTCAGGATTTGCTCCTTACTATCATGAAATCTGACTCCACAGCCCTTGACTTGTGAAATCGTTTGGAGCAAATTTTTCAGGACAACAAGCACACTCGTGTCGTGTATTTGGAAGAACAGTTCAACAAAACACGTCTTGAAAACTTCTCCAATGTCTCTGAGTACTGCAAGCAGCTTAAACTTCTAGCATATCAACTCTCCAACATCGGCACGCCTGTCACCGACGATAAAATGGTGCTACAAATAATTTCTAGCCTTACTAAGGGCGAATATGATACTTTGGCCACCATAATTCAACAGGCAGATCCGCTATCGAGTTTTAACAAAGCTCGCTCACAATTGTTACTCGAAGAAACACGTCGTGCTAAGTAGGATGAGCACGCCCAACAGGTGTTAGCTGTCGACACGCAACCCCAAGATCAGACGCCACCAGACAACTCCCAACAACGGCAGGGCCGCGGCGGCAAGGGTGGAAAAGGCCGCGGCGGTAGAGGAGGCCGTGGTCGTGGCAAGGGTTGCGGTCAACAGAACCAACAGCAGCAACAACAACAGATCGTGAAAACAAGCGGGCGCGGCTCTCGGCTGATTCGTCTATAGCGCCGCGACGCCATATCTGCAGCTGCGGCGCCCGATTCAGTCAGCGGCGCCAAGTCCATTCCAGTACAAGCAGCCATATAATCAGTATTCTTACCCCGGTTTGTTAGGCCCCGCTCCAGCCCCATAGCAGGCCCACTTCATGCAAGGTCAGGTCCCGCAGCCCTCCTCCGCATGCCACCCACTGAGTTGGGTCAGGCGTTCAGCACCCTCTCTATGCAACAACCTGACAATACTTGGTACATGGACTCAGGCACCACATCTCACGTCACCCAGTCTGCAGGTACTATTCATAAACTGTTTAGTTTAAAGCATCCTCAATATGTTACTGTTGGTAGTGGACAACGCATTCCAGTTAAGGGTTATGGTACCTCATACACACAACCTCCTCATCCACCCTTCTCCCTAAAAAATACCCTATATGCCCCACACATGATTAAGAACCTCATATCTGTCCGCCAATTTACTCGTAATAATTCTTTCTCTGTGGATTTTGACCCTTTTGGTTTTACTATGAAGGATCTTCATACGGGGACACCTCTTACGAGATGCAATAGCATGGGAGATCTCTATCCATTCACTTCCACCTCCGCTGCCAGATCTTTCTCTCCCGTCACTCTAGCTGTTGTTTCTTCTTCAACTTGGCATAATAGGCTTGGTCATCCAGGAGTCCCAGTTTTTAATTTTCTTAGAGGCAACAATTTCATTGCTTGTAATGGGAAACTTGCCCAAAATTGTGTTTCTTGCTCTTTAGGCAAACATATTTGTCTTCCGTTTAAATCATCTACTAGTGTTACATTTGCTCCTTTTGATATCATACATGCCGATTTATGGACATCTCCTATCTCTAGTTCTCTCGGTCATAAATACTATCTTGTGTTGTTTGATGAATTTTCACACTACGTTTGGTTATACCCTCTTAAATTTAAATCGGAAGTATTTGTCAAATTTCTTGAGTTTCGCAAGTTCATTCAAACACAATTTGGAAAAGGCATAAAATCATTTCAGTGCGATAATGGTCGTGAATTCAACAACTCTATGTTTCACCCCTTTTGTACCACTAATGGCATGGTCTTTCGCTTCTCCTGCCCTCACACCTCACCACAAAACGGTAAAGCTGAAAGAATCATCCGCACCATTAACAATATGATTCGCACCCTATTGATTCATGCCTCCCTCCCTCCACCCTTTTGGGTCTATGCTGCTAAAATGTCAGAATACACTCTAAATATTCTCCCTACTAGCACTCTTCACAATATGACCCCTACCGAAATCCTCTACCATAGAATCCCCTCTTATGATCATCTACGTATTTTTGGTTGTCTGTGTTATCCTAACCTTAGCTCCACCGCCCCTCACAAGCTCGCTCCTAGGTCCACTCCATGTGTCTTTCTAGGATTCCCGCCGAACCATAGGGGCTATCTATGCTATGACTTGTCGACTCGTCAGATCCACATATCTCGTCACGTCACATTCGACGAGACCACATTCCAGTTTTCGAATCTTCCAAAATTCCAAAAACAGGACTACTCATTTCTTGACGAGTCTGCCATCTCTCCCCTCATAATCGAACAACTCACATCCTATGTTCCGTCGTCAGAGCCGCGATGCCCAAACTTCAGAGAAGCCTGTCAACCTTCTAGCGCCGCGACTCTCGATCTAGGAGTCGTGGCACATCCGACGGCTTCGCCCCCACCTTCTCCTTATCCGACTTTACCCCCCGTCTCAGACACCACTCCGCCATCCACTATCCCTACCCATCCAATGGAAACTCGTTCAAAGCATGGAATCTTCAAACCCAAAGTCCATTTCAACTTGTCTGCCCAAACCATCTCTCTACTTCCAAAGAACCCAAAATTGGCCAAACAAGACCCTAATTGGAATGCGGCTATGTATGAGGAATTCAATGCTTTAACTAAATAGCACACGTGGGATCTAGTACCTAGACATGAGGGGGTGAATGTCATTCGTTGTATGTGGCTATTTCGTCACAAGTTCAGAGACAATGGGAATCTTGAGAGGTATAAGGCCCGTCTTGTGGCTAATGACACAAATCAACAGGAGGACATCCGCACAGTTTTGAGTATTGCCATGGGCAAACACTGGCCGATCCATCAGCTTGATGTGAAGAATGCATTCTTACATGGGGATCTGAGAGAGACAGTCTACATGTAGCAGCCACCAGGGTTCACCCATCCAGCAGTTCCTCACTATGTGTGCCGTCTCCGTAAGTCACTATATGGCCTGAAGCAGGCCCCTCGTGCGTGGTATGATCGCTTTGCCAGGTATATCTTGCAGATTGGGTTTGTATGCAGCAAGAGTGATACATCACTTTTCATTTTTCATCGAGGTAGTAGCACTGCTTACTTATTACTTTACGTGGATGATATTGTTCTTACTGCCTCCTCCGACGGATTGAAAAATGAGATTATTGTCTTGCTCAAGTCCGAATTTGCAATGACCGATTGGGAAGGCGAGTTACTTTGTGGATATCAGTGACCAGGTCTGCCAATCATGTGTTCTTCTGTCAGCGTAAGTATGCAGAAGAGATTGTGTACAGGGCTAAGATGGCGAACTGCAAAGAGGTGCCTACTCCAGTTGATTCCAAATCTAAGCTCAGTGCTACGGATGGTGCTCCAGTCTCTGATCCTACTCTGAATAGGACCCTTGCAGGTGCAATTCAATAACTCACATTCACCAGACCAGACATAGCTTATGATGTTCAACAGGTGTGCTTATTCATGCATGCCCCTAGGGAGTCTCATTTCACTACTCTTAAGCGTATCATTCGATACATTAAGGGCACTCTTGATTATGGTTTGCACCTATACCCCTCTGCACCAGACATGTTGCTTTCATATACGGATGCAGATTGGGCAGGGTGTCCGGACACGCGACGCTCCACCTCCGGCTTTTGTGTTTTCTTAGGGGATAATCTGATTTCTTGGTCTGCTAAGCGACAGACTACCCTATCTCGCTCCAAAGGTCGAGAAATTTGAGTCTGAGGCGTTGCAAATGTAGTAGCGAGATTTGTTGGCTCGAAATTTCTTGTTAGAACTTCAGTGTCCTTTGCGTCAGACATCTATTGTGTATTGTGATAACATCTCTGCCATCTATCTTTCTCATAATCCGGTTCAACATCAGCGAACCAAGCATATTGAGATAGACCTACACTTCGTTCGTGAGAAAGTTGCGTTAGGCCATGTCAGAGTGTTACATGTTCCATCATCCTATCAGTATGCAAACATATTTACCAAAGGACTTCCCAGACAGTTATTTCTTGACTTCAGATCCAGTCTCAGCGTCCGGCCTCCTCCCGCTCCGACTGAGGGGGTGTGTAAACGTGTAAATATAGGAAACAATATATTCCCTACCCATAATTAGAATATTTCCATATAGTGTGTAAATATAATTATGGTAAGACTAGGATTCCTCTTTTGTATAGGCTTAGGATTCCTATTGTATAAGGGATGAATATTGTACTCTATATATACCTTGATATTAATGAAAGACTCCCCAAGGGAGATTAATATCATCTAACAATGTTAAAGTGTGTGCCCATCTCATATAAAAGTTTAAGTTGTTTGAGAAAATATAATTTTGTTTATTTCATTGTCTTTTAAACAATATCAATATTTTGTATAAAAAAATATCGAGTTTAGTTAAACCCTTTAATCAAATATTGCATCTGTTTCCCCCAACTGTAATAGAGCAAATAGAGAAAATATATCTCACAATAGATTATATAAATTAAGGATGATCACAACCACAAGATGCATTGCAACCATTTAAGTTCACTAATAGAGCAAATAGAGAAAATATATTTCACAATAGATTATACAAAGGATGATCACAACCTCAAGATACTCTACAAACATTTAAGTTGTAACCTATTATAGTAGTTTCCCAAAAGGGAAACATGGTTACATATTTATTTTTTTACACAAACTCGATCGGACGAGTACTAGGAAGCATTTAAATAGTTCATTGCATGCAATAATAATCTATATTTTGTAGTACTTAGCACGAAGAATAGTTCCAAAATAACCTTCTCCAGTAACAGTGAGCTTGTCACATTGAGATCTCGCCCCAGCAAACGCCGATGGAACACAATTGTAACAGAGCCAACCATCACTGCAATCACTTTCGACATTGCAATATTTCAAACAAGTTATAATGTCACCTAATGGAAGTAATTTTTCTTTCATCGCTGCAACATCATCGGGTAAGTCTCGTAATGCCATCACTTGAGAGTGATTCACTGCACATTGTAAACATAATAAGTATTAGACAAATAATTTTATTTTAAAATATTTATTGTGGTTAAAAAGTTAATATTGCTACGGTAACTTTAAAAGCGTCGCAAAAACTTATAATTATGCAATGGAGTTGTATTGCAATAAGTTTGTAGCTGTTTTGATAGCTAGTGCCACGATACTTGGCAACTATAGAAACAATGAGGATTTAATTAGATCCTCCCGTTCAATTTTTGTGGTTTAAGAATTTTTACAAAATTGTAAATAGCCACAAAGTTGTAATTTTTGTGACTATGATCAAGTATTAGCCACTAACTTTATGTTCGTAGCTAGGAATTCATAATTACATGCAGTTAAATTTTTTTATAATAGTGTTGTTTGTCTGAATATTTTCTTGACTATTATAGCGAAATACTACTGAGAACATATAACATAACATAAAATAAAAATTATTCCACAAAAAATTTGTCTGTTATAGTGAAATGTTGTAGAGATAGATATCCTTGTATGTATTGTTATTACTATGAAAAGAGAGGAGTGGTAATGTTTTGAACCTGAAATTGCAACAAAGAGAGCAATCAAGAGAAAAGCTTGCTTAAAGGAGGCCATCTTAATTTGGCTAAAAGATAGATGTAAAATAGAAGAATCTGTAAATATTGATGCTTTCCTTCCTTCATGGAAGACTGTATTTATAGGCCTAAATTAGTAAGTGCTCACACTTGTTGATAACTTTGTGAGTGGTTGGCTCTTCCCCATTCTATTCTATTGAATGTAGTGGGACATAAAAAACAATTAGATGGTAATATATAACTGAATTTAACTAATCATTGTGGGACAGCTTTAATTAAATTGCATGTGGATGAGAACAATGGAACTTTATTCAAAATTCGTTTACCTCATTGTGGGACAGCTCTAATTAAATTGCACGTGGATGAGAACAATGGGACTTTATTCAAAATTCGTTTACCTCATTGTGGGACAGCTCTAATTAAATTGCATGTGGATGAGAACAATGGAACTTTATTCAAAATTCGTTTACCATATTATGTAACTAGTGAAGTTAACTGCGCTTAGTGTGATTATAAATCATTTTAATATAATTAATTTTTTATGACTTAAATATATTTTTCATATTTAATTTGAATAAGAAGATTTAATAGAAAAATGTATGCAAGAAATAATTAAAATTGAAAATGAGAGAGTACACAAATCCATTGCAACAATCGAAAGTGTCACTTTAAAATAAATTACAACTATGCCTTGTGTAATCTAAAATGCATGTTTATCTTTTTGACCATTGAGATTTTTTTACATAAATTTCTTGTCGAGATAACCGTCTGATTTATGAGAAAACTATTGTTATATTCTGAGAAATCTGCTCCTCGACTATTTTACATTACTGATTCAAGTAAGATTATAATTATTCAAGAGAAGATGTGAAAATAAATGGAGTATGAAAAGTACTTGCACACCGTGATTCATTATTTTTGTCTTATCACTAATAGATGGAGTAATTATTGAAGAGAAGATCGGTGTTATCGTCTTATATTATCCATCATTTATCGGACTTACCCGCACCCAAAATTCGCGATGGGCCTTGCCATTGGACCTCTGTTCGTCACCACGCCCGGTGGCGAGTCCCTCAGTCTCGGGTTCGATGGCTGGGCGATTCGCCCTGCTACTATTTTCCATCTCGATCCAGTATCTAGTGTTGGGCTAGCAGGCCCACTGCCTGTTGGCCAGTCCGTCACCCATCTGAATTTTCCCAAAATACGCCCAATTCTTCCCTGAGTCATAGACCGGTCACTCGTAGTCAACGTGGTATTTTTACACCAAAAAAACATTTTAATCTAAAATTTTAATATTCTTAAGTCCCCTCTTCCCCGTAACCTAGTGTCTGCGTTAAATGACCTGATTTGGAAATTGGCTATGAACAACGAATATGATGCTCTTATTGCAAATAAGACGTGGGAGTCGGTGCCCCATCCTTCTAGTGTTAATATTATTCGGTCTATGTGAATTTTTACTCATAAAGATAATTCTGATGGATCTTTTGCGAGACATAAGGCTCGTCTTATAGGTGATGATAAAACTCAATAGGTTGATGTGGGATTGTGGTGAACCTGTGTTTCCGTTCCTCTTTTTTTCTCTTTTTGGTTAAATTTGTACAGTCAAGTAGGCTAGCACCATTAGAAAGTATATAAAGTTGACTTTTCTTGACCATTTGGTATCAGATAAAACATTGAACTTCATGTTACAATATTTCCTTCCTTTTCCTTTCTCTCATAACTGTTTAATTTTATTTTTTTCTTTCTGATTTTCTTTTAGGGAATCATAGATCTGCCACCTGTTAGCATTACATAGGTTTGGAAACTTGAGAATCTTCCAAGCTGACTTAACAAATGAAACAAGCTTTGATGCCCCTATAGCTTGGTGTGACATTGTCTTCCATGTTGCAACACCAATTAATTTTGCTTCACAGGATCCAGAGGTATATATAGAATTACACCAAACACTCTTGAGCTTCAATAACATTTAATTTAATCTTCAGAGACGGATTTAGGATTGGTTCTCTCGATTCAACTTGACGTATTGGTTTTGCTCCCAATATGTTTACATATGCAAAAATGTTCAAATTGTATATGGCTTTCCTTTTTAGTCCATTCTGAAAAAAATGACACACTTTCAGTTAATTTCTCATTTACGGTTAATGATAAACTTTTATGATCAGTGCAAAAAAATTCGTAAGTTGCCAACATTTGAAGAAGTATATAAATGAATAAATCACTTAAACAAGCGATGTCATTTTTTATATTTATACCTCATATTGTCATTTCTTTATTGTCTACTAGTAAAAAAAACCGATGAAGCGATGTTCTGTGACATTGCTTGGAACAAGGTATATCCGCTGATGTTTATAACCATACAAATATTATGGCATGTTTAAGCCTGCAAGTTTTAAAAGTACTATAGTCATACAAACGTTATTGCTATGGCATATTTTAGACCTCAAATTTCAAAAATCTTTATTTATTTCTTGAAAACCGTCTCAATTCAAATTATGTAACATAAATTAGAACATAAAGAATGTATATAATAAAATTACAGTACTTATTCCGAATTCATTGACTCTAAATTCTGAATCTTCCTCGACACTAATCTTCGTTCTATTTATTGGCAGAATGATATGATCAAACCAGCAATACAAGGAATTGTGAATGTTCTAAAAGCCTGTGCAAAATCAAATACAGTTAAACGCGTTGTATTAACCTCATCAGCTGCAGCTGTGACTATCAACCAGCTTAATGGCACAGGCCTAGTCATTGATGAGTCTAATTGGACTGACATTGAGATCTTGACTTCCACAAAGCCACCCACTTGTGTAATTTTTCACTACTTATTATTACTACTCCCTCTGTCTCAATTCATTTGATGTACTTTCATTTGACATATACTTTAATAAATAAAGAAAGACTTTTGAATTTTATTGTCTAAAATAAGTTAAAGATATTTATATGGTTATACATCATCTCGTTTTGCGTAAAAAGTAATTTTTAAAATTAAATTATTACTAAATAAACAAATATTTTATTCTTTTTAAAACAAACTAAAAAGGAGAGTGAGTCATTCTTTTTGGGATAGAGGGAGTATTAATTAATATCGTCTTCATGTGTTGAACGGTGTAATTATCTATTTTAGAAGTCTAAACAGTTAATAGGTATATACTCTTATTACTGGCCGAGAATGTGAAAATCCTTTTCTGATAATGAATGGGGTTTCCGGTCTCATTTATGAAATTTCACTGAATATGTTAGTGTTGTTGATAATGAATGCGGTGAGACTTTAACTCATAATAGTAGCGAACACTCTTCCAGAAGGGGTTTTATCCCACACTGCTTCGTCAAGAAAAATCACTAATTACATACATAAATACACACAGACACACACATCACTAAACAATTAATATATTTTCCAAAGAAATGTGTATATGTAATAGATCTACAGTGCTTGACAAGATCTCGAGATAATCGTCAATTCTGAACTAGAAGTACAACCTTAAACCTCTGCAACTTCATACCATAATCCAAAATACAAGTCTGAGTTGTTAAATCAGGCCGACACTATTTGCACAAAATTGTGTATGCCACTGATTTTAAACCATCTGCTTGTTTTTTTTTTTTGTTGGTAAACACAATTGCTTTCTATTATATCTTAACGAAGTATAGGAATTTGCCTTCTGGTACAAGTAGTAGTAGTTGTAGCAGGATTACAAAATGACAAAGGCCTATATAAGGCCGAACAGGAAGAGTTAGTAGTAACATAAAGTGACCTAGAGCTAGCAGTATGTTTAAAGATGTCATCCCCGTCCTCTTGAAAGAGCTGAAGCACGAAGGTGGGGGTGGGGGGGGGGAGTGATAGAACTTCCTTTGATTTCTGCACCAAAACGAGCAAGACGGCCCCGCTAACATATTATACTCCATGTACGTGTGCCGGTGGGTGGGTTTGTACCATGTTCAATTGTGTCAACGCATCTAAAAGTTTAAACGGTTAAAAGAGCATATATCCTTACTTAATTGTGTTTTTAATAATATGGATTACAATTCAAAATGTTTCTTTTTTACTATGCAGGGGTACCCTGTCTCCAAAACATCAGCTGAAAAAGAAGCTTGGAAATTTGCTGAGGAAAACAACATCAAACTCATCACTGTAATCCCATCTCTTATGGCTGGTCCTTACCTTACTCCAGGCACTCCAAGCAGTGTTGATCTTGCCATGTCCTTGATCACAGGTGTGTAAAATATGAGCAATATATATATACATATTTACAAAATTCGAGGGCACGTTTGGTATGACGGAATTTTTTTGAGGGAAATTGTTCTTCAAAAAAAGAAAACTTTTGTCTTATTACACAACAACATGTTAGTGTAATTCCACAAGTGGAGTCTGGGTAGGGTAGGATGTACGCATACCTTACCCCTACCTTTTGGGTAGGGATGTTCTTTTCGATAGACTCTCGTCTCAAAAGAAGTGTAATCCAACACTAAACTTTACTCCCTTCGTTCCACTTTATGCGACCTGATTTAGAGTACAAAAGTCAAACTAACTGCTTGTCGGTGTGAATTCGTATATAGAATCTTAATTCAAGTTTTTTGATAATAAGATTATATATTTAGAAAATACATAAAAAGATAAGTCACTATAGTTACAACAACAATAACAACATATCCAGTGAAATCCCACAATGTGGGGTCTGGGGAGGTTAGAGTGTACACAGGCCTTACCTCTAACTTGGTAGATAAAGAGGTTGTTCCTCGAGTCAAGAGAAAGCAAAAGCAAAAGCAAAAGCAAAAGCAAAAGCAAAAGACACAAACAAATAATTTAAAGCAGTATGAAAATGAAAGTAACGAAAGCGAATAAGTCATGATAAAGAATTCTGAAAAAAGAACCAGTAACTACCTCAGGTAAATAAGATAATCGAAGTACACGAAACAACATATATCAGTAGAAATCAAAGGACATGGACCTATAAAATAATAATGCGTCTACTAGTATGATAGGCTAAGGGGGGCTACAATAATAATACTACAACGTATAGTATGTGAGCGCAAGTAGGACTACGCTCAACTACCTACTATCCTTCTACCCTAATCTGTGTCCTTCACAACCCCCTATCTAAGGTCATGTCCTCAGTAAGTTGCACATGCGCCATATTCCCGTCTAATCATCTCTCCCCAATACTTCTTCGGCCTACCTCTGCCCCTTTTGAAACCGTCCATAGCCAACTTCTCACACCTCCGCACTAGGGCATTTGTGCCTCTCCTCTGCATATGCCCGAACCATCTCAACCTCGCTACCCGCATCTTATTCTCCACCAAGGCCACTCCCACTCTGTCTCGGACATCATCATTTCTAATCATATCCCTCCTTGTTACGCCCACACATCCATCTCAGCATTCTCATTTTCGCAACTTTCATCTTTTGAATGTGAGAGGTCTTGACTGGCCAACACTCTACCCACACAACATAGTAGGTCTAAACACTACTCTATAGAACTTGTCTTTATGTTTTGGTGGCACCTTTTTATCGCATAAGACTCCAGATGTGAGCCGCCAATTCATCCACCCTGCACCAGTACGATGTGTGACATCGTCATCAATCTCTCCATTCCCTTGGATAATAGACATGAGATACTTGAAACTTTCTTTCTTTTGAATGACTTGAGTACCAAGCCTCACCTCCACGCTTGTCTCATGGTCACTCACGTTATTGAACTTGCACTCCAAGTATTCTGTTTTAGTCATACTCATCCTGAACCATTTAGACTCCAGAGTCTGTCTCCAAACTTCCAGCTTCACATTCATTCCGCTGCGAGTCTCATCAATCAGGACTATGTCATCTGCAAATAACATACACTATGGCACCTCCCCTAGAATTTGTCGCATCAGTCCATCCATCACCAAGGAAAATAAGAATGGGCTAAGAGTTGATTCCTGGTGCAACCTCATCATCACTAAAAAGTGCTCTGAGTCTCCTCCCACTCTCTGTACCTTGTTCTTGGCTTCATCATACATATCCTTGATCTCCCTAGTGTATGCCACAAGTACACCTCTAAACTCCAAACATCTCTATAGAATCTCCCTAGGGACTTTGTCGTATGCCTTTTTGAGGTCGATGAAAACCATATGTAAGTCCCTCTTCCTCTCCCTATACTGCTCCACCAACCTCCTAAAAAGATGAATGACTTCTGTATCTAAACGCCCCGACATGAATTCAAACTGGTTCTCGAAAACAGACACGCCTCTTTTCACCATTTTCTCCCCCACCCTTTCCAAAACTTTCATAGTGTGACTTAACAACTTGTTACCCCTATAGTTGTTGCAACTATAGATGTCACCCTTGTTATTGTACAAAAGAATCATTATACTCCACCTTCATTCTTTGGGAATTCTCATTGTCTTAAAAATGATATTAAACAACCCAGTCATCCACTCCAAACCTACCCTGCATGCGCTCTTCCAGCATTCAACAAGTATCTCATTAAGCTCGGTCGCTCGCCCCCTACGCATCCTACTGTAAATTCCTGTAAAATTAAAAAAAAAACAACACATACACACACGTCCCTAAAACCCCTCTCCCTCAACTTTTCCTTCCACTCCCTCACTTCCCAAAATCTGTGCAATATGTACATTTATATAACTATACACACAAACACATCAAAAGGGAAAAGGGAGACACGAAAAGCAAAAACAAAACACACTTTGAGAGGAAAAAAATACACAGAGAGAAAAATACCTAGAACAATTTAGGAGTTTCGAGAAGGGCTTTGTTCCGAGTTCGGATATTTATGTTCACGGTTTCGCATTAAAGGACTTGAAAGTTAGCTATTGTTAACTTGGAAATCAGTAGATCGTAGCCATTTGCTTATTGTGAATTAATCTTCGCAAAAGATCTTGAGGAGGTCGGAAAAGATTGCGAAGAAACAAAAGGTGAGTTTTCTCACTCAAAGTTCTTAGTAAAATCCTTTATTTTTAAGTTACAATACATGTTAGAATATAATCCGGTTATTGAAAGAATGAGCATGAAATTTATGATTGTTTAATAACTAGTTATAGATTACCCTGTCCTCGACAGTTTGAGACTTTACGGGGATAAATCCGACTTACGGTTTGAGAGTTATCGCTGTTTAAACATTCTGTCTCGGATCAACCGAAGTCTGGAAGGGCAGAATATATAATGTAAAAACTATACAAATAGGTAAAGCATATGAAAGATTGTGCTGAATAAAAGTTATATATTACTCTGTCCTCGACAGTTTGAGACTTTACGGGGATAAATCCGACTTACGGTTTGAGAGTTGTAACCCTTACAAGTGAAAAGGGCGAATATATATATAAATGCATTGGATCGGGTTGTACGGACCACAACAAATATATATATAAATGCATTGGATCGGGTTGCACGTACCCCAACAAATATATAAATGCACTGGATCGGGTTGCACGTATCGCAACAAATATATAATATGTTATATGGGAAAAAAGCAGGAGTACTGACTAAACTAAGTTGTTTTTTTTAAGACGAGTGGGGAGAAAATTTTGCACGTGAATATTTATTGATTTATTTAATAAAAGGGTTGTAATCTATTTATTTCAACATGCTTATTATTTTCTTATAATGTGATTGTAATTAAAAATATTGTGAGGTTACTTTGGACTGTAAGGTGAGATTTTCACTCAGCCCCGGATGGTAGGGCTGACTCTTTTATTTAACATATTTCAGGAAGGCGCGATAGAGGAAAAGCTCCGCAAGAGGGCTAGCGATCGTCCCGCAGCCTCATCGTACCACCAATCCATTATTTCGAATTTGGTGAAAGTTACTCTAGACTAAGTTTGTTTAAAGAATTAAGTTTTATTATCTCGGGGAATGCCCCACATGAGATTGTTCTTCGTAAACTTCAAATTGATTATTATATATATTATTCCCGCAAATACCTGTCTAATTTAGGAAGAAAATAAAGTAAATGGTTCGCCTGGAAAGGGATAGTTGTCCAGGTGCCATCACGTCCTAAAGAAAGACTTGAGAAAAGTCGGAGCGTGACACCTACGAACAACACTCTT
Source organism: Anisodus acutangulus (assembly GCA_029783415.1). Taxonomy (NCBI): domain Eukaryota; kingdom Viridiplantae; phylum Streptophyta; class Magnoliopsida; order Solanales; family Solanaceae; genus Anisodus; species Anisodus acutangulus. The sequence continues at coordinate 44,749,144 of CM056509.1, read as the reverse complement.
AACCTCCTCAACCTTAATACTTCTACAATACCCAAAATCTCGGTACCTTTCGGATTGCTCCAAATCTCCCAACACAATGTCTCCGTCTCTTTTTTCGTTCAAGAGATTATGGAAGTAAGACTGACACCTTCGTCTAATAGGAACGTCCTCCACTAGTACTTTGTCGTCCTTGTCCTTGATGCAGTTCACTTGATCCAGGTCACATGTCCTCCTCTCCCTAGCCTTGGCTAGTTTGTACAACTTCTTATCCCCATATTTTCCCTCTAATTCTACATACATGCATTCAAAAGTCGTCGTTTTCGTCGCTCTAACCGCTAGCTTTGCCTCCTTCCTCGCCATCTAATATAATTCCCTATTCATCCACTTCTCCACCTCATCGTTGCTTTCTACTAATTTCGCATACGCCACTTTTTTATGCTTTCACCTTCCCTTGAACTTCTCCATTCTACCACGAATCCCCTCGATGCCACCACCGCTACCCCGCGAGACCCTAACACTTCTCTAGCTACTTCCCGAATGCAACTGATCGTCCTATACCACATACCGGTTGCATCCCCACTACTCTCCCAAGCACCATCAACTTCGCCCCCATCTCTTGTGCACTAGCCATAGTCAAACTCCCCCATTTAATTCTTATCCGGTCATCCACAACCCTCTTCTTCTTCTCCATCTTGATCTCTAGATCCATCACAAAAAGTTTATGTCGGGTTGTAAGATTCTCACTCGAAATAACCTTGCATTCTTTACAATGACTATTATCATCCTTCCAAATGAGCAAAAAGTCTATCTAAGTCTTAGAGGGGTTTGGATTGGCTTATTTTAAGTGCTTATTTTCTTTTAAGCACTCTTTTAGTTCTTGTGGTGTTTGGGAATGAAAAAAAAAGTGCTTAAAATCAATTACTTTTAGGCATGAAAGTTACAAAAATAAGCCAAAAGCCAAAAGCCAAAAGCCAAAAGCCAAAAGCCAAAAGCCAAAAGCCAAAAGCCAAAAGCCAAAAGCCAAAAGCCAAAAGCCAAAAGTTGGGTATTACCAACTTATGGCTTTTGACTTTTAGCTTTTAGCTTATAAGCTACTTTTTAAAAGCCAATCCAAACACCCTCTTAGCCACTGAACTACGGAAAGTCACCAAGTGCTCCTCCTTCTTTGGGAAACTCGAATTGGTTAACACCAACCTAAAAGCTTTAGTGAACTCCAAAAGTGAGACTCCTTCCCCGATGCCAAAACCTCCATGCACGTCGTCATAACCCCCCCGAAGTAACCCGATATGTCCATTGAAATCTCCTTATACAAATAACTTCTCAGTGGGTGGTATACCTCCCACCACCTCGTCCAAATCTTTCCAAAAGTGCTTCTTTTCCTCCTCGTCCAAGCCCGCTTGTGACGCGTAAGTACTAATAATATTCAAAGTGAACCCTCCAACAACCAACTTAATCGCACTAAAATGCCTACCCCATTCCTATACCTCGATCGTCCTGAGTACCACAACTTATATCCGCCCACATCCTTAGCCTTAATACTTACCCATTTGTTTCCTGGATGCATGCTATATTAGCCCTCCGCATCTTTAAGATCTTCACTAGCTCTATGGACTTCCCGATAAAGTCCCTATAGTTAACAATTTAAAATACTTTAAAAAATATTTAAAAAGTCATAGTCAAAGAAACCATCCTTTGACTATCCAAATAGTAACTATGTCACGTAAAGCGAAACAAAGGGAGCAGAACTATTCCAGATGAACTAACAAAGAAAGCCGTTAACACCCAGGATTGTGATGGGATGGATAGGATTCCTCCGGTCTTAACCAGATGTCTCGGATTCGAGCTCTGGGAATGAAAAATCCTAATAGGGAGCGCTTTCACTTTTAATGGGCCTTACGTGGCACAAATCCAGATTACTTAGTGCCCAACAATAGATACTGAACACCGAATGAAACAAAAAACAAGAAGAAGGTCATTTTTCCCTATCATTCTAAACGTATATCTTTCTTATCAAAATTGCACATGAACTATTGTAATTGGGAGAATTTAACCTTATCTTTGCAAATATTTTGATAGGGAATGAATTCCTTATAAATAACTTGAAGGGCATGCAGATGTTATCAGGTTCAATCTCTATTACACATGTAGAGGATGTTTGTCGTGCCCATATTTTTGTTGCTGAGAAAGAATCAGCGTCTGGACGATACATTTGCTCTGCAGTCAACACTAGTGTTCCAGAGCTTGCAAATTTCTTGAAGAAAAGATATCGGACTTCATTTGTTCCTACTGCGTAAGTATTGATTCAAATATTAATTAAGCAGAAAAACAATTGTTTTACACTAAGGTTGATAAGTGCCTTTTCTAGAATGAATACAAATGCTTCTTTATATAATCAAGAGTAAGTAGTTCAATCCATATTACTGTGACTCCAACAATGTTACCGTATCCATGTTGGATCCTCCAAAAATACATTACTTTGGAGTATCCGACACCCACCCGTCAACATTTTTGAAGAGTTTGAGCAACTTAGAGTTACAATATGTATTTTTTTTAACACCATCATGTTATGCAACCTGCAATAACATGTAACTCTTTTTAATACCATCAAACTGTACTTGTAAATAATGGATAACTATTTGTAACAAACAACAACAACATACCCAGTGTAATCCCACAAGGTGGGGTCTGGGGAGGGTAGAGTGTTGTCACGCCCAGACTTTTCTCAAGTCTTTCTTTAGGACGTGATGACACCTGGACAACTATCCCTTTCCAGGCGAACCATTTACTTCATTTTCTTCCTAATTTAGACAAGTATTTGCTGAAATAATATATATAATAATCAATTTGAAGTTTACGAAGAACAATCTCATGTGGGGCATTCCCCGAGATAATAAAACTTAATTCTTTAAACAAACTTAGTCTAGAGTAACTTTCACCAAATCCGAAATAATGGATTGGTCTATCGCACCTTCCTGAAATATGTTAAATAAAAGAGTCAGCCCTACCATCCGGGGCTGAGTGAGAATCTCACCTTACAGTCCAAAGTAACCTCACAATATTTTTAATTACAATCACATTATAAGAAAATAATAAGCATGTTGAAATAAACAGATTACAACCCTTTTATTAAATAAATCAATAAATATTCACGAGCAAAATTTTCTCCCCACTCGTCTTAAAAAAAATAACTTAGTTTAATCAGTACTCCTGCTTTTTCCCATATAACATATTATACATTTGTTGTGGTACGTGCAACCCGGTCCAGTGCATTTATATATTTGTTGCGGTACGTGCAACCCGATCCAATGCATTTATATATTTGTTGCGGTCCGTACAATCCGATCCAATGCACTTATTTATTTGTTTAAAAATGTCATATGTTCAAAAGGCTCAAATAATATTTCCTTCCTTCAATATTTCGCCCTTTTCACTTGTAAGGGTTACAACTTTCAAACCGTAAGTCGGATTTATCCCCGTAAAGTCTCAAACTGTCGAGGACAGAGAAATCTATAACTTTTATTCAGCACAATCTTTCATATGCTTTACCTATTTGTACAGTTTTTACGTTATACATTCTGGCCTTCCATACTTTGGTTGATCTGAGGCAGAATGTTTAAACAGCGATAACTCTCAAACCGTAAGTCGGATTTATCCCCGTAAAGTCTCAAACTGTGTAGGACAGAGTAATCTATAACTTTTATTCAGCACAATCTTTCATATGCTTTACCTATTTGTACAGTTTTTACGTTATACATTCTGCCCTTTCAGACTTCGGTTGATCCGAGGCAGAATGTTTAAACAGCGATAACTCTCAAACCGTAAGTCGGATTTATCCCCGTAAAGTCTCAAACTGCCGAGGACAGAGAGATGTACAACTCTGTAAAATTTAATCCAATTCTAACAAGTATAGCCCAGTATAACAGATTACAATTGCACAATCCAAACTAGTTATTAAACAATCATAAATTTCATGCTCATTCTTTCAATAACCGGATTATATTCTAACATGTATTGTAACTTAAAATAAAGAATTTTACTAAGAACTTTGAGTGAGAAAACTCACCTTTTGTTTCTTCGCAATCTTTTCCGACCTCCTCAAGATCTTTTGCGAAGATTAATTCACAATAAGCAAACGGCTACGATCTACTGATTTCCAAGTTAACAATAGCTAACTTTCAAGTCCTTTAATGCGAAACCGTGAACATAAACATCCGAACTCGGAACAAAGCCCTTCTCGAAGCTCCTAAATTGTTCTAGGTATTTTTCTCTCTGTGTATTTTTTTCCCTCTCAAAGTGTGTTTTGTTTTTGCTATTCGTGTCTCCCTTTTCCCTTTTGATGTGTTTGTGTGTATAGTTATATAGATGTGCATATTGCACAGATTTTGGGACGTGAGGGAGTGGAAGGAAAAGTTGAGGGAGAGGGGTTTTAGGGACGTGTGTGTGTGTGTTGTTGTTGTTTTTTTTTTAATTTTTTTTTACAGGACTTTACAAGTGTACGCAAACCTTACCCCTACCTTGGAGGGTAGGGAGGCTGTTTCCGAAAGACCCTCGGCTCAACTATTTGTAACAAACATGATAAAAAAATCTAGAAAATATACAGAATAACCTGCTATATTGTATTTTAAATTATATTGAGTGTTAAATTCTTTAAATTGTCAGTATATATAATCTAGACCCATATTTTAAACCCTCTTCACATGCTTTAATGAGTTGATAAATTTTCCACCCAGTGTACGATACATATTATGGAGGTCGATTAATCCACATTCCCACCGGATAGTCGAGTAAACTGCAATAGTGATTGTATTCACAGGGCTCGAACCAGAGTCCTTTGATTAAGGATGAAGGGCTATTTACCACCTCACCACAACATTTGATGGTACAAGTTCAGGGTTTAGTGATGAAGACATGCAACTATTTAGAAAACCATAGGGGTTAAAAAAAGGCATGACTAATAAAATAGTTGTAAAAAGTCTTATCTCCTATTGAAGTATTTACAACTTTTATGCTTTAAATATTCATAAACTGCATTATCTTTTATGTGTTAAAACTTTGGTTACTCATATATGCATCTGATTGATGTATTGCAGTTCCGGAGAATTCCCATCTAAAGCCAAGTTGATCATGTCATCAGAAAAACTCATCAAAGAGGGATTCAATTTTAAGTATGGGATTGAAGAGATTTATGATCAGTGTGTTGCTTGTTTAAAGGAAAAGGGGCTACTGAAGAACTGAAAGAGTTCAGTGAATCTTTGTGGCAAAGAGCAGCACTCTTCCATCAGCATTTTCTTTGAATAAACAAGATTGAATGTAATACAAACTAACAAAAGGAATATTTTATAAATAAAATAACTCTAGTTGAAATGTTCTTTTCTTTTGGTCGTTTAAAATGTCCATTTAATACTGAACTGCTGATTTTTTGGGAGTGGTCCTAACTCCTAAGAGCTGGCCTCGATTTCTTGGTCATTAAAGAAAAAGAATACTTGTGTGCCAAAGTATCGTCTGTTAAGGATTTTAATAGATCACCTAAACCCTCATTGACAACCCTTTCTGACCATCTTCTTACAGTGATCTAAGAACTTTTAGATATATGTTTAGCATCTTTATGAGACAATGCTAAAAATAGCTTGTAAACTTCATATCAATATCTGAAAAACAGTTCTAGTTGCCATATCGTCACAAATAGGCATGGGATGTCCTTGCTATTAGAGTAAAATGTGAACCATCTTTGAATGATTAATCACAAAATATGTAATACGATTACTCATCTTTGAATGATTGATCACAACCAAAATACAATCATCTATAGGCTGATTGCATAGTTTATGAGTTAATGCTTCCATGGTTCTTGACTTCTTGTACAGGAGGAATGCATCTATATTGTGTCACACTCATTTATGTTTGCTATTGGAAGCACAGTTATAGAAACTTATTACTCCAAAAAGATATTGCACCTGATCAATGCAACTTCGAAGAAGCTCACGCTTGGAACAGCTAGGTTCAATGCAATCAAAACTATAAGCAGTCACTTCTACAAATCTGTTTTTAGAATATGACATATTGACGAAAGGGGGAAAAAAATGGTCTTTTGTTGTCTGAGAACAGTTGATTTGCAACAACCTGTTTACTACTTTAGACTTATTTCTTTCTTGATGTGTTTCTCCTAGGCAAAGGATTCTTGCCTCACTGTTGATAATCTCTAGAGAAGAGGGATGTCTTTATGTAGCAGATGCTACTTATGTGCCAATCAAATAGAAACACTCAACCGCCTTTTTTCCCACTGTTCTATTACTGATCAGCTATGGCAGCTATTTTCTCAACTTTGTGGGAATCAAATGGTCTGTGCTTGGGAATACACAGGATCTTTTGCGATGCTGGTATAGGCAGGGTTGGACAAAGCAAGAAATAGCTGGTGGAATACTGTTCCAGAGTATCTGGTGGGCGATTCAGAGAGAAAGAAACTCAAGATGTATTGAAGAAAAACACAGATCAGTCCAGAGGATCAAGTTAGAGTGTATTATGTTATTTCAGTTTTGGTGTAAAAAGGAATATGTAAATGAGGCAGAAGCTTTGCTAGAACTAATATGGAGGCTCTCTAGGATTAGAACAGGGCCATACTTTGGTGTTTTAGCTCACTATACAGAAATTCCAGCACTATCTTTCTGCTGTTAATAAATACAAGTATTACCTATTCAAGAAAAAAACTTATTTTTTCTACAACTTTTTCTTCTTCTTGCTGTTGCTCCTTTCTGCTATTTATTAATCTCTTCTTCTCAGTTACAGATTTTTTTTCTCCTGTAGTATGTTCTTTATTTTGTATTTTATTCCCTAAATCATGATTTATAGGCTGATTTTTGGGACACTACAAATCGACTCTTGAAAAGGCTGATTGTTTAGAAAAAATGAGAAATTACAGTTGAAAAGAGACCTAATATTAGAACAAATGATAAAACTATTAAATATGATAGTTAATGCTGCAATCCAATTCTTTTCTATTGTTGATTAATAAAAACTGAAACTTGGTCTTGCAATTGGAGTTATCTTTCACTTCCATTCTCAAAAAACAAATTGGAGTTATCTTTCACTGGACTTGTTGAAATACATTTTAGAAATACCTTTTCATGAAATGACTTAAAAACAATGCAAACTTTGAATATTAGCATGTCACAAGACTATTAGAAGCTTTTTAGAAATTATGAAAGGTGTGTCCGGACTCCGGAAAGAATTATAACCTAAGAGATTTATAAATACCTGATACAGCACTTCCGCCCCAGCAGAAATAACTACACTGTAGCGGATCCACTGCGACGGAAAAACCTCTCTGAGGCGGTGTCACTTAACACCTCGCCTCAGCGCTACAGCGAACACGACTCCGCGGGAGCAGATACGCCACTGCAGAATTTTATGGAAGGTGAGTAGGTTCTTCTGAAAATATCGCCCATTAATGGTGTGATGCGAACATCGAGAGTGAATAGGTTTTTAAATAGAGTTAATGTAAAAAACACATCTAAATTATCACTTTTTTGCGTGTTTCATACCCCAACTATCAGTTATTATCTTTTCCTACCTAAACTATACCATCTATGTATTAAAACATTAGTCAACTATCAGTTGTTTCCTTTTCCTATCTTATAGGGTTTTCGAGTAGAAAAAGAAACAACTGATAGTTGAGGTTTGTTTTGATACATATATGGTGATAGTTCATGTAGAAAAAAAGGAACAATTGATAGTTAGGGTATGAAACTCGCAAAAAATGACAAATAAGATGTGTTTTTTACCATTTAGCGTTTTTAAATATCTTATATGAGATGGTGTAGAAGGTAACAATAATTTATCATAATAAAATAACTTAATTTTTGAATTATTTCATAAAACAATGTATGTCTGCAAATGATTTGTTTCACCGAAAAAGTGATATGACGGTCCTTTTTGCTAATAGCTACTCATATTTGATAATTTTTTCTAAGTAAATATGATATTTGTTTAGTTTCATTTGTAGACTTATCTTTATTTCAATATTAATGACATGATTAATTTGAATTGTTGAGTCTTTTTCAGACTTTTCGGTCATACACGGATAATATTATTGCAAATACACAATCAAGAGATGAAATTAATATATTGTATTGATATTCATGGTAATCAACAAGATTTTGCCTGATTACTAAAAACATGAAGGAAATCAACATATGAAATATATAAATGTTATTCAAAGAAATCATTCATTATGACAGTTTAGGAGGTGGGGGTGGACATTTATATCCACAAACACAATTAGGATTAACATCAGGCTTAGCTGGATCATACAAGCAAGAAGAAGCAATTAAATCTTGTTGATGTAACTCAATGCATCTATCATCACAATCACTGTCTACGATACATTCCACGGTCGGGATTACATCTATGCATTGCAATTCACCAAGATAACTTCGGGCAATTGCTAAGTTGAATACAGACAGATATGCAATCATAACGAGTAAGATTGAAATTTTTGCCATAATTGACTATGCTTATGCTTTTGAGTGAATGGTTCTATTGCAACTTCCAACATATATAGGATTCAGAGATGTCATTTTAGTTAATATAAAATAAATGTTATACTTAGTTGGCAAGATTTTCTTGAGAATATTGCTTCAATGATAAAAATGGTAAATTTTTAATGTGTAGCTAATTATTATCTAAAGTTGCCTTATGATATTTGTGTTTGTGGATATCACTATACTTTTTTTAGTGCCAATATTAAATGATTCTCCATATAATTCATTCAAACGTGTTTAGATTGATCATACGTTTGATTGAGTTTTAAGGTTGACTCCAAATGGTCAAAAATAAAAATGACGAGATCATATTTAGATGGTCTTTCATATTTATTTTTTTTAGTTAAAAAGAGTGTTATGACTGAGTTTGACTAATTTTGATAGATAAAATTGAATTCAATTACGTCACTAGTAGTGATTAAGAAGTACCAAAAAATAATATTAATAGGAAACATATTAGAAGCAAATGATGCTTTAACTTGGTAATAATAATAATTCTTGCATAGGTTCTTCATGTTTTTAATATATGAAGCATGAATAATTTAATTCTACTTATCCCGTATTCATTCTAGAAGAGGAATATGGGGAAAATATAAAATGCAATGGGTGGCACGCCTCTGGCCTCTTGTATACAAAGATATATTTAGAATTTAAATTTTATTAGTTAAGAATATTACTGGTATATTTTGTGTTAAATATATACAATATACATGTGTATATTGTGTATTTTTGACTTTCGGTTTTGGTGTACAAACCGAGTACATGGCAGATAAATTAGGTAAGGTTTTAGTCTCCTAGTTTAGATAATGTTGTAGTGTAAATAGTATTATATACTTACCATAATATTTGTATTACCATAAATGTATAATTAGTATACAAGTAGAATAAGGTTTTAGGAATAGAATTCTCCTATTATGGAAATATGTAACTTGTATATATAGCCTTTCAATCAATGAAAATAATCAAGGGATTGTTTCTTTCATAGTATCAGAAGTCTAGGTCTTAAAATCCTCTCCCCCTTTTCTTCATCTTGGCCGTCGCCTATCCAATGCACAAAGCCGAGACCAAAGTTTTTCCACAACTTGTTCTCGGATTGGTTGAGTCCGACGGTACCTCTACTTCCCAAATATTTTTCTCCCAATATCCCTCAATCACATATTGTTCTATCAATATGTCTACATCCCGGAACACGTTTCATCTTGTCCTTACAGATTCTAACATCAAGAATAACATCCCTCTTGTTCTTGATATAGAAAACGTCCAATATGCGACGTGGGTCGAACTGTTCAAAATTCACGCACGATCTCATCAAGTCATCCATCACATAATCCCCGCAGCTCCTGAGGATACGGAGGTGCCAAAACGCGAGATGATCCTAAGTTGTGGACGACTCTTGATGCTACCGTCCTTCAGTGGATATATTCCACAATTTTTATCGACCTTTTGCAAACAATTATTGAGCCTGACGCTACGGCACAGGCGACTTGGGATAGACTGCATGATAAATTCCAAGATAATCAAAATTCTATAGTCGTTACCCTTGAGCAGGATTTCTTCTACGTCAATATGAAAGATGTCCCTAGTGTTTCGGCTTATTGCAAAAGATTAAAGGAATTGGAGGACCAACTTCGCAACGTTGGCGCGCCAATTTCAAATGATCGTTTGGTCCTCCAAATGGTTTCTGGCTTCTCCGAGGCCTATAGTGGTATGGGAACGCTTCTTCGGCAAAGCAATCCGCTTCCGAAATTTTATCAGGCTCGTTCTATGCTTACACTCGAAGAAGCAGGCATGGAAAAATGAGCGGCTACTGGTGTTAGTCCCGTAGTCATGATGACCGAGTCCACGGTGTATCCTACCGGTTCTAACAACTCGGGCCAAAACCGCAACAACGGTGGCAACAAAAAGGGTGGAAATAAGAAAAATAATGGCAAAAATTGCGGCGAAAACAACGGCGGCAGCTGGAAGAATGGTGGTGGTGGTAGGGGTCCTCGCGGTGGTCATCAGCAGCAGTTCTGGGCCCCATACTGGGCCCTCATGCAGTGGCAGTAGGGCCCACAGCAGCAGTTTGGGCCCAACCAATTTTTCCCACAACAGCAGTTTAGGCCCAACCAATTTTCTCATTGGGCGGCCCAGCAGCAGTCCAGGCCCAATTCGACCTGGTCCACATACAGTCAGCAGTCTAGGCCGAGGCAGCAAGCAAGGGTGTTTGGGCCTCAGTCCCCGCAGGCCCATCACGTAGCGGCGCCCATGTCTACCGACATCGAAGCCGCAATGCACACACTTGGTTTAAATCCTCCGGACCCAAATTGGTATATGGATACCGGTGCCACTACCCACATAACATCCGATTCAGGTACGCTCTCATCTTATTCCAATTTGAGCAACCCTCGCGGCATAATTATTGGTAATGGTAATTCTATTCCAATTCGTGGTTATGGTCATAAAACTTTGTCTCCCCCTCATCCACCTCTTATCTTGAAAAACACCATACACGCCCCCAAATAGATTAAAAACTTAGTCTTTGTCCGTAAATTCACTACTGACAATTCCGTTTCTATTGAATTTGATCCATTTGGTTTCTTTGTGAAAGATTTCAAGACGGGGACTCATCTCATGAGGTGTGATAGTAGGGGTGATATTTATCCTATCACACCAGGTTTCGGTCCATCTAGTCAAGCCCTTCCATCTACCTTTGCAACCATTTGTCCTTCATTATGGCATGCTCGACTTGGTCATCCGGGGTCCTCTATTTTGTCATCATTAGATAAAAATAGTTTTATTTCATGTAAGGGTACGAGTAGTACTCCAAATTGTCAGTCTTGTTCTTTAGGAAGAAATGTTAAGTTGCCATTTGTAGACTCAAATTCTCATACTTTAATGCCATTTGATATTATTCATAGCGACTTATGGACGTCTCCTGTTCTTAGTTCTGTGGGTCATTGGTATTATGTTCTTTTTTTGGATGATTATTCTAAGTTTTTATGGAAGTTTCCGATAGCGAAAAAATCTCAAGTTTTTTCCATCTTCTTAAAATTTAGAGCATTCATTAGAACCCAATTCGATCGAGAAATAAAAAATATTTAGTGTGATAATGGCAAAGAATATGACAATGGGGTGTTTCGGGAATTCTGTGCTAATAATGAGATCAATTTTCATTTTTCTTGTCCTCATACGTCTTCACAAAATGGGAAATCCGAACGCAAAATTCGTTCCATAAATAACATTGTCCGAACTTTATTAATTCATGCTTCCGTACCCCCGTCTTTTTGGCATCATGCTCTCCAAATGGCTACCTATCTCCTTGACATAATTCCTTCCAAAGGTTTGACATATTCTTCCCCCCTTCAAATTTTATTTAATAAAATTCCTTCATATTCACATCTTCGAATTTTTGGGTGTTTGTGTTCTCCGTTATTCCCGTCCACCACAATTAACAAACTTCATGCCCGATCTACTCCGTGTGTGTTTTTGGATTTTCCATCTAATCATCGTGGCTACAAATGCTTTGATTTATCCTCTAATAAAATCATCATTAATCGCCATGTCATTTTTCATGAATCCCAATTTCCATTTTCTAAAGGTAATACTCCCGTGCCTAGTTCGTATAATTTTTGGAATGATAGTATATCCCCGTATGTTATTCGACATTTTTCGAACGTATACCGCACCCAAAATTCTCCAGGCCCATCCGCTCGCCACACCGTCCGTGACCTTACGCTGATCCCCAAGACGCCATCGGGCCGATTCAGCGTTGGGCGATCCCACCACCAATTCTAGAACGGGTCCGCTATCGCCCAGCTATCGAGTTGGGCCAAGAGCCCACCGTCGCCGCCACCCGTCCCGAGCCCAGCAAATTCCCAAAATCAGCCTAATTCTTCCTCGAGTCATAGACCGGTCACTCATAGTCAACGGGGTATTTTTAAACCAAAAAGACATTTTAATTTACATTATAATGTCCCTAAATCCCCCTTACCCCGTAATCCTATGTCTGCCTTAAATGACCCGAATTGGAAAATTGCTATGACCGATGAATATAATGATCTTATTGATAATAAGACGTGGGAGTTGGTGCCCCATCCATCTGGTATTACTATTATCAGCTCTATGTGGATTTTTGCTCATAAGGAGAATTCAGATGGCTCATTTGCTCGACATAAGGCGCGACTTGTGGATGATGGTAAGACTCAGCAGGTTGGTGTAGACTGTCGTGAGATGTTTAGTCCGGTGGTCAAGCTGGCTACCATTCACATTGTGCTAAGCTTGGCTCTTTCAAAGGCATGACCTATTCATCAGTTAGATGTAAAGAATGCTTTTTCTACATGTGGATCTTAAGGAAACATTCTATATGCATCAGCCTTTGGGATTCAGAGATCCCAAAGATCCTCATCATGTGTGTTTATTAAAGAAGTCCTTATATAGTCTTAAGCAGTCTCCCCGGGCCTGGTATACAAGGTTTGCAAACTATATTTCGACTATTGGGTTCACTCACAGCAGGTTGGATAATTCCTTGTTCATCTACCGTCGTGGTTCATCCTTGGCCTACATTCTATTATATGTGGATGATATTATCCTGACTGCCTTTTTCGATGCCTTACGCCAGTCTATCATGACCATGTTGAGCTCTGAGTTTGCTATGAAAGACTTGGGACCCTTGAGTTACTTTTTGGGGATTGATGTCACTCGTCATGCCAATGGGTTGTTCTTATCTTAACGGAAGTATGCAGTTGAGATCATCGAGAGGGCTGGGATGTCATCCTATAAGTCCACTTCCACTCCAGTTGATAATAAGCCCAAGCTTAGTGCCGCGGTCGGCTTACCCCACGAGAATCCGACCCGCTATCGCAGTCTTGCAGGGGCCCTTCAGTATCTTACCTTTATGAGATCGGATATTACATATGTTGTCCAGCAGGTGTGTTTGTTCATGCATGATCCCAGAATTGAGCACATGAATGCACTTAAATGCATCATTCGGTATATTCAGAGTACACTTGACTATGGTTTGCATTTATATCTTTCCTCGACGTCGACACTTGTCTCGTATACTGATGCTGATTGGGGTGGCTGTCTCGACACCAGACGGTCTACGTTTGGATAATGTATGTTTCTTGGCAACAACTTGGTCTCGTGGTCTGCCAAGCGTCAGTCAACTCTATCCCGCTCAAGTGCCGAGGCTGAATATCGAGGGGTAGCTAATGTGGTCTCGGAATCATGTTGGTTACGTAATTTTCTTTTGGAGCTTGTCCCATTCAGAAGGCAACCTTGGTGTATTGCGATAATATTAGTGCCATCTACCTTTCTGGTAATCCGGTTCAGCACCAACGCACTAAGCATATCGAGATGGATATTCACTTTGTCCGTGAAAAGGTTTCTCGTGGTCAGGTACGCATTTGTCATGTCCCGTCGAGATAACAAATTGCAGACATCTTTACAAAGGGTCTTCCCTCGGTTCTTCTTAAAGATTTTAGGGATAGTCTCAACGTTCGAAGATCGCCCGCTATGACTGCGGGGGTGTGTTAAATATACACAATATGCATGTGTATATTGTGTATTTATGGCTCTCGGTTTTGGTGCACAAACCGTGTACATGGAAGATAAATTAGGTAAGGTTTTAGTCTCCTAGTTTAGGTAATGTTGTAGTGTAAATAGTATTGTATACTTACCATAATATTTGTATTACCATAAATGTATAATTAGTATACAAGTAGAATAAGGTTTAAGGAATAGAATTCTCCTATTATGGAAATATGTAACTTGTATATATAGCCTTTCAATCAATGAAAATAATCAATGGAATATTTTTTTCATTTAGAATTTAAATTTTCTGAGTTAAGAACGTTACTGAATTTCGTAGATATTTAAATTATAAGATTTAAAATAAAATATGTTAACGCCATTAGTAGATATTTAGCACATACATAGTTTGAACTAAAGTTATTATAGATTCGACCAAACCTCGTACCTATGAGCATGTCACACTCCCTCTTCAGGGATCGTGGTGGCACATAGTTAGTCGCACCAATAGGCGAACCAGTCCCAAATCATTCACATGACAGGATATAAGTAAAAGTGGAAGAAATACAAATACTACAAAAGCTGTCTCATAATATAATGCGGAAGAAAATGATAAGTCTGATACATCCAAAATATCCCCCAATTGATCTAGTATGTGAATACAATAGCCCCATCAAATACGATACAAGTCTGAGAAAATGGACACCCACGCCAAAACAAAGTACATAGTCTAAACATGTTTCTCAATACGAATAAAAGATTGTGATAGAGAGGGAGCATCCAAAGGTATGCTGGAGATAGCATCCTCACCCTGAATATTGAGGATCAGCTTAATACACTTATACCATCATTAATGAACTAAGAAACATAAACTCAAACTACAAAGGAAGAGTTTCTTACCCCCAAAGGTGAAATTGCTCTTAAAGAATAATCTCTGGCGACGCTGGTTTTGAGGTATTCTAAAATGGGAAAGGAATTATAACCTATAAATACATGATACAGCACTTCCGCCCCCGCAAAAATGACAACACTGTAGCGGATCCACTGCGGCGGGAAAACCCTCTCTGAGGCGGTGTCACTTAACACCTCGCCTCAGCGCTACAGCGAACACGACTCCGCGGGAGCAGATCCGCCACTACAGACTTTTATGGAAGGTGAGCAGGTTTTTCTGAAGATATCGCCCATGAATGGTGTGATGCGAACATCGAGAGTGAATAGGTTTTTAAATAGAGTTAATGTAAAAAACACACCTAAATTATCACCTTTTTGCGAGTTTAATACCCCCAACTACCAATTATTCTCTTTTCCTAACTAAACTATACCATCTAAGTATTAAAACATTACTCAACTATAAGTTATTTAACTTTCCTATCTTATAGGGTTTTCGGGTATTAAAAGGCACAATTGATAGTTAGGGTATGAAACTCGCAAAAAAATAATATATAAAATGTGTTTTTTACTATTTAGCGTTTTTAAATATCTTATATGAGATGGCGTAGAAGGTAACAATCATTTATCATAATAAAATAACTTAATTTTTGAATTATTTCATAAAACAATGTATGTCTGCAAATGATTTTTTTTCACCGAAAAAGTGATATGACGGTCCTTTTTGCTAATAGCTACTCATTTTTGATAATGTTTTCTAAGTAAATATGATATTTGCTTAGTTTCATTTGTAGACTTATCTTTATTTCAATATTAATGACATGATTAATTTGAATTGTTGAGTCTTTTTCAGACTTTTCGGTCATACACAGATAATATTATTGCAAATACACAATCAAGAGATGAAATTAATATATTGTATTGATATTCATGGTAATCAACAAGATTTTGCCTAATTACTAAAAACATAAAGGAAATCAACATATGAAATATAGAAATGTTATTCAAAGAAATCTTTCATTATGACAGTTTAGGGGGTGGGGTGGACATTTATATCCACAAACACAATTAGGATTAACATCAGGCTTTACTTCACATATTGAGTTCGTCATACGATGCAGCATAAGAGTTTCGTATGGACCTTAATTAGATTAATGTCGATATGTGAAGGCCTATAGGGTCACACTATATGCGATTGTTTCTTCGATCTAAAAGTGTATTGAGAAAGTATTAAATATTAGA
Organism: Anisodus acutangulus; assembly: GCA_029783415.1. Lineage (NCBI taxonomy): Eukaryota > Viridiplantae > Streptophyta > Magnoliopsida > Solanales > Solanaceae > Anisodus > Anisodus acutangulus. Next base: position 44,732,987 of record CM056509.1, on the reverse strand, counting down.
TTGAGAATCGAGATATTTAAGTTATAATAATTATGGAATATTTCTATTTGGTAGAAATTATTTAATTAAGTCGAATTGGATTTCGGATTTAATTAAATGTGTTGGATATATTATATGGCTACTCGGACAAATACAAGGAAACAATTGGACCAGAAATTACTGGCCCAAAATTATAGTCTGGCCGTCCACTGTGGATGTGAACATTAACATGGGCCAGGTTTTCCTGTTTTGAATCTACATAGGTCTTATCATGACTCTTATATATACAACACATACCCCATAATTATGAGGTTACAGAAAATTACTTCTCAATTCCTGAAGCAAGATTTTCTAGCTTTCTTGCAAAGGAAATACACTGGAATTAAAACTTGCAGTCGAGGATTCAATTCGCGTGGATACCTTAGTATTGAATTTGGCGCTTGAAAACCTGTAAGTTTTCTTCTATTGTGTTTTGAACACTTTATATGATTATCGTATAAGTCATGCCATGCCAGGATCGTTGTTGGGTAAGTAAAATTTTTAAACTTCTGTTGCGCTTACGAACCCAACAAATCCCTATCGTGGTATTAGAGTCCAAGCTGGTTTAAATGATTATACGATAATCATAATAACGATTACGTGGGAAAATTAATTATTTCAATTTATTAAATTAATTTTCGGAATTATATAAAAAAAATTGGAACAGTGAATATTAACCGAACATTGTTCCGACGTGAATAGTGCAGCAGTCACTATTCCGACAGGGCAGTGGCGGTTTTCGGCAATTTTTCTGTGATTCGACGTGTTCTAACACCGTCTCCACTATTATCGAGAAATCCACCTTTTAAGATGGTCGATAAAGGTATTGAGAGGTGACGGTACACAGCGTAGACACCGAAAAAGCTGTCGGAAGGCCGCCGACAACGGGACTGTTTTCGGCTGCCTCGAGCATCAAAATTGTGAAGTAATACCACCACCGTGATCGTCTCGACGAGAGTAATCGAACGGTGGTGGTGTTACACGGCGAAAGTGACCGAAAAAGGAGCACCACCGACGATTTTGGAAACCGCCAGCGACGGCTCAAATTTCGGCCGCCGCGGGCCACCAATCCGAGAATTGAAACCACCGGTGAGTTCGGCCCGACGTGGGTTGTTGACCAGCGGTGTTCAATTCCATCACTTTCGCCCCGAAATCCGAATCCCAAATTTGATTTGGGTTGGAATTGATTTTGAAAATTTGAAATAGTTCAAGGACCTAATTGTAATTAAATTAAGATTTCCAAAATTGCAATTTAGCCCTTAGGGAAAATCTGAAAATTTTAGAAGTTTTTGGAATTGCAATTTAGTCCCTGAAATTTTTTCTGGAAATTTAAAAGGTTTTAAAATCAGCAGATTTGGTCCTTGGGGTAAATCTGTAAATTTCAGAAAAGCAGATCCAGTCCCTGGGTAAATCTGTAAATTTCAAAAAAGCAGATTTGGTCCCTGGGGCTACTTTGTAAATTTCTGAAAAGCAGATTTGGTCCCTGGACGAATCTGTAATTATTTTAGGTTCTGAAAATTGCAGAATAATCCCTGAAAATTAAATTTTGAATTTTTAAGGGACTGTTTGGATGAGCAGAAAATTCCGAAAATTGAAAATTAATTTTAAATTTGGAATTTAAATATTTTCTAAGTTGAAACAAACTAATTAGCCCACGATTATTGTTATTTTAGCATGTTATTTGGTAATGTGCGCTTGAATTAATTGTATTCCCTAATTGTTTAATTGATTGTCATTTAAATAATTAGTATAGTGTCCGCATTATACATGTCTAGGTAGGCGGCACCCAGTATTTGTCGGACCTCATTAAATCATATTTGGGCAGGCAACGCCCAATATGTGCTCTATTTGATCTGGCACGCATAATAAGGATCTTGATAAAACCCCGATTAAAATGTTCTCCAATTTAATATAAGTCTGATTTGGAATCCACGCGTCGTCTGTTATAATTGAATGAGTGCAAAAAAAATTTCGGCAATAAGAGTATTTACACCCTAGTGTTTGCTATAAGTCTACGAGGACTCAGACTCTTCATAGATGAATGTGTTTGCAGTAGCGAGTGAGAAACCTTTGTGAGTATTTACGCCCTAGCGTTTGCTCTACAAGGCCAAACTTGCTTAGATGCACGATTGCAATCGCGTAATGGGGTTGATTTACTTAGTTATGTCTTGACGCCTTAGTGTCGGAATAATCTAAGGGCGCAGATCGATTGTTTAGAATAGTCGGTCAAACCAAGAGTTGCTAATTGTTTGTAATTGGTTTGGAGACCTACCAGGTTATACTGTTGAAGTTATCAGCCCTAGCAAACGCGGAGACAGTATGAACTTGGATCTTGGCCCATTATGATCATATTTGATATGAGTCCGTATTCTTCCATGGGGTCGTAGAATATGTTAAAATAATGGGAGCTAATTAAACTAACGGCCATGTTAATTAGTTAACGAATGTGTTCATAGAAATTATATTTAATTTCAGTCTATCTATTTCTTTAGATTATTTAAAATGTCGAATCTGTCATTGAAATGTTTGGTTGAGACAAATAAGTTGACTGGAGCTAATTATCCGGACTGGTTGCGTAATTTGTGTTTCGTACTAAGACAAGAGAAAATGGAGTATGTGTTAGAAACAAATTTTCCAAAAGTTCATGATGAAGAGTTTGTTGAGTATGTTTTGTTTGACAAAGCTGCTTATCAGAAGCATTTGGATGATGCTAGCTCGGCACAGTGTGTCATGTTGTCCTCCATGACTGTAGAGTTATAGAGGCAGCATGAGAACATGGACCCCTATGAGATGCTAGAACATTTGAGGAGTCTTTATGATTCACAGTCTCAAACTATGGAGTATGAGTTGTTGAGAGACCTCTTCAAATGTAAGCTTAATGATGGGGGCCAAGTGTATGGTCATGTTCTGAAGATGATTGGGTTGATAGAAAGGTTGGCTTCGATTGAAACGAAGCTGCCCCAGAATGTATCTGTTAACCTGATTTTGAATTCGCTTCCTGGTTCATTTGAGAATTTCATTGTGAACATCAACATGAATGGAACCAAGGTGAATCTTCCAGAACTTCACAATATGCTAAAGACTTATGAATCATCTACTTCAAAGGGGAATATTGTGCTCATGGTGGGCTCATCTACTAGGTTCAAACCTAAAAGTAAGAACAAGAAAAATAAGGGTAAGGCTATTGCCAAACCCACAGTCTTGAAACCTATAGGAGGTGTTCAGAAGATGTCTAGATTGGCCAGGGACGTATGCCTCAACTGCAAGCAGAATGTGCATTGGAAGAAAAATTGTACCGCTCCAGGAGGAGACAAGGCACTAGGTGTTTCTGGACCTACTGGACAAGCTATGTTTGTCATTGAGATAAATATGTCTATAAGTAACTCTCACTGCTGGGTATTGGATACATCATAAGGCTCACATATTTGTAATAATGTGTAGGGCCTAATGGACAACAGAAATGTTAGATCATGGGAGGTGGACCTACGCGTTGAAAATGGAGCACGAGTAGATGTTGAGTGTGTGAGAACTTATAGATTAGATTTACCTTCGGGTTTTACATTAGAACTTAATAATTGTTATTTTGTTCCCTCGATTACGAGGAATATTATTTCCATTCCAATGTTAGACATTGAGGGTTTTTCCTCATATATTGCTAGTGGCAATTATATACTATCTTTTAATGGTATTGTTTGTGGAAATATTCCGCTTGTGAATGGTTTATATGTTCTCAATTGTAATCGTGAAATTCTAAATGTGCAAAACAAACGAGCTAAAATGAGTAATCCAAGAAATCCCACCTACTTATGGCACTGTAGACTTGGTCATATCAATGAATCAAGAATAGCAAGATTAAGAAAGCTAAACTACCTGGAACCATTTGACTTGGAGTCCTATGGTGACTGTGAATCTTGCTTGAGAGGAAAGATGACCAACAAACCACTTTCTGGGAAAGGTGTGCTAGCCAAAGAGGCACTTGAGTTGGTCTATACAGATGTGTGTGGGCCGTTTTCCACTCAAGCTAAGAGAGGTTTTCCTTACTTCATAACTTTTAAAGACGATTTCACAAGGTTTGGATATGTGTATCTTATGAAGAACAAGTCCGAAGCCTTTGAGAAATTCAAGGAGTATAAATTAGAAGTAGATAAACAACTTGAAAAGAGTATCAAGACTCTTCGATCAGATCGAGGAGGTGAATACTTGAGTAGAGAATTTCTAGATTACTTGAAACTTCATGGAATACAATCAGAATGGACACCTCCTGGAATACCACAAATGAATGGCGTTGCTGAAAGGAGAAATCGAACCTTATTGGATATGGTTAGATCCATGATGAGTTTTTCAGCTCTTCCAACATACCTTTGGGGCTATGCTTTACAAAACTCAATCTATATTCTGAATAGAGTTCCTTCAAAATTAGTAGAGAAAATGCCATATGAGATATGTCATGGAAAGAAGACTGCTCTTACACATATGCGAGCATGGGGATGCCCTACATATGTAAAGAAGATGCTTACTGACAAGTTGGAATCTAAAAGTGAGAAATGTTACTTTGTGGGATATCTTAAGGAAACGAGAGGATACTATTTCTATCTTCCTGGAGAACATAAGGTCATTGTTTCTAGAAATGCAATTTTTCTTGAAGAAGACTATGTCTATAAAGAACAAAGTTACAATAAGATAGAACTTGAAGAAATTCAAGAACTACAAAGCAACATAGAGGTTGAATCCTTGTCGAATGACCTAGACAAGAATTCAGTGGGAGTATTTGGTGAAGGTGTGTTACTTAGAGTACAACCTTCAGCCAGTGGGAGTGATGCAGAAATGCAAGATTCTCATACACAACCAATGGAAGATGATACAATGGTTGTACATCCTTTCATTCAAGAAACACATGTAGATGATATTCCTGAAAACTCTCATAGTGGTGGAAACACACAAGAACCTTCTCATGATCAAAATACAGGAACGACAGAAACGCAAAATAACCAACTCCGTAGGTCTACTAGGACTCATCATCAACCTGAAAGACTTAATCTCCTTGTTGAAAGTCAAAATGAGATAGATATTCCTGATGATGATGAGCATACAACCTACAACGAGGCTATGTTAGACATTGACTCGCAGAGATGGCAAGAAGCCATGAAATCTGAAATGAACTCTATGTATGTCAATCAAGTTTGGAACTTGGTTGATTTTCCAGCAGGGGTTAGACCCATATGATGCAAATGGGTCTTCAAAAGGAAGATTGATGCATTTGGCAAGGTGCAAACCTACAAGGCTAGGTTGGTAGCAAAAGGTTACAATCAGAGGCCTGGGGTCGACTATGATGAAATATTTTCGCCAGTTGCAAAGATTAAATCCATTCGGATTTAGCTTGCGATAACTGCATACTATGATTATGAGATTTGGCAGATGGATGTTAAGACCGCTTTCCTCAATGGAAATCTGATTGAGGAAGTGTATATGATACAACCTGAAGGTTTTTACATCTAAGTCAAAACCCAAAGCAGTATGCAAACTACAAAAGTCCATTTATGGACTTAAGCAAGCCTCAAGGAGTTGGAATATTTGCTTTGACAAAGCTATCAAATCGTTTGTCTTTGTCAGAAGCAAGGAGGATCTATGTGTTTATAGTAAACGCAAGGAAGGGAGTATTATTTTCATTATCATATATATATATATATGACATATTAATAGTGGGAAATGATAAGTCCCTTATGCAATCAGTGAAGGAATGGTTGTCCAGCACCTTCATGATGAAGGACTTAGGTGAAGCCTGCTACATTCTTGGAATTAGGATCTACAAAGATAGACCAAATAGATTGTTAGGGCTGTCACAGTCTACATACATAGACAAAGTGCTAAGTTCTCAATGGAAAACTCTAAGAGATGAGGTTTTCCTATGGGTCAAGGCATCAAGTTATCTAAGAAGGATAGTCCTTCTACTGTTACAGAACTTGAACGCATGAAAATGATCTCATATGCTTCAGCTATAGGATCAATCATGTATGACATGACATGCACTAGGCTAGATGTACCCTTTGCACTTAGCATGACTTGTAAATTCCAACAGAATCTTGGGAAAGAACACTGGAAGGCAGTCAAGAATATTCTTAAGTATCTTGACGAAATAAAGAATATTTCTTAGTCTATGGTGGTCAAGAGAAGCTAGTCGCTACTAGGTACACTGATGCTAGCTTCCAAACAGATCTTGATGACTTCAAGTCACATTCTGGATATGCCTTCATTTTCAATGGTGGAGCAGTGAGTTGGAAAAGTTCCAAGCAAGAAACCACTACCGATTCGATGACTGAAGCCGAGTACATTACTGGATCGGAAGCTTGTAAAGAAGTTGTCTCGATATCTGAGTTCTTAAAAGAACTAGGGGTTGTTCCAAGTGCCAGTCATCCAATAACGATATATTGTGATAGCACTGGTGCGATTGCGCAAGCTAAGGAACCAAGATTAACAAACAGAAATAAAAATGTACAGAGGAAATACCACGTACTCAGAGAGATGGTGGAATCTAAAGAAATAGATCTAGACTATATTCCCACAGATGATAGTCTAGATGACCCATTTACTAAACCATTAAGTTTAGCTAAGCATAATGGTCATTTTGAAAACATGGGTATTAGATACATTGGATATTGGCTCTAGGCCAAGTGGGAGATTGAAAGTATGTATGTCCTAGAGACAATCTATATTACGGACAAAACGTACTTAAACACATTTGTATTATTAATCAGATTAATATCTATGGCATTTGTAATTATTGAATTATTGTTTGATTGTTTGCAATTATTCATATATGTACATCCCTTCAGCTTACGTTGTCATTAATAGAGTGAGATATTAATGATAGAATGTAACTCTCAAAATAGCCCCGACTAATGATCATCGAGAATGAGATATCGATTATATGCTATAAGTCGACATGTGGTCTGTATCATGTGGTCTGTATCACATTCTTGGAGAATGTAGTATGTCTCACAGCTACGAGTAATTGTTACTCGTGATGGACACATGGATACTTTGGAGAAGTATTGGTATACCCTGCCGATAAACTATTTGTTATACATTTCTATAGTGTTATCGTCGTGTTGAATATAAAGGTAATTTGACTTGAGGTCAATACGCACCTTGGTTACAGAATGATGTACTTTGACCAAGTTCTAAGCTTAAACTCCTTCTAGATAAGATACGACTTGTGTTGGGTGCATCAGGATGTAAATAAAGGTGGTAGTTGAGCCAAGAATAAGATTTATTCCTCGATTGAAAATTCGAGAGAGCACTCAACTTCTCAATGTTATTAGGTTGACTAAAGTCACTGGCCAGTGCAAGAGACATATTTAGAATATGGTCTAGTTGTCAACTAATAAATGTGAGATAAAGTGATTAAGCCATTTGGATAGACACTTGGAAAATCCTAAGCTTAATCGAGTGTGTCGCGAATGAAAGGAATTTATAGTTCCGCATAAAGGTTAAGTTTGCTGGTTTCGTGTAAACGTACTTCACATATTGAGTTCGTCATACGATGCAGCCTAGGAGTTTCGTATGGACCTTAATTAGATTAATGCCGATATGTGAAGTCCTATAGGGTCACACTATATGCGATTGTTTCTTCGATCTAAGAGTGTATTGAGAAAGTATTAAATATTCGATTGAGAATCGAGATATTTAATTTATAATAATTATGGAATATTTCTATTTGATAGAAATTATTTAATTAAGTCGAATTAGATTTTGGATTTAATTAAATGTGCTGGATATATTATATGGCTACTCGGACAAATACATGAAAGCAATTGGCCAGAAATTACTGGCCCAAAATAATAGCCTAGCCGTCCACTGTGGACGTGTGAAGTGGACCAGCTGGGCTGACATTAACATGGACCATGTTTTCCTGTTTTGAATATGCTTAGGTTTTATCATGACTCTTATATATACAACACATACCCCATAATTATGAGGTTACAGAAAATTACTTCTCAATTCCTGAAGCAAGATTTCCTAGCTTTCTTGCAAAATAAATACACTGCAGTTGGAACTTGCAGTCGAGGATTTAATTTGTATGGATACCTTAGTATTGAATCCGACGCTTGAAAACCTGTAAGTTTTCTTCTATTGTGTTTTGAACACTTTATATGATTATCGTATAAGCCATGCCAGGATCGTTGTTGGGTAAGTAAAAATATTTTAACCTTCCGTTGCGCTTACGAACCCAACAAATCCCTACATTTTGGTCTATAATTGTGTTTCTAAAATAGTTAAAGGGGTTTGGGGCCATTAATATTTAATGACTCCATTACCAACAAATTAGGTGTATTGAAAAAAAAAGGAGCCTTAAACCATGACATGAGCTGATGAGCACTATCACGACTTTAGGTCGACTTATAAGTCAAACTTTTTTCATTTTTTTTATTTTAGATATTATGTTAAGTTTAATTTTAATATTACTGAATCAAACCAGAAAAAATCAGCAACAATAAAAAGGAAATCGCAATTTTTTACATAATCAAATTATTTTAAAGATAAACACGTACTTATAATTATTCATAATAAGAGATATTAGTATTTTAAAAAAGAAGATATATATAACCTTTTATAATAAATTAAAATATATTACTAATAATGTAACAAAGTTATACTATCAGAATATATCAGTTAGATACCTATTCGGTTTATGGATAGGATCAATTGATGGACTCATAAGTAGTGATCGAGAAGATCAATAAACAAACGTTTTTTTAAAATAGTTTGTCCAAAGTTTGCCTTAAAATTTTCTTATTAAGATAATTACGAATTCCCCTTCTTTTCATATTTATTTACTATTTTAAAATCGTATTTGGGACTCATTGGGGTCATTTTCCAGAAGGGGGAGAATAATCCACAATGCACAAAATGACAAGAAGAAAATCCAAAGAGTAGTGGACAGGAGTCAACTAATTCTCTATGACATTAATGCAAATATTTAATCTTAAACTTAAATAATTTCGTCTCATTCTCTCTTAAACATATTTAAGTGAAACCACATATGATTTGTAATATATTACAAATTTTATTCTGTACTAAAAAATCCTAAGATAAAAGGAACTAAATATAAAATTAAACATAACAACAATGAAGATCAGAATAGCTATAAAATAGTACAAACGGGAGGGTGTACTACAATATTAAATTTTTTAAAATAATTATTATCGAAAAGAAAATTTTGTGAAAACTAAGTCCTAGAAAATGGTATGGAGCCAATTGACTTAACTACCAAAAATCAATAATAGTGAATTTACCATTCTTATTAAGTTTGTGGGCCTGGCTGATGTGGTTGCAAGGGGCGGCCCCATGTGATGGACGAAGCAAGGGACTTTTTCGTATAATTATATTTTCTGTAATCATCTTTCATTAAGAACTAATAAGAGTCGGTGATGACGGTGAGTTTTCTTCTCTTTGAGAATTTTCCAAGTAAAATTGTGTATTGTTTCTTTTTTATTATTATTGCTTTCATATATTGTTGTATTATAACAATTCTCTCATATATTTTAGAGTTTAAATTGAACACTTTGATAGAATAACATTTTCTTTATACTATCATTGTCAAAATGACCTACGATTATAAGGTCTTTTATACAAAACCTTATTTGATAAACCTAGAAAATGAAGTAACTAAATTTCATGAACAACTAAATATATTGATCGCGTAAAAACACTTTAGATGGCTAGTAGTATATGAATTTTGTCCTACTCTATTTTAAGATTGTTCAAATGCCGTCCACGAAGGAAAAAATAACTGTTGAAAGATTCGTTAAATTGCAATTAACAAGATTTATTTTTCTTTTTACACTAAAGGAATATTGAAACGTGAAAATATGGTTCATTGACAAATGGTAAAGTGGAGTTGAAATTGAATATCGTCATCAAGTCAACACGACCAACTCTTTGACCTTTTCTAGAACCTTGTAAACAGATACACCAAACATCGGACCCATAATATTGTCCACTCAATGCTCGCGCGTGCACTGTGGACCTCCCATCCACAACCCCCTTTCTCCCTAACTTGGATATTCTTTTAGAGTTAATGGTTGAAAAACACACTTAAATTATTACTATCATTTTGTGATCTTCACATCGGAACTATCCGTTTGTTGTCTTTTTTTTTTTATCTAAACTATCATCATCTCTGAATTAAAATATACCTCAAAGCTGATTAAATTAATTATCAGTTGTTTTTTTCTTTCTTCTGAACTATCACCATCTATTTTAAGTGTGTTTTGAAACATAAATGATGATACTTCAGATAGAAAAAAAAAATAACTTATAGTTAAATGTGAAACTCGCCAAATGTGACAGTTCAAGTGTGTTTTTGAGCATTATCTCATACTGATTCAATTAATAAAATTCGTACAAAATATGAATCGTTCCGTTTAAGGAATTTATCCATTTTACGGATTCGAATGTGAGAATAAAATTTAAAATAAAAGAATTATATTCCTCTCATCACATTCCTCGCTAATTTTTAACTTTAGTTGTGTTCGCCTCACTGCACGTTGGCTTTTTATCCCAAGTCAAAACGCAATTCTCGTGATGACTTTTGTTTTAGTTTTTACAAAATAAAGGAATAATGTGGACATTACATATTGATCCCTCCTCCCATTTTAAATAATGGTATTTGTCAAATACGGAGTTTAAGAGAAAAGGAGAGACTTTTTGACAGAAAATATTTTTTAAAACTACTGATCTTAAATATGTCATGAAATTTATGTAAGTATTAGGGTGTGTTCGGTATGTCGGAAAATATTTTTCAATTTTCTCATGTTCGTTTGGTCAAAAAAATTGAAAAATATTTTCATTAGAAAAACAAGTTCATCAAAAATGAGGAAAATAATTTCCCTAATAAAAGGCAAAACAAGTCTCCAAGTGACATTCAACCAACTATCCTACCACCAACCAACCCACCACCCGACCACCCCTACGCACTCCCATCCACCCCCGCAAACCCCCCTCCCCCAAAAAAAATTAATTTTTATAATATTTTTGGTTTTTTACACCACTCCCCCACCCCTGCTGCGAACCCCCTACCCCAACCCCCCTATAAAAAAAGTTTTATTTTCCACACCACCGCGTGTGGTTTGGTGTAGAAAATAAAAAAAACATTTAAAACTTTTTTAAAAAAGAATTGGGATGAGAGGGCTTCCCCAGCAGGAGGTGGGGTGGGCAGGTAGGTTTAGAAAAAAAAAATTAAAACTTTTTTTAAAAAATGAATGGGGGGGCAGGGAGGTAGGGTTCACAATAGTGGGTGGAGGGTGGGGTTGGTGTAGAAAATTAAAAAAAATAGAACTATTTTATTTGAGCGGGGTCAGGGGTAGTGGTTTGCAGTGGGGGTGGAAGGAATGGTGTAGAAAATAAAAAAAAATCATATTTTTTTGAAGGGGGTTCGGGGTTGGTGTGCATTAGGGTGGTGGGTGGTTGGGCGGTCAAATTTGGGTGGTTGTGGGGTAGAGTTGGGTGTGGTGGTGCGGGATATGGGATATGGGTGGGTGAAGAAAAAATGTGTTAGAAGGTGGTGGGGGTGGATTTCGATGGGTGGTGGGTGCTTGGGGTGGGTGGTGGTTGGTGAGTGAGGTTGGTGGTGGGGTGTGGGGTGCTTGGTTGGATGGGGCTTGGGTGAGTATTTTCTCAAAAATATTTTCTACTAACCAACCAAACATGAGAAAATAAGTAAGAAATTCACTAATTTTCCACTAACCAAACGAACATGAGAAAATTCACTTATTTTTCACTAATCAAACGAATATGAAAAAATAAGTAGAAATTCACTTGTTTCAAAGAACTTATTTTCCAGGAAAATATTTTTCTTCTTACCGAACACACCCTTAATGGAAAACATGTCATTATAAAAACATTAATATAAAAAGTGTTACATGTACTTGAATAAAACTTCTTGATCATGATTTAGTGGTCTTTATCCTTACATTTTTAGTAGAAAATGTAATACATGGAACTGACCTAATTTACAAAGGTATTATCAGGAATTAATAAAACCACACAAGACAACAGAATAAATTATTATAATTTACTAATAATCGAGGAATACAAAATTCAAGTATTCTAAGAAATTTCAGTGCGATTTTATAATGCTCATATTAAATAAAGTTGAGACCCTGTTGAAACTAGTCTATAAAAAATGAGTATATAATAGACAGACTAAATATTATAGTATGGTCCTAGCAAGTCACGTAATTGAGATAAATTATTGAACTCAACGAATTGACAACAAAGGTCATACTAATTCCCAAATTTGTGGTGACTCAATTAAAACCTCAGTTGCGCTGACTTTTGTTTGGATATATCAGTGGGTCAACTGCTTCATTAATTTCTACTCCATTAATATAGGGAAATAAAGATAACACAATTATATTAGATTGCAAATTGTAAATTCCTTAAGTTAGACATCAACAACCTTCTTATTTGGGCAATGAATATTATTTTACCTTAATTGATTATTTGTTGTAATATTCAATTATAAATAAAAATTCTTAGGAGTCATTTGCCATCATATTAAACGAGATCAAACAATAAAGAAGTCTGCTATTAGGCCTAATTACCTAAAAGTAGATTCTTCAAAAAAGTCAATACGATAAGATAAAAGAAAGACTATCTCCACTCTTACCGACTTTCGTTCGACCCTTACTTAAAACTGGAAAAAAAATTATAGTTTAAAATAGACTAGAGATATTTTTGAAGTAAAACTTACACAAATAACTATAGTTTAAGAGTTTTAAATTTGCCATAGCTATAGTTTCAATATTTATAAGGCGTAATTACTTTTTAGTTGCTATAACCTTACTGTATTCATAAATGGTCTCATTGTATTCATAAAACGGTCTCGATGTATTAATGAATACAACGAGTAAAAATCTGCTCAGTAAAATGTATTCAAAACAGAAAAATATATTTTAAAATACAAATATAATAAGAAACTGAATACAAGAAATAAAATACACCCCAATACACTGAATTTTACACAAAAATATTACGAATACACTTAAAAAATGAATACAAGAAATAAAATACATAATGAAAAATTAGATTTTATACTAGCAAAAAATGAATACTCTAAAAAAACATTCAAATTCACTGTATTCATTTGTATACACTCAAAAACTGAATACAAAAACTAAAATACATAATGGAAAATTGGATTTTACACTAGAAAAAAATGAATACACTTCAAAATAATTGTATTCATTTGTATATAAATAGACCCCCTTCGAAATACAGACGAATAAAGTGCATTTTCTGTTTAGATCTGGATAATAAATTATATTTTTCGGTCAAATCTGAATAATAAATATTTTTATCAGATCTGAACAATAAAATATATTCTTCACAGTTAATAGCGGTTTGCCGATAATTTCGCGGCTGCTCAGAGAACCAAACCAAAGCATGAGAGCCATGGAAGTTTTCTCATCTCCGGGCAGTGTATTTGGTTTTGGAGAATGTTTATAATCGTGTTTACTATATTAGCTATGGTATGTAATTCAAATACATATTATAGCTATCTTGCGTAATTAAATTAAAATATGATTATTATTGTTAAACAACGCAATATACATGTGATATACACTGAATATACATCAGTGTATATCACATATATATCACTAGGCAAAACAGTAAAGAATGGACTCAAGAAGGCCATCGCTAATGGGTCACAGACTGCCAAACCCACTGGAGCAGCCCATCACGGGAGCCGGGCAGTGCTCTATCACGGAAAAGCAGTGTATATTAGGAGTATATATTTATGAAATATTGTAGTATAATGATTACCATAATTAGAGTTATACACCTACCATAATTGTAGAGTTAGAGTTATGGTAGAACAAGGTTTTAGGAATAGATTAGGAATAGGATTCTCCTATTGTAACTTGTATATATATCTATTCAATCAATGAAAATAATCAAGGGGATTATTTCTTTCATGGTATCAAAAGACTAGGTCTAAACAAAAGTTTTCTTCTCTCAAACTTTTGCCTCTTCTTCTTGTTTGGCCGAGAACCCCCCCCCTCCCTCGGGTGTTTTTCTCTCCAAATATCTCGTCTTCCGCTCTCAAAAACCTCTCATAAATATATACTCCTAATATACACTGCTTTTGTGCTACTCATGGGATAAATTTTCGTTTTTCATGTCCTCATACATCTTCACAAAATGGGAAAGCCGAACGCAAAATTCGATCCATAAATAACATTGTCCGAACTCTCCTAATACATGCCTCCATACCTCCATATTTTTGGCATCATGCTCTACAAATGGCCACATATCTTCTTAACATAATTCCTTCTAAGGGTCTGACATATTCTTCCCCCCTAAAAATACTATATAATAAGAACCCATCTTATTCTCATCTTCGGATTTTTGGGTGCTTGTGTTATCCGTTATTCCCATCCACCACAATTAACAAACTTCAGGCTCGGTCTACTCCGTGTGTATTTTTGGGTTATCCGTCAAATCATCGGGGTTATAAGTGTTTTGATTTATCCTCCAAGAAAATCATTATAAATCGTCATGTCATTTTTGATGAAACCCAATTCCCTTTACGAAAGTTCATACTCCCGAGCCTAAGTCGTATAATTTTTGGATGACCAAATATCCGTATATTATTCGAATTTTTCGAACAACTCCCGTGCCCAAAATCCTCCAATGGCCCATCGCCTACCGGGTCCCACAAGATCTGTCACCCATCGAGCAGTTTCCAAAGAATCGGCTCGCCACCACCTCGAACCGCCTGCATCCGAATCCACTGTTTCCGTTTTGGGCCAAGAGCCCATCGTCGCCGCTACCCGTCCCGAGCCCGTAAAATTCCCAAAATTCCATCACTTCTTCCTCGAGTCATAGACCGGTCACTCGTAGTCGGCCGGGTATTTTTACACCTAAAAGACATTTTAATTTACATTCGATGTCTCTAGATCCCCTTGCCCCGCAATCCTGCGTGTCCGCATTAAATGACCCTAATTGGAAAATTGCTATGGTGATGAATATAATGCTCTTATTGATAATAAGACGTGGGAGTTGGTGCCCCGTCCATATGGTATTAATATTATCAGGTCTATGTGGATTTTTGCTCATAAGGAGAATTCCGAGGGGTCAATTGCTCCACATAAGGCACGGCCGGTTGGTGATGGTAAGACTCAAGAGTTGGAATTGATTGTGGTGAGACGTTTAGTCCGGTGGTCAAACCGGCTACCATTCGTGACCGTGCTTAGCTTGGCTCTTTCAAAAACTTGGCCAATCCATCAGTTGGATGTCAAGAATGCCTTTTTACATGGGGATCTCAAGGAAACAGTCTATATGCATCAGCCGTTGGGTTTCAGGGATCCCAACCGCCCCCATCATGTCTGCTTGTTAAAGAAGTCATTATATGGGCTTAAGCAGTCTCCACGTGCCTGGTATACACGATTTGCTGATTTTGTTTCGACTATTGGGTTCACACACGCAGTCGACAATTCTTTGTTCATCTACCGCCGTGGTTCGTCATTGGCCTATATTTGTTATATGTGGATGATATCATTTTGCCTCCTCCGATGTTTTGCGTCTATCTATCATGGCCATGCTCGATTCAATTTGCTATGAAGGACTTAGGGCCGTTGAGTTATTTTTTGGGGATTGCCGTCAAGTGTCATTCAGGTGGCTTGTTTCTGTCTCAACGGAAGTATGCGGTGAGATCATCGAGAGGCTGGGATGTCATCTGTAAGTCCACTTCCACGCCCGATTGATGCAAACCCAAAGCTAAGCGCAAAGAGGTGCACCATACGAGGACCCGACCCGCTTATCGCAGATCTTGCAGGGGCCCTCCAAAGATCTTACCTTTACCAGACCGGATATTACATATGCGGTTCAAAGGTGTGTTTATTCATGCATGATCCCAGAGTTGAGCACATGAATGCAATCAAACGCATCATTCGGTATATTCAGGGACACTAGACTATGGGTTGCACTTGTATCCTTCCTCTACATCCACACTTGTCTCTTACACGATGCCGATTGGGGTGGTTGTCCCGACACCAGACGGTCGACCGGCTATTGTATGTTCCTCGGCAACAACTTGATCTCATGGTCGGCAAAGCGTCAGGCAACTCTATCACGCTCAAGTCTTTGAGGCGAGAATATCGAGGGTAGCGAATGTGGTCTCGTAATCATGTTGGCTACGTAATTTGCTTTTGAGCTTCATTGTCCCATTCGAAGGCAACCTTGGTATATTGCGATAACATTAGTGCCATCTACCTTTCAGGTAACCAGTTCAACACCAGCGCACCAAGCATATCGAAATGGACATTCATTTTGTCCGTGAAAAGGTTGCAAAGGTCAAGTTCGAGTATGCCATGTCCCGTCTCGTTATCAAATTGCAGACATCTTTACAAAGGGTCTACCGGCGGTTCTCTTTGAAGATTTTAGAACAGTCTCATTGTTAAAACCGCCCGCTATGATCATGGGTGTGTTAAACAACGCAATATACATGTGATATACAGAATATACATCAGTGTATATCACATATATATCACTAGGCAAAACAGCAAAGAATGGACTCAATGGGCCATCGCTAATGGGTTGCCAGACTGCCAAACCACTGGAGCGTAAGCCCATCACGGGAGCTGGGCGTGCTCTATCACGGAAAAGCAGTGTATATTAGGAGTATATATTTATGAAATATTGTAGTATAATGATTACCATAATTAGAGTTATACACCTACCATAATTGTAGAGTTAGAGTTATGGTAGAACAAGGTTTTAGGAATAGATTAGGAATAGGATTCTCCTATTGTAACTTGTATATATATCTATTCAATCAATGAAAATAATCAAGGGGATTATTTCTTTCAATTATATTTAAATATTTCTTATAATTAGCAACACTAGATAAATATTCATTTTTCAACCTATAAAATCATGTCACTAAAAGCAAAATTTAAAATTGAATCATATACAAAAATAGAAAGATATCATTATTTACATAATAAATCAAAAAGAAAAAATATGTAATATACATCTAAATTAAATCTAAATTACATGTAATATAAAATGAAATAGACTCAAGTACTTCTCCACTAAACAAAGAAGAGCACGAGTAATATACATCTAAATTAAAGTAACATAAAATAATAGTAAGAGAATTTGATCCAAAACACCTTTATTTTGTTATTATAATTAAATATTCTTCCCTCCTTAATTTGTTTTGTCTGTATCATCTTTTTCGAATAATGTCAACCAAATGTCATTAGTTTCTTTTCCTAGTCGTCTCCCCCACTACCCCCTCCCATCACCCACGCACCCCCAAACTGTTATATCTGTGTGTATGTTCAGAATTTCATGTAAAACCAAAAAAAGGAGTACCCAAACCAAGAAGAAGCTGATTTTTTTTTAAGTTAATAGCAATTATAAAGTGGATATGGCTGATGAATATTTTCAAGCTGGGGTCTATGGAGAAAGCTGGTTGATTAATTCAACAAAGAGTAGTTTTAATTTATCATCACCTTGTGCATCTTCAATTTATGATCCAATAGGACAATATTTTGCATGGCCAAGTGAATTTTTGGACATGAAAAGTAGGTCCAGTGATGATTATTCTAGTTCTGATGATTCTATGGTTCTTCAAGAATTACCAAAAAATCACAACTTGTCAATGGATTCCACTCTACAAATTTTGGGTACTATTGGCACTTCTTCTTCACCATCATCAGCATCACCTGATTGGAATCAGTCACTGTAAGCAAATCCTGTTTTTCATCCTTTCGTTTTTTGGTTCTCTAAGAAGATGGAAAGACTATAAAATAATATTTCATGTCTCAGTTTATACGATGGTGTTTGACCTAAGCGGAATTTGACTAATTTAAGAAAGATAGGAGAGTTTCAAAGCTTATCGTCTAAACAAGCTATAGATATTTATGTGCTTCGAGATCATTCAGTACAAAATGAGAATTTAAAATTAAATTATTTTTAAATAATAAAGTATGATATTATGTTTGGATAGACTTAAAAAAAGTATAACATATAGATTGGGACGAAAAAAGTAAAAGAGAAAGAGTTGGAGATACTTGTGTTTTTTTTTTCACCATCCGGTATTAGGAGTCCATTGATCGGCTCGATTGATCCGATTTTGCGCCATGTAGGACCCACATAAAGGAAAACAATTTCTTATAAAAAAAAATCTCTATTCTCAGGGCTCGAAGCCAAAAATTGACTTATTTGTGTTAATTTTTTATCTCTATTGTCTAATAGCTTTTTTAATCTTTAAAAGCTCAAAGAAGTCAAGTTGTAAGTTTTTCTTTTGTATAAACTTTACTTATTTCTTTTTTTCTTGGAATTATACAGCCATGAGAAGTTGGATAACAGCTATCCTTCCATGCTACAAGAAGACTTTAATTCAAACCTGAATTGTCCCAAGTTGAAGAGGAACTTTTCCAGCATAACTGAAGATAATTCTTCAAGCAATTCCATTATTAAACCAATGGATCAAGATTTCACTTATAACTATTCAGATTTGTTGCAAACACTGTTTGATAGTACTGATCCTCATCAAGAACAACCTCAACAATCTTTGTTTACTAACAACAACCAGCTAATCAATTGTGCAACATCATCCACAAACTTTGGGCAAAATTTAAATGATTTTGTACCTTCTTTGCCTACTCCCTTGTTAAAGCCTTCTCTAGCAAAACAAACACATCCTAAGGTAAGTACTATATCATAGTGGTTTGATGAATTTAATTTATATACACTGACAGTGCTATTAATATATTTTAACCTATTATAGCATGTATAGTGACCGTTGCATTTTTTTGGGGGAAGGAAAATATATTAAGAATTCTTGGTATTACTTTTTCAGTCTAATATTGGGGAGTCCAAATCAAGCTCACTGACTAAGAATAAGACCAACGAAGAACCAGCATACAAACGGCAAAGAATTGAGACACCATCGCCATTGCCAACTTTTAAGGTATGCAACATACTCCCTTCTTTTCAATTTATACGAGATAGTTTGACCGAATACTAAGTATAAGAAAAATCCAAAGATGTTTAAAATTTGTAACTTAAATATTCTATAATATTAGTGTGGTTATAGACTTGATTTTAAGTTATATATACCGTCAGTATAAGAAGTTTTATATCATCAGGTTACTTTTACATGTTGTATAGACAACCTGTATCAACTTCAAGATTTACAAATCTCATGTTTTAAGGAAACTTACCAGTAGATATTTCTTTGAATGACCTGACAGTTTTTATAATTTCTTATACAACTTAAACTCTATGACTTTTGAAACTTTTAATCTTAAACGTTTCATAACATTTGTGTAGCTATAAAAAAAATTAACGTTAATGGTGAAATGAGAAGTTTATGTTAAAAAAATTCCAAATTTAAAAATATGATATCATTCTTTTCTAAATAAAAATAAGAAAATAATGTCATACGAAATAGAACATGAGAGAATATTTTATCGATCGTTAACTAAAGAGGGAACATTTAAAATGTTTGTTTGGTAAGTAATTTAAATTGTAGCTTTGTCTAAGAAAATTGATGAGAAAATTGAGCTTTGTTAATTAACTGCAGGTTAGAAAAGACAAACTGGGGGACCGGATAACTGCCCTCCAGCAATTGGTTTCACCTTTTGGAAAGGTAAAAATTTGGATTTTCCTACTTTTTGGGACACCACTATAACTCCTTTTTTGTTTTTACTTGGTATTCGGTATTCATATTGGAGTTCGAATATATCCGAATTTCACGTTGGGTAGAGTTCATTTTTGGAAGAAACGCTCCCCACCAATAATTTTTTCATATACATAGTTCGAACCCTAAATCTCTGATTAAGGGACGAGAAGCTCATCCACTACACCTCATACTTTGGCGGTTAACCCACTATTGCGCTTCTTCTATTTCACAATGATGTTAATTTATTAATTTCTGTTTCACATTTATTGTCTCAGACTGATACAGCATCAGTTCTCCAAGAAGCTATTGAGTATATCAATTTTCTTCATGATCAAGTCAATGTAAGTTCCTTATTATTACTCCACAAAATCATATTTAATTTCTTGGTGAAACCCGACCAAGAAAGTAGATTTGATGAAAATCAAGACATTTCAAATTCATAGTTTTGTTTTACTTTGATTATTTCAGGTTTTAAGCACCCCGTATATGAAAAATGGATCAACCCCTCAACGTCAACAGGTAGGAAAATTTCCAACTCCTAACTAAAAAAGTAGTCCCTCCCCCAATTTTATGTGATGTATTTTGAGTGGATGCATAATATAAGGGAAAAAAGAAAGACATTTGAAATGTATGAAATAAAATAAGACAAAGATATTTGTACGAATATAAATCAGGATAAAATGAGAAATTTAAAGTTAAATTTTATTAATTTCTAAATATATAAATATATCATTTTTTGGGACAAACTAAAAAATAAAGCGCATCATATCAATTGAGACAGAAAAAGTGTTAATTTAGCTTTTATGCGTTGATAGTTACAAAAATTAACACTATATTAGTGTATTATATTTCACACATCAGCAACTAATGTGTCTTACTTTTCTGATTACAGAGTCTTTATTTTAAAAAGTCTCATATAATTATCTTTTAGGTGAATTACTTAATAAATTTTATTTATATTATTAGTGTAATATAGAAGTCAATTCAACTCATTTTGTTGTTGACAACTACTGATAGGTCAAGGAATTACAAGAAGGATTGAAACAAGACTTAAGGAGCCGAGGACTGTGTTTAGTACCAATATCAAGTACTCTCCCAGTAGCAGCTGAGACTACTATAGATTTTTGGACACCAACATTTGGAGCAACATTCAGATAGAATCCGAGGCGAATTTAGAATTTGAAATTTGATGAGTTTTGGATTGTACATATTAAATGAATTTTGTAAAAACAAATACAAAGTTTAAACTGACGTTACTGAATTATGTAGAGCCAGCACCTTCTACCTCTACCACCACCTCCACCTGTGGTCATAGACACTGACCAAAAACAGAAGCTTAAGAAATTATGTATAATTAATTGATCAAAATAATTTAAATTAAGGAATAACCTCGTCAACTACTGACGTTCTGTGATCTTGTGGATAAGATTAAGGAATAACCCCCCACATTATTGGTGTCTTGAGCTAGAAAGTGGGCAAAAATCAAGTCAAGAAAAAAGTGATCTTAACTAATTTAAAGTTCTTTTGGAGAAGATGGAACCAATTAAAACCAAGGAAAAAGTGAAAGAAAAAAAAGTGATCATCCAATTGAAGACAGCCAAATGTTGAGTCATCTACAAGCAGCATGATGTTAGACTAAGGAAATAATTAATTGTGGGTTTGGAGCAGGAATGTATAGGTTCTAAATTTAGTTGATATTCTGAATTAGTTTATTAGAAAATTCAAGTTGTGTTCTTGATGTTGGTTGAGCTAAATTTAGCACATTATTTAGGACTTTTATTCCTTTGTTTCTGGGTAGTAACTTGGAGTGGCGGTCTGAACTCAAGAGGGGTGCCAACCGTGATCAACCGAGCCCACCCGTGACTATCAAGGTCATTGGTCCTCAACCTGAGAGATGTTTATGTGTCAATTGTTCTTCATGGACTAAAAAGAGAAGTGCGTACTAATTGGTTCATAGGCTAAATGGGTTCTCCCACTAAAACGAATAAAATTTTAAAATGCATATTAATTGTTAATAGTATACCTAAATTCAAAAAGTTGGAGCATATAATATCATATGCAATAAACAATGTATAGCATGTAAATATACAATTTCTTAATTAGGTAGTGTATTGTACATAGGAAAACACCACGCCCTTATCTTATTTGTCATAACTGAAAACGGTACAAGAATATACATTTTTATGGAATAGTTACCAGAGAATTGATTTGAAAATCATTATGGGATTAATCAAATTGTATTTTAATATTCTTAATTAAGAACAAACATTATCTGATAATTTCCCAAGTTGGAGAGTTGAGACACTAGTAGGGTCTTATGATCAGTTGATGTTTTCGTAAATGTCTGGTCTATAATCATATTTCTAATTTAGTTAAATTAAAGGGCTTTGGGGCCATTAATATTTAATGACATTCTTTACAAACAAATTAGATGTGTTGAAAAAAAAAAGTGTCTTAAACCATGACATGAGCACTATCACTAGTTTAAGTTGACCTTAAAGTCGGACTTTTTTCATTACTTCTTATGGAAGGAATTCACCAATAGCCACTTTCCGAATGTTTGAAATAGAAAAATAGTAATTATCCTGGAGTTTTAATTTCTACAGGTAAAGTTTCATCAAAATAATGACTATAATTTTAATTATAGACGTTAAAAATTGGATAGCTTGCACTGCTAGAGTTTTAAAGTTGAACTTTACGATATTGATTCTTTTTTTTTTGTTGATAATTCAGGTTTCCAGCTTGCGCCTGACTACTTCACTAGTATTACCCAGACGTCCTGGAGATGATGGGACGGGTCCTTTAGCACCCCACCACCAGGTAAATCGCGGGATGTGCACACATGGTCAGTGTCTGCTTGCGTCCAACGGATCAATGCTACAAGGTTGACCCCCCCCCCCACAGGCCCCATCCACTAGGCTTGGCGGAGACCGAACCCACACTGCAACATGCCCGCGCGGCTTTTAGCGCCCAGGCTTTACCACATGTATGTGCCCCGGAGAACGATATCCAGAGGGGAGAATCGAACTTGCGACCATAAGGTCGCAAAGTTGACTCCCTGCCAGCAAGCTGACCCCTCTGGATGATATTGGTTCTTTTCTAGTTAGACGTTGAAAAGTTGTTAGCCGACGCTATTACTGCTCTTTTTATTTTATACTACATTCTTTTGCATGCAACTTCATTATATCGAAATCATAAATTTATTTTAAATTATCAAATTATCTAAAAGATAAGATGTAACTATCCATAATGTTATAAAAATTATTCGCACTCTATTCGTTATAGGAATATGACCGATTGGTAAACTCATAAATACAGAGAAGATCAACACACAGACACAAAAAAAAAAGGTCCTTTCTTTAAATAGTTAGTCCATGACGTTTGCCTAAATAAATCGAAATTATCTTATTTGGGAACTCACAAATTGGGTCATTTTCCAGAAGAGGGAGAACAATCCACAATGCATAAATTGACAAGAAGAAAATCCAAAGAGTAGAGGATAGGAGTCAACTAATTCCCCTTGACATCAATGCAAATATTTAATTTAATCTTAAATATAAATAATTTCGTCTCATTCTTTCTTAAACATATTTAGGTGAAACCACATATTACAAATTTTAATTGTGTAGTAAAAAAGCCTAAGATAGGATTTTGATGCTATCATGAAAGTTGATGTTTGATTATCGTTTATATCTATTGGTTTTTCATCTTTGAGTTATTTATTTATTCTTGATCTTAATTGTTTGATTATCTGGTCAATAGTTAAACACTATATGTGGCGTGTGAATTGGACTAGGATAGAAAATTTGCTTGCGTAATAAAAATAAATAGGGCTTGTTCGTATTAATACGTTTCGCTACTGAGGATATGAATATACCCTTTAGCCTTGCTTAGTTGAATACGGAGGTATAAATGCGTTATTGTTACCTCTGGCAACCATAGGAATATAGGTGTTATAGTAGCATCTGTGAGCAACTCGAAAGATACTCATAAAGTTAACATCAACACGTCAACTAGTAACCCAGAAAATAAAATAGGTATAACGATTGGAAGACTCAACTGGATTATTATCTATCTTTTCTTCGATAAAAAATCGTTCTTTATTAGTTGAAGTTCATTATTTCTTTTCTTTTATTTTTAGTTAGTTTATAAATATAATTTTGAGTTTTATTTCTCGTTTAGATAATTAGAATTGGTTTAATTTAGTAAATAGTTAATCACAAGTCCCTGTGGGTACTCTGGACTTAAAATCCTATACTACTTGTACGACCGTGTATACTTGTGTGTGCGTTTGGGAGCAACAATTCTCTTTTCATAAATAAAAGTTTTACAAAAAAATTACATAAACACGATAGTCTATTAGGGGGGTAGGAAGATGGTGTTCTGATCATCAGCTCTTTTCCGAGCCTTTCAAAGATTACACGTAGAGAATGTGCATTTTCATCCATTGTATGTGATTTACCTACAAACTATAGAGTAATGTTAACAACCACAATATAAAAATAATAATAATTGACAACAAGTCTATTAATTGACCATGATAAATTTGAAGAAACATAAAAAGCAATACCGAAACAAGTAAAATAAGTAGGAATAACACATATTTCGATCAACAAAAAAGGCTAAAGTTTCAAGTCTAGTAATATACTAAGATGAATTTGCAAAAATAAAAACAGAAAAAGTACTATCAAAACAAGAAAAATAAGTAGAAATAACACATATTTCAATAAAAAAAAGACTAAAGTTCCAAAAATTTAAGAAAACCCAGAACTTTATGAAACTAGAATTTATCAAGTTCGAAATAAATAGAAACTTTTATATACGCAATATGGAGCTCGACATGCTTCGAAACTGATGCAAAATTAATAACATGCCCGAAATGACGATTGGAGATCTTCCGAGCTCTGGAAAGAAGAAAAAATCGAATGGAGAAATTGAGATTTTGATAAAAACAATGAAGAGAGAGAGGGAGACTTATTCATACTTTAGGGGGAAAAAAGAGTGAGCTTTGGTATATTTTAATACAACTCAAAGGGACTTAAATGTAAAAGTTTAAAACTCCAAACTTTTAAAAATTATGAAAATAACCCCGGGCCCACATATCTAAAACCCTAATCCACCAAAATAAATCAAAAAAAATTAAGTGGCATGTTGGCCAATTTAAATTTCAAAGTGGCCCTTTTGCCAAATTTTGCTCACCCTTCTCTAACTATAACGCTCATGCCTAATGCCTAATATGATTGCCTTCATCTAGTTTTGTTGGTGAATGTTAACCTTTGGGACGAAAGCTAGTTTAGTGAGAAAACAAGACCCGTAAATATAAAGCGTGTAACTGGAAATCTGACCTTAGTTCAGGGGGATATTTATGCCTTTTTTCTAGGGCTGGCCAGTGGGCCGGGATGGCCTGACCCCGTCCCGAGCCCGCGTAAAAAAAAAAAAACCGATAGCGGAACTCGAACTCGGGACGGGACAATGTCTCGTCCCGCCAGCCCAGAGCCCGTCCCGACCCCGCCCAGAGCCCGTCCCGACCCCGAGCCCAATCCCGCCCCTAGCCCGTCCCGACCCCGAGCCCGACCCCGCCCGAGAGCTCCCCTTTGCAAATACAACCGTTGCACCAACGACCATTTTAGATTTTGGCCGTTGGGCAACTGCCATTTTAGGCCTCCCCCCCTCCCCCAACCCCCCCTATCCCACCCCCCTACCCCTTAATATTTATTTTTAACCCATAAGTTATTATATTTACACTTTAACCCAATTTTTCAACTATAAATAACTCATTTTCTCTTCATCTTTCTCACAAATCTTCCTACAATCTCTCTAATCTCTCAATATATCTCTCTACAAGTCTACATTGTTTGCTAAATATTCAATTTTATTTATTCATTTGGGAATTGGGAGTGAAATTGACAACTAGCTTGAGGATCATCCATCGAGCAAAGTTTCAATTTTCAACCTCTCGATTACACGTCTACGTTACGTCGGCGTTTGGTATATTCATTCCTTCATTAAATTATTATTGTCTGTTTATTTTATTTAGCGCACTTAATTTTATTATCTTTAATTATTTATTATCATAATTAAAATGGAAGGATTAAGAGGTATGTTTAAGGGTAAGATTAAGGGTGTTTCTTCTAGCAGGGGCAACCAGGGCAAGGGTACTTCTTCTAGTCATCTTATTCCTACACATGATGATTTTGTTGATACTCAACATTTTCCTACAATACCATTAGATTTAGACGAGGAGCTATTTTCTGGACCTCAAGAAGACTTTAATTTAGACGATGATCTAGATGATACACCCACTAATGTTGATGACAACACACCCACTAGTGCACCTTCAACTGAAATACCTCCTATTCCCCCAGTATGAGACGAGGTCCAGCAAAACGACCATTAAAATCATATGCATGGACATTTTTTGATAGGGACGTATAGAATCAAGTAGCTATATGTAAAATTTGTAAAAATGTTTTAAAATTTAAAATTGGAAAAGGTCACGGTGGGACGAGGGGTTTAATTAGACAAGTAGTAAGTGCTCATCCAGCTAGGTATGCCCAATACCAGGCTTCAAAATCGGGTGCGCAAACGCCCGCTCCATCGGAAAAAGGTTCACATACTGATATTGTCCCGGACCAAGTACAGGGTCAAATTAACCCTATGACGGGGGGAATTGTAGGCCCTAAATACAATAAACATAGAGATAGGAAAACAATATCAAAATTAGTTGTTGTTGAGGGTTTGCCTTTTTCATTTCCTTCATCTCTCGGTTTTATTCATTACATTAGAGATATATATAATCCTGCTTTTAACAGTTTTTCTAGATCAACTGTTAAGAGAGATGTATATAAATTCGCGCATGAATATCAACAATATTTACGTTATTCATTATATCATTTTAATGGCAAAGTATCTATCACGTCTGATATAGGTCGTAGTACTAACGACCATGATTATTTAACTGTAACTTGTCATTGGATAGATTATAAATGGTCTATGCAAAAACGTATCTTAGCGTATAGATATATAGATGATAGGCACACTGGTACTTTTATTGCAGATAATATTTATCAAGTGTGCCATTATTACGGAATAACCGATAAAATTATGACTATTACATTAGATAACGCTTCTTCTAACAATTACGCAATTACAATTTTAAAAAATAGTTTAACTCCATCTTTTCCAGATCGTTTTCATATAAAATGCGCGTGCCATATATATAACTTAATTGTAAAGGATGGTCTATCACTTTTTGAAGACATTCTTAGTAAAATACAATTTGCTATAAACTTTATTTTTAAAAGTAATAAAGTACAACGTAGAAAAGAATATAAAAAAACTTGTCACGATTGTGGACTATCTTATAGAAAAATTCCACAAGAAGTATCCACTAGGTGGAATTCTTTATACGAGCAACTACTTGTTGCTTATAACTATAGAAAACCTCTAACTTTATTTTTTAACTCTCATAATCAAAATCCAGCTGATATGATTGTAGATAGTGATTGGGTAAAAATTTCCGAACTTATTGTATTTTTAGAGAAATTTTTTCAAGCAACAAAAGAATTTTCCAGTATATATTATCCTACTATTTCAACTATGTTGTTTTATATAACTCTAATATTTTTATTACTTAGTAAATATATATGGAAAAACCAGCTTATATGACAGCTATTAAAAAATATTTTATTCTTATTCCCACTATTTATATTATTGGTTATGTATTAAATCCGACTATTAAAATAGACGGTACTAAATCACTAATTGAAACTATTTACAATTGTATAGAAGTACTACCACCTCCAAGTCCCAAAAATCTAAATCACCCACCACCTATTGAACAAACTAAAGAAGAAGTGTTGTCTAGCGTAGAACACCAATGCAAAAAAATATATAGATTTTATCAACAAGAAAATGCTAGTAACTTACCGGCTTCCATACCATCTTCTTCATCTTCAACACAACCTCACAAAAGACATGATGTTTCGCGCTAGTATTGAAAGCCTCGAAATAGAATGTGCTACCGCATACCTCTACTACTAACCAAATTAGCGAGTTGGATATTTTTGTTTTGCAGGGTTACATGCACCGTACCAAGAAGTTATCAATGAAGATGGACATGAAGACTTGTCAAATCTTTGGAGGGGGAATGAGAAGACCTTTCCGACACTTTCATTGATGGCCCAAGATGTTTTGAACATTCAAGCGTCATCAACTGCGTCTGAAAGCGCTTTTTCTGCCGGCAGATATCAAATAGGAGACCACAGACACTCATTAGCCGGAGACAGCTTGGAAATTACAGTATTATTCAGAGATTGGATACGAGCGGAGCGGAGAAGGTGCGGTCAACCGGAGATCAATGAAGAAGACGAAAACTACAACGAAATCTTATCCGAAGGTGGTGGAAGCGACGTGGATCAATTTTGACCAACAAATACCAATTCCAACAGAAGAACCACAGGAAATCATCAAGCAATTAGAACATGTGTTTTTTGAAAATGTATTTTTTTAATTGCAATTTTATTATGTAATTTGCAACTTTTGGACAACACCACAAAGTTGCAATTTAGATTTTAGACAATTGTATTTGTATTACAAAAAAATCATGTCTATTAAATAATATAAGAGGCACAAAAACAGCCTTGAGATGTTTTTATTACACTATCTTGTCTTGTTTATTGAGTTTTTTTTATACATATGTTATTTAAAAAAAAAGGAAAACCCGCCGGAACCCGCCCCGACCCGATTCCGACAGGATCGGGATCGGGACGGGACTGGAGCAAGTCCCGCCAGACCCAACCCCGACCCCTTCGCCCGTCCCGCCCAGACCCCGACCCGCCAGACCCGGCCCGCCAGACCCGAGCCCGGCCCACTGGCCACCTCTACTTTTTTCTTGTTAGTATTGTTCTTTTTGATGAATTTGTTTTTACGTTGCCTTTTTTTTTTTTTCCAATTATTGTTTGTAGATTTTGGAAACTAACCTGGAGACTAGTCAGAAGCAATAGATATTGTAAAAACTCAAGTGAAATACCATGAATTGTGCCCTACCTCGGGCACTATAATAACAAGCGTCCTGCACAATATATGTCAGTCCACAACCATCTCGTGCCCAAATAGTAGACAATGTAGGGTAAAAATTTACCCATATCAGGTGTTTATACGTCTGACAGACAAACCCCTGCAGCCTCCACAATGACGTCTTTGTTCCAATTGAGACTTTTTCTTGTCCCTAATACTCTAACAAGTTATTAGGAGTGTGATGGTGTAGGTTTCTTTAGGTCCATGCTCCTTGTAAGTAATGTTGTATTGTTGAATTGCTAGTAAGATGATGTAGCAAATCCTATTTATTCAATCAAACAAGACTCCCTACTTCTTGTGTACCTTGCTATATAATCAAGAAGTATCCAATTTGCTTGCGGCTCTAAACAGTTACTCCATCCGTCCCAAATTATGTGGCACTTTTCGATTCCCGAGAGTCAATCTAACTAATTTTGAAGCTAAATTAAATTAGATCAACTTAATATTTTAAAATTAAAATTTGAATATACAAAAACCATACGAAAAATATATAAGTTGCAATTTTTTTATGTCAATATGATTGCAGAACAAATTTTAAAATATTGGTCAAAATTTATATAGTATGAATCTCGAAAATAAAAGTTGCCATATAAATTGAGACAGACGGGGTATAACATGCATGTGTCGCACCCGATTTTGACCTGCGGGCTTCGCGACGCTATGGCGTCGATCACCTCTGGATTGGATAAAAATGCTTGCTTTGAGGAGTCGCCACCTAATTATTCTAAGGTGAATTAGGGCACCTGAATGTTTAATTAAAAACTGTAAAATAACTCCAATTTTGTGGTCTACGAAACTAATGAAATTCTGGATAAGGGTTCTTTATTATCTTAAAGGGAAGGGGTTAGGCATCCTTTAAGATCCGCTAACTTGCGGTTATCCGATCAAATTCAGGTTAATTGCTATGCTAAGAAAAAGTGCATGTTTTACAAGTATAAAAATAATATTGCAAGTATTTAATGAAATGATGCATTTGTACCGGCGTGCATTTGTATGACAATAATATACATGTAAAGCTAAAAAAAAGAATATGAATATGCATTCGTATGAAAATTGATAAAGATGTATGCAATGTGATTTTTATGGGCGACTAGCCTAAAAATAAATAAACTAGCGATTTTGGTTTTTTAAAAACTAACCGAACCTAAAATAAATAAACTAGTGATGAGTTTCCAGTTTTAGACTACCCTATTAATTAATTATATGTCTACCTATTCTAAATATTTCAATAATTTCACGAGTACAATAATATTACAATACAAAATGGAATAAAGCTGAATTAAAGAAAGTAAAAGACAACAACAAAAATAAGTAATCTTCGAGGGGTATTTGCCTTCTTTGACTTTATCTTTGCAAGCTGTCAAGAATAAACGGTTAGAAATAATTAAATATACATAGCTTCGGATCCGCATCCAAAACAATAAATGTTTTGATTACGGAGGGCTCAGACTTAAATTTTGAAAAGATCATTCCAATCACGTCGTGGTTGCGAACATATGACTCGTTGGTCATTTTAGTTGCCTTGCCTATCGAACATGTTGGTCTCTCGGGTGAAAAAGATTTAAGTTTCATCCTTGCCCAAAAGCTTTATTTTCCGTCTTTACAACTGTGGAGGCCTCAAAAATCGACGGATATTTTTCATCGGCCAATGTAGTATGTGTTCAAATCAAAGAAATTAAAAATTGAAATCAGATTGAGCAGCAGCAGCAGGAGGAGTAAGCAGAAGCGTAAAAACAGAGGCAATTCCCGAGAAGACGGGATGTTTGGTAAATAAAAAGCAGTAAATATCCACTGCCGGATGTTAAAAGCGATCTTAAAAGCAAGAAATGAAACGAAAAAAGCGCGGCCTCGAATTCAATTTCATCGGCCTAAATGCGATATAAATAAGGCAATAAAACAGTAGAACAGTAAGATATCCGTTGCCCGGATACTTAACAGTAAACTGAAAAACAGAGGAACGAAATGAAAAAAAGCGCGGCCTCAAATTCAATTTCATCGGCCTAAATGCAATATTAGATAAAATGATAAAACAGCAAAATACAAGATATCCGTGTATGAATATTTAAATGCAAAAATAAGCCAACAGTTTGAAATTAAAACGTCCGACCCGAATTCTGAAATTTAACCCGACTCGGATGAACGATTTAAACAAGAAAGAAGAAGAAAGAAAAAAAGTGTTCATACTCAGTCTTTGAAAACAGACCGGAATCAAACATTTTTTGGAATTTTCAGATAACCAACAACAAAATATTAAACACAAAAATATGAAATTATTACTGCATCTGGTGACCAAATCATTTTTTAATTTTATTTTCAGATAGCCAACAATGAATATAAACACAAAAATCTGAAAATTTACTCAACCGGTCGACCGACCCGATCGATGATCTGACCGGATCGAATGTTTCAACCCGAATCGATCTCTTCCAAATTTCAGATAACCAACAACAACAAAAATATTAAAACACAAAAATCTGGGAATCTATTCGAATCGGTCGACCTGACCCGAATCGGATACTTCAATCCGGATCAAATTCTTTCCAAATTTTCAGGTAACCAACAAAGACAATATAAACATACAAAATGGGAATTAATCAATCGTCGATCTGACCGGTCGATGACCCGACCCGTCGGTGACCCGACCCGAATTTCCTCCAAATTTCAGGTACACCAACAACAAAATAAAAACATAAACCTGGAGATTTTTGTCCGACAAGGGTGACCCGACCGGATTGTGACCCGACCAAGACGGTGACCCGACCGGAAATGTTGATTTTTTGCTTTCCGGTCACTGGTTTCGATATTTAGCCTCAATTCGACCGACCGATTTTTACCCGAATTCAAAACAAAACAAATTTCCAAACGACCAAAAATGTGAAGAATGAAATATGATTTTCTGATTGAAAATTATGAAACAAGTAGGAGTATTTTTCGATTAAAGTTAAGAAACAAAAGGGGTATTTATAGATGGGTTTTGGATTTTGGGGTATGGGGTCGACGGGTTGGTTGGTGGTGTCGGCGAGGTGTGAAGGGTGTAAGGTGATGGTGTGTGCGGCGGTGGTGAGTTGGTCGGCGATGTGGTCGGCGGGTATGGAGGTGGTTGGTGTCGGCGGCGGTGTCGGCGTCGTGGTGGTGATGTGGGTGTAGGTTGTCCGGCGTGGGGTGGGGTAGGGTGGCGGTGGTGTGGGGTGTTGGCGAGGTGGCCGCGGCGTGGGGTCAGCCGGTGTGGGGGTGCGTCTTGGTGATGGAGTGAGAGAGAGAGAGAGTGAGATGGAAGAGAGAGTGAGAGATATATAGAATGTAGGGTTTGTTTTAATGGGGAAAATAAAGGGGAAGGGGATGCTTGGGCGGTTCGGGTGATTGGTTGGGCTCGGGTGGGGTTTCGGTTGGGCACAGTGGGTTTGGCCGGGGCCCTATTTTATTTTTGTGAGATTTGTGTTGATTTTGTTTTGGGTAGAAATTATTTTGGGTTGGGAAATAAATGGGTTATGGGTTGTTGGGTTGGGTAGGAATTGTTTTGGGTTGAGTAGAAGTTGTTTTGGGGGAAAATGAAAATGGGTTATGGGTTAAAAATATAAAAAGAGATTTTATTATATAAAAAGAAAGCTTTGCAAAATTTATAAATTATAAAGATGATAATATGATAAAATATAATATTTGTGAAATGCTTGATGCTTAAAAAAAAAAAAAAATGCAACGCCGTTTTGCGAAAATAAAATAACATATAATATTAAGATAAAAGTATGCTTGTGATATAAAAATGCAAATGACAGTAAAAATGCAAATAATAAATGATAATAATGATATATATACACATATATACCTATATTTTAAAATTGTTTTAAAGTGTCAAAAATATTAAAAATTGCAAATAAAATCCAAAAAGATGGGACAAAATTGGGTGTCAACAGATGCCCCTCTTTGGCCGCAGACGATGAAAGAGTTTTCGGCCAAAGAAGTTGACTGAGTAGCCAATTTTGTCCTGATCACCGGGACTCGAGGGAAGATTAGAGATGCATGGTAAGAAATAGAATCCCGAGGGGGGGGAGAAGTTGTAAGAGATGGTGCAGATTCAAGAAACAATAACCAAGTGTCGACTTATGATGACACTGGTTGCAGATGTGGCGAGATCGGGGAAGGGGTGAACGATGTTCAAGAACTTCCGTCTGCAGATGACGTTGTTGCATAGGCATGATTGAAATTAAGATACCCGCATTAGAAGGTGGGGTGCCTTACTGAAAAATAAAATACCCGCATTGGAAGGTGGGTGCCTGACTGAAATTGAAATACCCGCATTAGGAGGTGGGCGCGTGAGTGAAATTAAATACCCGCAGTAGGAGGTGGGCGCTGATCAAATTAAAATACCCAGACAGGAGGTGGGCGCTGATCAAATTAAAATACCCAGACAGAGGTGGGCGCTGATGAAATTTAAATACCCAGACAGAGGTGGGCGCTGATGAAATTTAAATACCGCATTAGGAGGTGGGCGCTGACTTAAATTAATTACCCGCATTAGGAGGTGGGCGCTAATGTAAATTAAAATACCCAGATTAGAGGTGGGCGCTGATCAAATTGAAATACCCGCGTTAGGAGGTGGGCGCGCTGATCAAATTGAAATACCCGTTAGGAGGTGGGCGCCGATCAAATTAAAATACCCGCGTTAGGGAGGTGGGCGCTGATCAAATTGAAATACCCAGACAGAGGTGGGCGCTGATGAAATTGAAATACCCGTGACAGAGGTGGGTGCCTGATCAAATTGAAATACCCGCGTTAGGAGGTGGGCGCTGATCAAATTAAATACCGCGTTAGGAGGTGGGCGCTGATCAAATTAAATACCCAGACAGGAGGTGGGCGCTGATCAAATTGAAATACCCGATTAGAGGTGGGCGCTGATCAAATCAAATACCGCGTGACAGAGGTGGGCGCTGATCAAATTGAAATACCCGCGATTAGGAGGTGGGCGCTGATCGAAAATGAAATACCCGCGACAGGAGGTGGGCGCTGATCAAATTGAAATACCGCGTGGGAGGTGGGTGCCTGAAAAATGAAATACCCGTGACAGAGGTGGGCGCTGATCAAATTGAAATACCCAGACAGAGGTGGGCGCTGATCAAATTTAAATACCCAGACAGAGGTGGGCGCTGATCAAATTGAAATACCCAGATAGGAGGTGGGCGCTGACAGAAATTTAAATACCGCGTGACAGGTGGGTGCTCGATCAAATTGAAATACCCAGACAGAGGTGGGCGCTGATCAAATTGAAATACCCAGACAGAGGTGGGCGCTGATCAAATTGAAATACCGCGCATTAGGAGGTGGGCGCTGATCAAAATGAAATACCCAGACAGAGGGTGGGCGCTGATCAAAATGAAATACCCGCATTAGGAGGTGGGCGCTGATCAAATAAAATACCGCGTTAGAAGGTGGGCGCTGATCAAATTTAAATACCCAGACAGAGGTGGGCGCTGGTGAAATTGAAATACCCAGACAGAGGTGGGCGCTGATGTAATTTGAAATACCCGCATTAGGAGGTGGGCGCTGATTGAAATTGAAATACCCGCATTAGGAGGTGGGCGCTGATTGAAATTGAAATACCCGCATTAGGAGGTGGGCGCTGATCAAAATGAAATACCCGTGACAGAGTGGGTGCCTGATCAATTGAAATACCCAGACAGAGGAGGTGGGCGCCGATCAAATTTAAATACCCGTGACAGAGGTGGGTGCTCGATGAAATTTAAATACCCGTGACAGGAGGTGGGTGCCTGACTGAAAATAAAATACCCGCATTAGGAGGTGGGCGCCTGAAATGACGTCGTTGTATTGACGTGATGCGTTTGTGACCCGCATGGGTTGAAATGACGTCGTTGCATAGACGTGGTGCGTTGAAGACGTCATTGTGTAGACGTGTTGTGCAGATGACACCGTTGCATAGGCATGTTGTTGATGACGATGTTGTATGGGCGTGTTGCTGATGACGCCGTTGTATGGGCGTGTTGCTGATGACGCCGTTGTATGGGCGTGTTGCTGATGTTGTAATGCTGTGAAGATGTAAATGACGTTCATGCCGTCAGTTTGCTGTAATATGATTCCACGTTATGTTGAATCTTCTGCCGATTCGAATTCCTGTGGACTGTGGATTGAAATGTCGTCCTTGCACGGACGAAGTGAGGCGACGTCTTTGCCAAATTTAGCACACATGTTGCGGCTTCTCTACCTTTGTCAACCTGAAGACCTGCACTCAAAGAAATTTGTGAGTTGTAGCTTTTGCCCTGGACGCTATGAAGTTCGGACTTGTTTGGATTGAAGACATAGATGTCTGGCATTTTTCCAAGTCCATTGGAATATTCTTGCAGTGACCCCTTAAAATTTGCCCCAGTTTCTGATATATATGAAGATGCTGAACTTCCAACTGCACAAAATCGAGTTTGTGCGGGCAACTTGTTTGTCCTATCAAGGCGATCATGTGAGCCTATGACGTTGTATGCAAGATAATGGAAGAAAATTTCCAATGGTGTGACCGAAGCCGATATAGGCCGCCTACGTATTCCGATAAAGAAAATCAGGTCATAACGTAGTTCGCTGCAAGCAAAAAAGATTGTAAGGATTTTTCAATGGGACCGAAGCTGATGTGGCCGCCTACGTATCTCGCAGAGGGAATCAGGTCATAACGTAGTTCGCTGCAAGTAAAATGACGATTGTGAAGTTTTCCAAAATGGGACCGAAGCCGATGTGGCTGCCTACGTATCCCGCCGAGGGAATCAGGTCATAACGTAGTTCATGCAAGCAAAAAGAATTTTGTAAGGGTTTTCTAAAAATAAGACCGAAGCTGATGTGGCCGCCTACGTATCCCGCCGAGGGAATCAGGTCATAACGTAGTTCATGCAAGCAAAAAGAATTTATAAGGATTTTTTTTTGATGGGACCGAAGCCGATGTGGCCGCCTACGTATCCCGCCGAGGGAATCAGGTCATAACGTAGTTCATGCGGCAAAAGAATTTTGTAAGTTTTTTTTTTTTTTTTCAAAAATGGGACCGAAGCCAATCTGGCCGCCTACGTATCCCGCCGAGGGAA
Source organism: Anisodus acutangulus (assembly GCA_029783415.1). NCBI lineage: Eukaryota > Viridiplantae > Streptophyta > Magnoliopsida > Solanales > Solanaceae > Anisodus > Anisodus acutangulus. The sequence goes on along the minus strand of CM056509.1, from coordinate 44,697,119 downwards.
TCAGGTCATAACGTAGTTCATGCGGCAAAAGAGATTTGTATTTGTAGAATGTTATTTTCTTTTTTTTGTAAAAGAGAGTGACTAGAGTTTGAAAAATGATGCAATATATTTTGCAAGGTTTTTTTTTTTTGTTGTTTTTTTTTTGTTTTTTTGTTTTTTTTTTTCTGTGAAAATATGAAAAAGACATAATCACGTCTTGACTTCGGTTGGTACCAACAATTAGTATTGTGCTTAGGAGTTTTCGTTATTTGCTTTCTGTCAAATCGAGACAGACTTCAAAGTAATTCCTACAGCTTCAGATGCTACCTCAGACATACCTGAGTATCGACACTTGCTTCAAGCCAAGATTTTGACATATATGCATCCTCATGTTTCAAATGCCCTCACTGAAAGAAAGTCCCTTCCTCACATGTATTTCAGTATTTTGAACTTTGGGACGTCTAGAGAAGTACACTCACCCTCAAAAAGATGTTCAATGCATTTAATTGTGATATCATAGGCTTGGCCGTCATGTGAGTATCCACTAATGTGAGAACCCTCGGTATAGGATCATGTAGGACTTGTTATGGGTTTGTAATGTAGGCTTGGGAAAGGAAAGGATATTATTTGGGTAAAGAGTGACTAATCCTTCCTTGAGCGTTGGAATATGTCCGTGCTTGGTATTTGTGTGCATTGATTCCGATTTGCTTATTTTTGCCCCCTTTTGTTTTGTACCGACTTCTTTTGAATATTTCGTTTGGAGCTTTTTCCCCTTTTTTTCAGAGTTATTTCCTTCTTTTTTTTTCTTTTTATATTGTCGGGGCTTTTAACTTCCTTTTTGTGTGAAGTCGTCCTTTGATTTTGTTTTGTTTTCCTCTTTTGGAAACATTGCAACTTCAACTCGAATCATTTTCAGCAATTTGCATATTTCTGATGCGCTCAAGGAGGTCGGGCCAAAAGAGGGATAGCGCGTGTACACACTCAGAAAGGGTATAGACATAAGATGTGGTTGTTCAAAAAAAATAGGTTTCAGGCTCAAAGGGGAAATGCTACGGATAATGTTATTTGGTAAGCTGGAAAGGTTCAAACGGATCAAAGAAAGCCTACGATCCTTTCCTATACCAAGTGTTACTCAGGATTTCGCCTCAACAAACATTCGAGCCAAGTTCTAGATCACAATGCAATGCAATTGAACTTATTCTAAAAAACTCACCACACAATGCACATGAAACGATGAGGTTGGCTTTATTCATATCTTGGAAGCATGAAAAATAATTTTTTAAGTGTCAACACAGGCGTGAATGAGAGGTACCAGAAGAATCTATGGTTTACCACGAAGACAATCTTCTCCACTTGTTATTTCCTATGCACACTCCTAACTGTGTTGGTATCAACCAAGTCCATCAATGATTCTTAATTAATTTTTTTTTTTGTATTTTTTAATAAAGGGTACCGAATCCGAATAGGGCTGCCTACGTATCTCATCTTTGACGAGAATCAGGTGTGCGTAGTTCGTGAAGAAAGTATATATAAAATGTATGTTTATAAAAAAAATTCATCCACGCAAGGATAGTAAAAGTAAAAATTGTATAAAACAAATGATTATCCACTATGAGACGAATGCAAAGTAAAAATAATTGTCCACAATAGAATAAATGCAATGAAAAAATGATTATCCACGATAGGATGCATGTAAATAAAAAATGAATATCCATTATAGGATGAATGAAAAAATTGATAAACCAGATATGTCCCTCTGTGGTGGACAAGGAAGTGTCTTTTTTTTCTTTCTTTCTTTTATATTTTTTTATTTTTTAGTGCTGTCGAACCCGAGAAGGGCTACCTACGTATCACACCGAACGATGAGAATCAGACACTCGTAGTTCGTGCGTTAGGTTATAAAAAATGTGGGATTGAAAAAGAATTTATCTACGATAGGATAGTAAGTAAAATTGTATGCAATAAGAAAAAGTGACTGTCCATATTAGGATGTAATGAAAAAAAAAGATTGATAATTCGGAATCATTTTCTTTCATTTTTTTTTTGATTTTTTTTTTTAGGGGTGTCGCACCCGAGAAGGGTTACCTACGTATCACACCGTATGGTGAGAATCAGACACTCGTAGTTCGTAAGATATGTTGTAAAAAATGGTATGATATAAAAAAAATTATGTAACGAAGATTAAACATATCAACTGAATTTGCAAATATGTAACAAAACAAAAGTATAGACAAATTAAAGTGATGACTCGTTGAATCTGGTGTTGGCTGACTTTTTCCAGTCAAAACATCTTTCAGTCATCTTTGTGAAAGCCTTTGGCTTTGTTCTTTCCTAGAGTATACCCAAAAATAATGTTTTAGAACAACTCCCCCCAAACTATTCGCGAGGACGATCTTCCTGCAAAAAATAAGAGCACCGGGTGAAAGGAGGAAAGCCACTAAAAGAATAATAAAATATAAGAGTGAAAGTATGGTCAAAAACTCTCCTGATTGCTTCACGAGATCCGAGTCTTGATGTTCAAGAACGCTTTATCCTTGGGTAGTGACACAATTTCTATTCAAGAGTCGAAAGCGACATGGTATGATATGTACAAAATTGAAGCAGCTAATTATTGCATTAAATAATATGTACAGAGGATAAAAGAAGAAAAATAGCAAAGAACCTATGCAGGAATTAAATATGCATCCTATCATGCATGGAGCCTCTCTTATGCCAGAGGTGGGCCTAAACGCCAAATATGAGAGATTATGACAGAATAATCCAAGCTGTCAAACTACAGTGCTTTTGTTGGAAATGAAGACAAAATGTATGTACATTTTCCAATATCGGCATGTCATGATTAAGCTTGGATTAGTCCATCATTATCACGCTACAAATAATATGTTGATGGTCGTTGGGGGAGCGAGACCCGTCGACAATATTGGTGGATTTCTTAATTGTGGAGTCGATGCCAAGGATCGACCCACCTATAGTGTATGTATGCATGATTAAAAATAAAAGGGTATAGCTCTATCCTAAATTTACTAAGATTAGGCTTACTGGACTCAAGGTTCCCGAGCGGACTACTCGAGTGAGAAGGCTACGCGGCCTCCGGATGGTCCGGACACTTCGCGCATACGCCAACTCTCCTAAAATTTGGTAATTTGAAAGAATTTGCGGGTGCGCAAAACACACCTCGCGTGTAATGTGTGATAGTGTCAATTTTCCATAGTGGAAGAAATATGAGCGAAATGCCAATTTAAGGAAAGCAATAAAAGAATATAGCAATTAAAGAAGTTAGACATACAAAATTTCAAAAAGTAAACAAGTAAAAGCAGTACAATAAATAAGCAACAAAAATAAAGCGCAATAATAATTAACCTGAACTTGCTATGATTAAGAACCTAGGTCCCCAGTGGAGTCGCCATGCTGTCGCACCCGATTTTGACCTGCGGGCTTCGCGACGCTATGGCGTCGATCACCTCTGGATTGGATAAAAATGCTTGCTTTGAGGAGTCGCCACCTAATTATTCTAAGGTGAATTAGGGCACCTGAATGTTTAATTAAAAACTGTAAAATAACTCCAATTTTGTGGTCTACGAAACTAATGAAATTCTGGATAAGGGTTCTTTATTATCTTAAAGGGAAGGGGTTAGGCATCCTTTAAGATCCGCTAACTTGCGGTTATCCGATCAAATTCAGGTTAATTGCTATGCTAAGAAAAAGTGCATGTTTTACAAGTATAAAAATAATATTGCAAGTATTTAATGAAATGATGCATTTGTACCGGCGTGCATTTGTATGACAATAATATACATGTAAAGCTAAAAAAAGAATATGAATATGCATTCGTATGAAAATTGATAAAGATGTATGCAATGTGATTTTTATGGGCGACTAGCCTAAAAATAAATAAACTAGCGATTTTGGTTTTTTAAAAACTAACCGAACCTAAAATAAATAAACTAGTGATGAGTTTCCAGTTTTAGACTACCCTATTAATTAATTATATGTCTACCTATTCTAAATATTTCAATAATTTCACGAGTACAATAATATTACAATACAAAATGGAATAAAGCTGAATTAAAGAAAGTAAAAGACAACAACAAAAATAAGTAATCTTCGAGGGGTATTTGCCTTCTTTGACTTTATCTTTGCAAGCTGTCAAGAATAAACGGTTAGAAATAATTAAATATACATAGCTTCGGATCCGCATCCAAAACAATAAATGTTTTGATTACGGAGGGCTCAGACTTAAATTTTGAAAAGATCATTCCAATCACGTCGTGGTTGCGAACATATGACTCGTTGGTCATTTTAGTTGCCTTGCCTATCGAACATGTTGGTCTCTCGGGTGAAAAAGATTTAAGTTTCATCCTTGCCCAAAAGCTTTATTTTCCGTCTTTACAACTGTGGAGGCCTCAAAAATCGACGGATATTTTTTCATCGGCCAATGTAGTATGTGTTCAAATCAGCAAAATTAAAAATTGAAACTGTACGCAGCAGCAGCAGCAGCAGGAGTAAACAGTAAGCAGAAAAACAGAGGCAATTCCCGAGAAGACGGGATGTTTGGTAAATAAAAAAAGCGATAAATATCCACGCCGGATGTTAAAAACAATCTTAAAAGCAGTGAAATGAAACGAAAAAGCGCGGCCTCGAATTCAATTTCATCGGCCTAAATGCGATATAAATAAGGCAATAAACAAGAGAAACAAGAAGATATCCGTTGTCTGATACTTAACAAAGAATCGAAAAACAGAGGAACGAAATGAAAAAAAGCGCGGCCTCAAATTCAATTTCATCGGCCTAAATGCAATATTAGATAAAATGATAAAACAGCAAAATACAAGATATCCGTGTATGAATATTTAAATGCCAAAATAAGCCAACACTTTGAAAATAAAACCTCCCACCCGAAATTTAACCCGACTTCGGATGAACGATTTAAACAAGAAAGAAGAAGAAAGAAAAAAAGTGTTCATACCAGTCTTGAAAACAGACCTTAATCAAACATTTTTTGGAATTTTCAGATAACCAACAACAAAATATTAAACACAAAAATATGAAATTATTACTGCATCTGGTGACCGAAATCATTTTTAATTTTATTTTCAGATAGCCAACAATGTAATATAAACACAAAAATCTGAAAATTTACTCAATCGGTCGACCAGGCGGATCGATGATCTGACCCGGATCGAATGTTTCAACCCGAATCGATCTCTTCCAAATTTCAGATAACCAACAACAAAAAATATTAAAACACAAAAATCTGGGAATCTATTCGAACTGGGTCGACCCGACCGAATCGGATACTTCAATCCGGATCAAATTCTTTCCAAATTTTCAGGTAACCAACAAAGACAATATAAACATACAAAATGCCGAATTAATCAATCGGTCGACCCGACCGTCGATGACCGACGAATCAGTGACGACCGAATTTCCTCCAAATTTCAGGTACACCAACAACAAAATAAAAACATAAACCTGGAGATTTTTGTCCGACAAGGGTGACCCGACCGGATTGTGACCCGACCGAACAGTGACCCGACCCGGAAATGTTGATTTTGCTTTCCGGTCTTGGTTTTCGATATTTAGCCTCTGACTCGACCGACCCGATTTTTACCCGACCAGAAAACAAAACACCTCAAACGACCAAAAATGTGAAGAATGAAATATGATTTTCTGATTGAAAATTATGAAACAAGTAGGAGTATTTTTCGATTAAAGTTAAGAAACAAAAGGGGTATTTATAGATGGGTTTGGATTTTGGGGGTATGGGGTCGACGGGTTGGTTGGTGGTGTCGGCGAGTGTGAAGGGTGTAAGGTGATGGTGTGTCTGGCGGTGGTGAGTTGGTCGGCGATGTGAGGTCGCGGGTATGGGTGGTTGGTGTCGGCGGCGGTGTCGGCGTCGTGGTGGTGATGTGGGTGTAGGTTGTCCGGCGAGGTGGGGTAGGGTGGCCGGTGGTGTGGGGTGTTGGCGAGGTGGCCGGCGACGTGGGGTCGCCGGTGTGGGAGTGCGTCTGGTGATGGAGTGAGTGAGAGAGAGAGAGTGAGATGGAAGAGAGTGAGAGAGATATATAGAATGTAGGGTTTGTTTTAATGGGGAAAATAAAGGGAAGGGGATGCTTGGGCGGTTCGGGTGATTGGTTGGGCTCGGGTGGGGTTTCGGTTGGGCACAGTCGGGTTTGGCCGGGCCCTATTTTATTTTTGTGGGATTTGGGTTGATTTTGTTTTGGGTAGAAATTATTTTGGGTTGGGAAATAAATGGGTTATGGGTTGTTGGGTTGGGTAGGAATTGTTTTGGGTTGAGTAGAAGTTGTTTTGGGGGAAAATGAAAATGGGTTATGGGTTAAAAATATAAAAAGAGATTTTATTATATAAAAAGAAAGCTTTGCAAAATTTATAAATTATAAAGATGATAATATGATAAAATATAATATTTGTGAAATGCTTGATGCTTAAAAAAAAAAAAAAAAAAAAAATGCAACGCCGTTTTGCGAAAATAAAATAACATATAATATTAAGATAAAAGTATGCTTGTGATATAAAAATGCAAATGACAGCAAAAATGCAAATAATAAATGATAATAATGATATATATACACATATATACCTATATTTTAAAATTGTTTTAAAGTGTCAAAAATATTAAAAATTGCAAATAAAATCCAAAAAGATGGGACAAAATTGGGTGTCAACAGCATGTATTTGGATTTGCTTGAGTCACTGTAACACAATCAAAAGAGTCTATGGAAAGTTAACCAAGAGTACAATCTCTTTGTCCCAAGATGAGCTACAATCAATAGAGAAAAATTGAACCAAATACTAGAAATCTTGCACCACCCTTTCTAACTGGAAAGTTGCTCACTACTAAACTATACACTGTAGTGCAAACTTTTTTTAAACATTATCAGATCGTTTAAAAGATGACAACAAGTAATTATCCCTAATAAGTGAAACTTTTGCGTGACATATAATTTACACTCATAATGTAAAAAATATATGAATTACCTATAGGAAGCTTTAGCGACCCTGATGCGTAGTAATAGAAATATCATTTACAGAAGTTCCAACACTAGCTGATGATGAATAAGGAAGTGATGAAGAATTTCTTGATCTGAACACAAAACCAGGTTGTCCAGGATCAGACAATTTTGTTTCATTGCAGAGCATGAAGACAACTTCAGACATCATTGGTCTGTCATTTGCATATGATTGTACACATAATAGTCCAATTTGGATGCATCTTAAAACTTCAGTAGTTTCATACCAGTCCCCTAATGAGGGATCAACTACTTCTATAGCTTTGTCATCATTCCATGAATCCCAAACCTGAAAAAAAGTAACAACAAAACCAACATTTCAGATCAGTGGCGGAACTAGGATTTCCGACAAGGGGATTCAAGAAAATACAAAAATGTCTTATTTTGGATTTGAACCAATACTTTTCTTATATTAAGGGGATTCAAAAGATCATATATCTATGAAAAAAGAATATGCTTCTATTAGGCTAAAACAATCCAAAGATACTCTTGTGATATTGCCAGCTTTGGGACAAAACCTGTACAATTTTTCAAAGTGACTCACAATATTAAGAGTATCCAACATCTTATAAATTGTTAATTTTTTCTTACTTTCATGTGGGACTTTGTCAAAACACGCTCAACACCTATTACCTCGTGGGCTTATCTGGAGATTTCATTGCGTGCCACCCATATCAATCGAGGATTTATGGCCACCAAAGGTCATTGGCTTCTTTTTGTGTATGCGTCTCCAAACCTACAAGTAAAGGTAATAAATCGGCCAATAGACAGCCAAAGGCACTATGTCGGGCCTCACACCATAACTCTGCCATCTCCATACTCATCCCGGCAAACCAATGGTTCCGATACCCATTAAAAAGGAAGTCTAGTGCACAAAGCATCACGCACTAGCAGGTCCGGGGAAGGATCGCACCTCAAGTGATGTGATGTAGACAACCTAACTTAACCAATACCCATTGTTAGGTTAAATAATTCAAACATACTCTTAACATGATATGATATTGTTCGCTTTGGGCCAAGCCCACACACACTATTTTTCCCAATAGACGTTATAATTTTAAGAGTATCCAACATCTTAAAGTAACTTTTTTTTTCTTCTATGTGAGACTTTGTTCACATACATCTGACAGTTTCTATCCTAGCTTTCGGAAGACGGGGATTCAATTGAATACCCTTCAATGCATGTAGCTCTGCCATAATTTCCAACCCTTTGCTGGTGAAGGTAGTAGGTACAGTGGAATAGTTGAAGTGCGCATAACCTAGCCCCGACACTACGACATTAAAAAAGAAAAAAGAAATGAACATTTCCAGATATCCTTCTCTAGAGCAATGGCAATAAGTAAAGGACTACAGAAAAAAGGTGAATTCTTGCAGCAGAGATGACTTACATATCCAACTAAATTTAAAGAATGATCCTGATAATGTGTAGTGTTCTTCCTGCCAGTGATAATTTCTAACAACAGAACTCCAAAACTGAAAACATCAGATTTCACTGAAAAATGACCTTCCATTGCATATTCTGGTGACATATAACCACTGAAATAAACCAATGTAGCTTTGTCAAGATCTACCATTTTCATAAGAACTATCATACATAAAAGTTATGCTTACTATGTTCCAACGACTCGATTCGTGTTTGCTTCAATCTGGTCACCACCAAATATCCTAGCAGTTCCAAAATCTGATATTTTCGGGTGCATAGATGCATCTAGTAAAACATTGCTGGATTTTAAATCCCTGTGTATGATTCTTACTCGAGAGTCGTGGTGAAGGTATGACAATCCTCTTGCAATCCCAACGATGATTTCAAATCGTTTTCTCCAATCTAACTGTGACCCTTTAGTTTTATCTGCAACACGATTCAAAATTCATACATTAGTAACACTCCCTTTTTTTTTTACACAATCTTGAATTGTCTGTACCAAAGATAAAACTGTCCAAGCCTTTGTTTGGCAGGTATTCATAGACCAACATCTTCTCTCCTCTTTGTATGCAGCATCCTAAAAGCCTCACAAGATTTTTGTGTTGTACTCTCGCAATTAACGTTACTTCATTTTTGAATTCCACCACTCCTTGCCCTGAATTTTTTGAAAGCCTTTTGACCGCTATCTCTTGCCCGTTGTTTAGCTGACCCTGAAATCAAAATTCAAGGTTGTTCTCAAGTAAAATTGGCTCAACAAACCGACAATACAAAACTACTTCATAAGGATCGTCTTAAGGGTAAGAATTCAGTAACATCTCGGGAGGTACCTTGTAAACGCTGCCAAAGCCTCCTTCACCGAGTTTATTAGCATCGGAGAAATCATTAGTGGAAGAAATGATAGTGCTTAGATCAAAGATTAACACATCGGCGTGTTCACTTCCATCCATCTCATTGCCTCTTGAAGAGTTCTCATATGATGCTAAATTCCTTCTCAAAGTATTCAAACCGGTGAACTGGTCCTCCTTATCTATAATATATCACTTTTTAAGATTTCTATTAAGAATTGTAAATGATATACTAATTGTTAAGAAAGATACCCTTTACCTTTTCTCCTTTTCCTTGTTACCAAACAACAAGCAAATGCGAGCGCGATAAGTATTGTAGAAATGCACACTGTCACAATTGCTATGGTTTTTTTCCTGTGATAGCCATTGTTGTTCTTCAAGAATTGAGCTGAAAGAAACAAAATGATAAACTTGTTGTAACACAATGCCATAAAACTATTACAATTGTTTGAATTGTGTGACCATCTCATCTGAAAACTTAAGTTATTAGAGAAATTACAACTATTATAATATACTCAAGCTCTTAAACGAGATGGATGAACAATTCAATATAATATCAGAGCAGACACAGGTCAATCACACACACGAAAGGACGTATCAAAAACATAATGAAGTAAATAAAAGTATAATCTATCTAACCGCTTAACCTTTCAGATGAGATGGTCACACACACTTCAATAATCACTCATTCTCATTAATTGTCAACTTGCAAATATTATTCACACAACATATAGATTTTACCCAAAGTAGATGCAGATACTCTGATATACAAATCTTGGCCTCCATCTGTAAACTCTCTTGTGTCTATCAAGTCACCATACCAAGTGATGCATCCAATTCCTCCTACACTAACATTTGCACTTGCATAAGAAGTGCAAGAACAATTATTCAAACACAATTTCTCACATTCTTGCAACCCCATACTCCTATTCAATCGTGCGGTGTACGTGTCCGGAATTCTCACATTACTCAATTTGGCGAACCCCTCGCCATTTTTGCACACGTTCTCGTTCTTCTTCCTCAAGCACCCATGGGAACCGTCTCTCAAGTACCACGACCGGTTATCCCTTGGCTCATACCCGATAAGACACCTACATTCAAATTCACCCAAATTGTACAAGTTGCAACTACTAAATTTCCCACAATGCACATAGTTATCACACGAGTCCTTAGGCGCGGACCAAAATTGAACCCATTTTTGCCCGCTTTCTTGCCAATTCAACATATTCATCATCCCCGATTCATTTAGTACTAATCTCGAGAGAACAGAGTCCTTCATACTGAATGTCACAGAGACTTCACTATCATTATCAACATAATTGATGCTAAATATAAATCCGGGCCTCATTTCTGGTACACCACTCCATCCAAGGCCCGTCCAGGGCCCGGTTCGCCATATCCTGTTAGAATTCTTATACAAGAAAACTTGAGGCACTATTCCATTTATCTCAATCTTGTACACATACTCCCCTGAACCAGGATCGTCCATCGACTTCCACGACGTTAAGGACTGGTTCAAACCTGTTTTCTTGTCAATACCAAATTTCATGTTAGGAAGTATAGTATTTGTAGGATAATCAAAGCTCTGCCATACAATAACTTCCCTATTCGGATCTCGAAACAACACGAAATTCCCTGAATCCAACAGTTGAGCAGAGTAAATATTAGTTTTCCAAACGAAAATCTTGGTATTTCGATTTAGTATGGCAAGAATACCCATTGGATCGATAGAGAGAACCCCAGACGTGTCATTGACAGGGTTGTCTCGGTTAGCGACCCAAACAACGGTTAGTTCAGGGACATTATTGTACCAAATTCCGATGTAACGTTTGTTGGAATTATTTCCGGGGGTGAAGAAACCAAGAGCAAAAGATTTTCCAGAAGAGATTAACAAATCTCCATGTTTTAGAGATTGGTTGAAGGAGATGGTATCAGTGGAAGTACAATATGGGACAAGAATTAGTAGTACTACTATCAAGAACTCTTTTTTCTGTGACATGGCTTCTAGTTACGTTCACTGGTTCTGTTGTTTTAAATATGAAATGTGAACTAAAGAGAGTACATTGAATATTAACATAACATACCAGCAAGTTAGCTGGACAGGGGACCCCATATTATCATCAATGGTGTGGATAACTCTGCATATAACGGTTAACATAATATATGGGAAGAAATCAGCTCACTTATGTGATACTATTTTGTTTTTTTGTCCATTGCAAAAAGAATGACTCATTTATATATTTAAAAAAGATTTAATTTTAAATTTTTCATTTTACTTTTTAGTAGGTATGAATTAAGAATTTGAACTTTATGAGTTCGAATACGGATTTTGACACAACTCATTTGATTTACAGGATTAGTGATCTATTATTATACTCCCGTCGCCCTAAATTAGTTGCCATGATTCATTTTTTAATAGTCAATTTTGTTGGGCTAAAATAGTCCAAGACACTCTTACATAGTGTGATATTGTCCGCTTTGGGCCAAGCCCACACGATGTTTTCCAAAAGTTCTCACACCATTAAGAGAATCCTAGTAGGTTCTTTTTCCTTTCCACTTCTAAGTGTGGGACTTTGTTCGCACACTCAACAATCTCCCTCTCGAACTAAGTTCCACAACCCATCACCAATTATGAGCTAATTTGAAGATTAATTGTGTGCGACTCACACATCATTCTTCGAGTATTTATGGCCGCTAAAGTCCGTTGCTACTTTATTGTGTAAACATCTTCAATCTACGGGTAAAGGTACTGCACCGGCCCAATAGACGGGCAAAGGCACTAAGTCGAGCCCCACGCCGCACTCCGTCGTCTTCATACTCGTCCCGTGAACCATGGGCTCTGATACCAGTTGTTGGGCTAAAATAACCCGAGTCACTCTTACATGGTGTGATATTGTCCGCTTTGGGCCAAGCCCGCACGGTTTTCCCCAAAAGGCCTCACACCATTAAGAGAAGCAACACCTTATATGTAGGTTCTTTTTCATTCACTTCTGATGTGGGACTTTGTTCGCACGCCCAATAAATTTGACTAATCTTTGATTCTAAATTGTATTAAATCAACTCAATATTAGTATACAATTAAAAATTAGTTATCCAAAAACTATACCAGAAGTACTATAAGTTGCAACTTTCTCATTTCAACTTGATGATAAAATACATTTTAAAATGTTGATATAAGTTCACATAGTTTGAACTCTCGAGAAGTGAAACATGACAACTAATTTGGGACGAACGAAGTACTTATTTTGTGATTTTTAACTCATATATAGGGTCCGAATCAAAGCTACTGAATTCAGATGAACTATAACATGTACTCTACGTCCGGCCCTACACCTTAATATAGCAAAAAAAAAATGTCATGATATATTTAAAATAAGTTCCAAAAGTCTTATTTTCTTTCTTAAACTCCATATATTGTCAAACTCCATATATTGTCAGACATTGCCCCATAAAAGAAACAAAGAGAGTAACACATTTTGTTTAGCTTCTACTGATTTCACTTTATTGACCACTAAGTTATACATTGAAATGGAGGCTGGAGCGGATGTAGAGCACAAGTAATGGGTTTTTTTGAACCCGGTATAACTTTAGCAAGGACCGGATATATGTGTTAAAATTTACTAAATATGTATAAGTAATTGATTTTGAACCTAATATATCAAATGAGTCGTGGTAGAATCCCGAACTCAAAACTCATAAAATTCAAATCTCAAATTCGCCTCTCCGGATGACCAAATTTGTTTTTGTTCTTCTAAATAGAGTAGGAAAAATAATTGAAATTAAAGAAAAGTAGAGATCTGTTTTACGTGAGATCCATGACTATTGCCTTTTGAGATAGCTAGTTGGAGTACTGCTACGGCTCTAATAAAATTTGTTGTAATGAAGCACAACTACCCAAGCTAGTGAATATTAAGTGCATTTGTACTGTTTCTAGATGGGACTACATACGTTATGTTCAGCTTTTCATGTTCATAGCAATTTACTGTTGTTGTCTGTTTCTCTATGTGTAATTAATTGTTAACATAGGAGACTCGTGGGTCCTAAGGCTTTGAATATGGGTTGGTTGAGAACATGTTTATGATTTCATTCTTCCTCGGATGGATGACGATCTCCTTTGAGATTTAAGGGCGTCTTTGGTACTATGGATCGAGAAAATATTTTCCCAATTTTTTCATATTTTATTGTTCACATGTTTTCGAAATATTTTTCTCTAGGATAATAAGTTCCTTAACATATTTACAATTTTTTTTTATTATACAAATCTAGTGCAATAATTACAACCTACAAAGAAAGGAATCAAATGAAAATGAAATTTGAGCAACCTCCTTGTAAATAATGGATCTTGGGCCTAATTCAACTCCAAAAGCTAGCTTGTATGGTGGGAATTGTCCAAGTCCATTTAAAGAATCAATGTTCCCATTCCATATCCGATGTGGTACTCTTAACACTCCCCCACACGCCCAGACCTTGTTAACTGGAGCGTGGATAATATAATTTGGGGGCCCAACATCGGTGAACAAAGAATTGGAATGGGTCTCGCTCTGATACCATGTAAAGAATGAATCTTGATCTTAATTCAACCGCAAAAGCTATCAGGAGCCAGAAAACCTAAACCTATTTCGTTCCTTTTTCTCTTCACCTGAGAAATAATCTAAGCACAGAACATTGCATGCTTTCTGATTTCATCCGTCTTCCCTTCCCAAGAAACAAATAAGCACCAAAATTTTGTCTACCTTTTGTTTTCAAGAACAGACCTTTCCTCGATTTCTGTGTTTTGTTTTACTTCACCCACGAAAGAATCCAAAGCACAAACTCTGCCTGCTTTCTGTCTCTGCCCTTTTCCTTAACCCGAGACACAGTGCTTTTCGCCCAACTTGCAATAAGCACAAATCTTTTTTCTTATGTTTCTTTTACTTAACCCGAGAAGAAAAGTTATATCCTCTTTATTCTTCCTCTATAAAAAATAATCCACTATAATGACTTCTTCCACCACTTTCAATTTTGGAGATCAATTTTGGGCTCAATTTCAGGTAGCCTACAAGTCCGCCTTAGGCCAGTCAATGGGCCACAACAATTCGGCCCTATTTCCTGGAGCCCAGCAGTCCCCTCCAAGCCTCTCCCAGTCCAATTTGGGCCCAAATTTCATCACATTAACCCATCGGTAGTCCGATAATGCGTGGTATATGGATACATGCGCCACATCTCACCTCACCAACAATTCTGATAATCTTTCTCAACTTCGAAGTTTAAATACTCCACAATCTATTATGGTTGGAAGCAGCCAACGCATTCCGATTCAAGGGTTTGGCCACACATTAACCCTACCATCGCATCCCCAATTCTCCCTGAATAACGTCTTATATGCTCCTAATATTATCAAAAACCTAATCTTCGTTAGGAAATTTGACACCGATAATTATGTATCAATTAATTTTGACCCGTTTGGGTTTTCTATAACGGACCTACGTACCAGGAAACTCCTTACAAGATGTAATAGTAAGGGGGACCTCTATCCTTTCCTATCCACGTCCGCTGCCAGTGTCACCCCTCTCATATCTCTAACTGCCCAAGTCTCTCCTCTCACCGCTTTAGCAACAATCTCACAGTCAATCTGACATAACAGACTTGGACACCCAGGAGCTCATGTTTTTAATTTTCTTCGAAATAATAATTTAATTTGTTGTTCTAGTGGGAAACCTACCCAACAATGTTTTTCTTGCCCTTTAAGCAAACACATTCGCCTTCCTTTTCAGCCTTCTTTAAGTGTTACATTTTCTCCATTTGATATCGTTCATGCAGATTTATGGACATCTCATGTCGTTAGTTCACTCGGTCATAAATTTTATCTTGTGTTATTAGATGACTATTCTCACTTTATCTGAATTTACCCTCTAAAATTCAAGTCTGGAGTCTTTATCAAGTTTCTTGAGTTTCGTAACTTTATCAAAACACAATTTGAAAAATCCATCAAATCATTCCAATGTGACAACGGTCGTGAATTTAATAATTCCGCGTTTCATAATTTTTGCACCAATAATGGCATGGTCTTCCATTTCTCCTGTCCCCACACCTCACCCCAAAACGGAAAAGTCGAATGAATCCCCCGTACTATCAACAACATGGTTCGTACTATTCTTTTTCATGCCTCCCCTCCTGTCGTTTTGGGTCTATGTAGTCAAAATGGTAGAATACATCCTTAATATTTTACCTATCAATACTCTTCACAACAAAACTCCCACCGAAATTTTTTACCGTTGGATCCCTTCGTATGATCACCTTAGAATTTTCGGTTGTCTGTGCTACCCATATCTTACCTCCACCTCTCCCCATAAATTAGCACCTCGTACCACCCCGTGTGTCTTCTTAGGATTCCCACCCAATCATAGGGGGTATTTGTGTTATGACATGTCTTCCCGTAAGATCATCGTGTCTCGTCATGTCACGTTTAACGAAGCAATCTTCCCATTCGTTTATTTCCAAAAATTTCAGACTACTGATTGCACGTTTCTCGAGGAGTCCGAACCCTCCCCGTCGTTCGCCACCTGCTCAGTCATCCTGTTATTGTACTGTCGTCGCCACCTCCGACAAATATCACAACACCCCAGTCACCGTCACTACCACCTGTCGTTGCCACTACCAGTAGCCTACCTGCCCAGTCTCAGTCTTGGGTACCTGATTATGTCTCCCACGACAACCGACCGTCGGTGTCTCCGACAGTTCCCGATGTGGTACTCTTAACACTCTTTAATATATACCTTGCCAAAAATTAGGAAAATGACTTCTCTTGTGGGAGTAGAGAAAACAATTGTTTTATAAGTGACATTTCACACTAATTGTCTCATTCATGTTCCTAACACCCCACTCCCGGGTCACGCCTACCCCACCCTGACTCACCAACCCCCACCTCCACACACTAAAAGATTGCTAATTTTCAATTGAATTGTGTCAAAAATTGGCTCGTCAGTAATGTGTACTTCGACTTTTCTGTCAAAAATCCCTTACCGATGAGCCAAATTTTGAAGGGCATCCTATGAGAATTAGCGATTTTGTGATAGTGACACCTATAGAGTGTGTTTGATATGATGACAATGTTTTCAGTGAAAATGATTTCCTATAAAAAAAATCTTGGAAAATTCTAGTGCTTGGTAAGGAAGCAAGATAATATTATTCCAAGAGCATTTATATATTATCTACCAAAATATGAGGGGGTGGGGAGTGGGGTTCAGGGGTGATGGTTAAGGGTGGAGGTTGGGGTGTTGAGTGGGTGGGTGGGGAGGAGACAATGAACTTGAAATGTCATTTATGGAACCTGTTTTGCCTACTTCTATTAAGAAAGTGATTTTCCTCATTTTCAAGTACTTCCTCTATTCCGAAAAGACTGTCTTACTTTCTTTATTAGTTTATC
Source organism: Anisodus acutangulus (assembly GCA_029783415.1). Taxonomy (NCBI): domain Eukaryota; kingdom Viridiplantae; phylum Streptophyta; class Magnoliopsida; order Solanales; family Solanaceae; genus Anisodus; species Anisodus acutangulus. Next base: position 44,680,436 of record CM056509.1, on the reverse strand, counting down.
CCAAAAAGATTGACATCTTTCTATATTTAAAAACTATTTAAATTTATGAGATGATTTACAATCACATAAATATCTAAGACTTGTTTTAGATCATACATTTCAAAAATCTTTATTTATTTCTTAAGTTTCGTGTAAAGTCAAACTAAAAAAATCTTTTGGAGACATAAGGAGTACATAGATGTATGACTGCTGCACCCAAGCTAATAGTGCATTTTACCTTATCTCCTTGATTTGGGATGGTTCTACCTATCTCACATAGAGACTAGGGAGTTGAATTCTTTTTGTAAACTCCCTCAGCTCAAAGTGTACTATTTTGAAGATGAATAAATAAAAAACGATTTTTTTTTTAGAGAAAATGCTTTTCAAAACATTCTGATCAACCAAACATAGGAAAGTTGAGAAAATGTTTTTCTTCATACCAAATACACCCAGGGTGTTTTGCTTAAATTATATGTAAACGTTCTTTGGATAATATTTTCTTCTTGCAATCACAAAAAATAAGTAAGGAAAATACTCATTTTCTTGAGACCAAACACACCCTAACACTTTTATAAAGAAACTATGTACTCTCTCCGTTATAATTTATATGATGTAGTTTGATTTGTTCTAAAATAAGCCAAGGATATTTGTGTGGTTATAGATTATCTCGTTAAGCGTAAAAGGTAAAGTTTAAAGTTAAATTATTATCAAATAAAAATTTTGTCATTCTTTTTGGAACTGAATAAAAAGAAAAGTGTGTCGTATAAATTGGGACAGATGGAGTATAAATTATGTTTGTGCCAATTGTGTTGGCAATACTTAAGCAAAATTGAGTGACTTCTTAGCTACAGAAAAATAGTTTAGTGACACACGTGATACTTAGATAAGATTGAGTAACTTTTCCGTAGTAAAATATACTCCATTCATCCCATTTTAAGTGTTTTAGTTTGATTTGACATGAAGTTTAAGAAATAAATGAAGACTTTTGAATCTTGTGGTCTTAAATTAAAGATGTGTATGGTCTTTTAAATCTTATGGTCTTAAACTTACCTTAAAATTTAAAAAATTACTAAATATAAAAAGAGGCACTCGTTTTGGGACAGACCGAAAAAGAAAGTAAAACACTTAAATTGAGATGGAGGAAATAGTTTAGTAACTTTGGTGTACTAAAATAAAATTTAGTGACCATCCATGAAATCAATCATTTTCTTGTTTTATCAACTTTTTGTTGGAGTTAAATTTTGGACTGATTCTTTTTTGTTACTTCATCCATTTATTAATCATTGAGCCGAGAGTCTCCCGGAAATAGGCGCTCTACCTACCAAGGTGGAGATAAGGTCTGTGTACATTCTACCCTCCTCAGACCTCACGGTGTGGGATTTCACTGGGTATGTTGTTGTTGTTTGTTGTTTATCCATTTATTAATCATAGCTTATAAACCAACACTAACATTAACATTAACGTGATCTTTGTTTCAACATTATTTTCAAAATTGTCACATAAAGCACGAGGAATCCATGGATAGAACTTATCTAAAAACATGTGAAGTGGAAAATTCAACCTTGGTTAACCATTTTTATCCAAGCAAACGAATGTGGATGAAAAAGTTACCAAAGGGAGAGGCAAGTTCGACGTATATCACTATCAATATTAATGTGGTGTCTTTTTTAATCTTTCCATCGACCTATTATTTTGTAGATGTCCATAATGTACTTTTAACTTTTTGTTGTATTATTTGAGCTTTCCTGGAAATAATAGCGTACGTAAAAGGCGATGTCGTTTTGTACTTCTATTGTCATCGTTCAACTTATAATAAGCGAGTTTGAGTCTGAACTGATGGGTTTATGATTTTATTTCATGTCTCAAATTGACATTTTTTTTGCATTATTTTCACGCGATATCAATCTATTGTATAGCCATATAATATTTTATTTTAGAATAGTATGTGTGCATACATAATTAAACATATGATAATTCTTTTACGAAGCGTTAAGTAGCACCCATTACTAAATGGTGTCTTTGTCAATGCTTGGATCCAATTATAATGAAGACAAATAGCAATGCAAAGTAAAATTAGGCTTCATTTGTTCTAAATTTTTTTTTACCCCAATTTTGGAGGATCTATAGTGTTTCAATACTTCCCCTCAAGCGTGATTCGAATCTTGGACCTACCGATCATGGGTAGAGGTGCTTTCACAACTGAGCAAACCTCACTTGTCTCATATATACCACTAGCCTTGAAGTGATGGAATTACCGATGTTCTCCATTATACTCCCTTGTGAGTCAATTTATGTGTCATACTTTCCGCTTTAGTTTGTATCAGAAAGAATGTCATACTTCCTTATTTAAAAATAATTCAACCTTGAACTTCTCATTTTGATTAGTTCGTTTTGCCTCTAACATAGGGAAATGGAAAAAAACATATTGTTTCATGCTACGGAGTTCAGCAAATGTCGAGAGGAGATGCTTCATACATGTGTGTAAGGAGGTAATTGCCAACTAATTCTTTCGGCCGTGAGTTATCAAAAGAATGAATAACCACCAGAGGGGGAAAGCAATAGAAATTGGTTCCCTACGATGTATTTTTTCGTAATGAGATGATTAATTTATAATCTCACAAATGTCTATACGTACCTTCTTTTAGACCACAAGTTTTAAAATTCTTTCGTTCTTACTTAAATTACATTTTTAGTCAAACACTGCCACATTTTAGGACAAAGGGAGTAATACACAATTTTGTAGTAGACAAAGATTGGTTTAAGAACAGGGCTCTGTTGTAGGACATGATTGGCAACAAACTGAACTAATCCCATGCTCCCGACCACTTCAAACTGGGCGACAGAAACTCACAAGAACTAGCATTGGCAGTCTGCGATAATGTACTAGATATGTATACTAGTTCACGGATGGATCCTCTTAAATTTTCAACAAAGTCATGTATTCGTGTATGATATGAGGATCCATCCGAGACTTACATGGTTTTGGAAACTCTCACCTCATGAGCTACCTTTTGAGGTTGAGTTAGGCCTACGATCCATTTTCTTACGGTAAATATAAAGTACTCCCCCATATTACTCTATGGTTCTTGTTTTAAGCGGAAAAGTGAAAGGTTCTAACAACTGTAATATTCAGAGTTGCAACAACTATAGGGGTATCAAGTTGTTAAGTGATACTATAAAAAATGGAAGAGGGTGGTAGAGATGAGGATTCAGAGAGACGTGTCTATTTTCGAGAAACAATTCAGATTCATGCTGGGATACTCAACTACATAAGTCGTTCATCTTGTAAAAATATTAGTGGAGCAGTATAGGGAGAGGAAGAGGGATCTGCATATGGCATTCATCGATTTAGAAAAGGCATAAGACAAAGTCCTAAGGGAGTTTCTATGGAGATGCTTGGAGACTAGAGGTGTACTTGTGACATATACTAGGACGATCAAGGACATGTATGATGGAGCCAAGATCGGGGTAAGGACAAGGGGAAGAGATTCGGAGCACTTCCCAGTGGTAATTGGGTTGCACTAGGGATCAACTCTTAGCCCATTTTATTTTCCTTAGTGATGGATGGATTGACGCAACAAATATAAGGTGGGTGTCATAGTGTATGTTATGCACAATGACAAAGTTCTGATTTACGAGACTCGCAGTGAAGTCAACACTAAGCTGGAGGTTTGGCGAAAAATCTTGGAATCAAAAGGATTCAGGTTGAGTAAGACCAAGATAAAATACTTGGTGTTCAAATTCAGTAATGTAACACATGAGGCTAGCATGGACGTGAGGCTTGGTACCTAGGTCATTCAAAAGAATGGACGTTTCAAGTATTTTGGCTCTATTATTCAAGGAAATTGAGAGATTGACAATGATGTCATACATCATACTAGTGCAGGGTGGATGAAATGTAGGCTGACATCCGGAGTCTTGTGTGACAAAAAGGTGCCACCAAAACTTAAAGGCAAATTCTATTATCGTCCGGACTTGGTAAAGGTTGTCGCAGCACCTGTAGTAGGACAGAGGACTTATCGCGATGCAGGTAGCGCAGGATCTCAAACAATGAAATCTTCCTTGAAAACAAATAAAAAGGATTGAACTTGTTACTTAATTGATTATTACCAATAGGAAAATCCCAATTCATTGGGCCTTTCGATACAAAGAAATCCCCAAGGGCGACAGAAAATTCTTTCAATTCAACGAAATAGATTCTCATATTTCCACAATTTAAGTAGATGTGAGATATATAAATTCTCTTTTCGTAGTTGTGGAAGCCGTTTTGTTGTTGGAATACTTTTTTTTAAAGAAGAAGTTAATGGTCGAGTAAGAAATAAGAG